>OX638132.1:46266799-46866799 GCA_951804985.1 Dryomyza anilis | reverse complement strand
ATGTTTGGTTTAAATTATAACAATTAACTTTATTAATTCACTTTAATAAACAACTTTACTAATAACAAATTCTAACAACTGCTGCATGTCCACAATTTAACTTGACATTTATCACACGAGCTGCACTCGACCACTTTACAATCACTACTCCAGTACAGTGCCTCAGATGCGCGGCCTTATATACAGCATGCATCAGTTCGACACGTTTCGACAAGCTTCGACTTGTTTCGAGAACCTTCTACTCGTTTCGTGAATGACGCATGCTATTGGCATCTCATTCGCACTCATGTGTTTTAATGCGCTGATCTTCCATCTCTTTCTCGCACACTGCCTCAGTGCGCTGAATGATCTTCCGTCTCATTTATTATTGTTGATTGCTTGCACAGTGGAGCAAATTACCTCTTTTCGTAACAATATATAACAACTTTAATATCAATATGACAAAAAAATCAATTAAATTTTCTCCAATTAACATATTCTCATTATTACGAATATGGAATTCAATGCTACTAAAAGTTACATCGGCTGAGTTTCAATTAAAAATTAATTGGATTGATTAACATTTTAGTTATATTTACACACTTTTTTTTCTGTGTGTCTTGACCGAAACTCCAACACAAATGCAAAATGTTTGCTACTCACTTATACATGCCAGAAAAAGCTGTGTAAACGTGCGTAAGACAGGGATGTAAAGTCACACGAACACAAAAATTTTGAACATTTTTTTCGCGTCGCTATTCTACAAGTGACGGAAAAAATGATCAAAACTTTGATCATTGCTACCCCTAAAATGATTAATAAAAGGATGTTCTTGCTGGGAATTGATTTTCGAAGTTAAAAAAAAACTTGAGTCGAAATTCACTACACAAAATTACTCAGTGGCAACCCAGTGACGTGATAAATTAAATGTCACCAAAAAAATTTCATTTTTTCCGCCAATACATATGCACCACTGCATTCGCACAATCAGTGATATCATTGTTTTTCGCTTGAATAAGCAAACAGACAAATCCATTAATATATAACTGCAGGTTCAATTCCACTGCTCGGAAAATACATGATGAGCTGATATACAATGTAAGTGGCCAAGGTTTACGAATACCCCAAGTAATCACTTTGTGGCAACTTAAGTGGTAGCCACACAGTTGCCATTAAAGTGTTTCCAAGTAACAATTAGGTGTTTAATATGGATGGCCAAGGGTTGTGGAATCGCTGGTCCAATTTGTTATAAAACCTATAATGCTGTACAAGCAACTCTCAAACCTAATTTAAACCCTTATGCAATCTTTTTGGCGTACACTAAGAAAACAAAGATGATTACCAGAAATATCACAGCCCTAAATATCAAGTTATTTACAAATTATTTAGATCGTATTTGAGACAACCATCTCTTAAACATCTGTCAAATAGATTAATATTGCTAGCAACCACACACAGAAAACTGATTTGTTGCGGCAACCAACTAAATTGGCCTATGTGGTAGTTGCAACAACCTCCGAATTCGGCTGAGGCAACCTCCAAATCGGTGAATATGAGGTTGTGCCATCTCCATGTCGGTGATCATGCGGTGGTGACAACCTCCAAATTCAAAGTGGTATATAGGTCACCAGGGTATATGAATCCTGAAAATAACCACAACCTTTCAATCGCTGAAGAATTTCCATTGATTTGATATCCATATTTACAAATGCGTAGGTGTACCGAATTTCAATTTTTTTTGCGAACCACAAGTCGTTTCGCGGGAAAACATTCTTTCCATGTATTTGAGCAAGAAGTCAATATATATTTGACCAAAAAACTATACCTAAGACTATACAGTAACAGGTTATATACCTCAAAATCTGTATACTCATACTTCACTTTTAACGCAGCCGCGAGTAGTTTCTTCAGCGACCATGCCGACATCGTACAACGCAAAATTCTCATCGGCAACATTTCAACCACAGCAAAATATCTCCAAAAAAATTATACACTCTCAGAAATAAATTGTTAACTCTAACAATATATTAACAATCATATTGGTCAAAATGACATTGACAATTATCTATTGTTAATTTATTATAATTGTTAATTTTTCGAAATTGAATTTTGTAGCAACGTTATTCAAATTTGACGTCTAAAATTAAAAATTAAACGTCGAAATTAACAATTGCAATTGTTATTAGGGATTGTTCAATTGTTATTAGTGATGCAGACTAAATTAACAATCGGATTGTTAAAATAGCAATAATGATTTTTACCACAGCCTACTACATATCCTTTTTTTGAAATAATTGTATACAGTGTTATATATATATATATATATATATATATATATATATATATATATATATATATATATATATATATATATATATATATATATGTATATATATATATATATATATATATATATATATATATATATATATATATATATATATGTATGTATATATATATATATATGTATGTATATATATATATATATATATATATATGTATGTATATATATATATATATATATATATATATATATATATATATATATATATATTAATTATTTATATTACATACTTTTTAAATACATGTTCAACTATTATTACAATGTATATTATTTATACTAAATTAATATATACTAATTAATTAACAAATAGCAGCATATTCAGTCAATATTATGTATTTCAAACTAAATATATTTTATATTTTATATTTTATATTTTATATTTTATATTTTATATTTTATATTTTATATTTTATATTTTATATTTTATATTTTATATTTTATATTTTATATTTTATATTTTATATTTTATATTTTATATTTTATATTTTATATTTTATATTTTATATTTTATATTTTATATTTTATATTTTATATTTTATATTTTATATTTTATATTTTATATTTTATATTTTATATTTTATATTTTATATTTTATATTTTATATTTTATATTTTATATTTTATATTTTATATTTTATATTTTATATTTTATATTTTATATTTTATATTTTATATTTTATATTTTATATTTTATATTTTATATTTTATATTTTATATTTTATATTTTATATTTTATATTTTATATTTTATATTTTATATTTTATATTTTATATTTTATATTTTATATTTTATATTTTATATTTTATATTTTATATTTTATATTTTATATTTTATATTTTATATTTTATATTTTATATTTTATATTTTATATTTTATATTTTATATTTTATATTTTATATTTTATATTTTATATTTTATATTTTATATTTTATATTTTATATTTTATATTTTATATTTTATATTTTATATTTTATATTTTATATTTTATATTTTATATTTTATATTTTATATTTTATATTTTATATTTTATATTTTATATTTTATATTTTATATTTTATATTTTATATTTTATATTTTATATTTTATATTTTATATTTTATATTTTATATTTTATATTTTATATTTTATATTTTATATTTTATATTTTATATTTTATATTTTATATTTTATATTTTATATTTTATATTTTATATTTTATATTTTATATTTTATATTTTATATTTTATATTTTATATTTTATATTTTATATTTTATATTTTATATTTTATATTTTATATTTTATATTTTATATTTTATATTTTATATTTTATATTTTATATTTTATATTTTATATTTTATATTTTATATTTTATATTTTATATTTTATATTTTATATTTTATATTTTATATTTTATATTTTATATTTTATATTTTATATTTTATATTTTATATTTTATATTTTATATTTTATATTTTATATTTTATATTTTATATTTTATATTTTATATTTTATATTTTATATTTTATATTTTATATTTTATATTTTATATTTTATATTTTATATTTTATATTTTATATTTTATATTTTATATTTTATATTTTATATTTTATATTTTATATTTTATATTTTATATTTTATATTTTATATTTTATATTTTATATTTTATATTTTATATTTTATATTTTATATTTTATATTTTATATTTTATATTTTATATTTTATATTTTATATTTTATATTTTATATTTTATATTTTATATTTTATATTTTATATTTTATATTTTATATTTTATATTTTATATTTTATATTTTATATTTTATATTTTATATTTTATATTTTATATTTTATATTTTATATTTTATATTTTATATTTTATATTTTATATTTTATATTTTATATTTTATATTTTATATTTTATATTTTATATTTTATATTTTATATTTTATATTTTATATTTTATATTTTATATTTTATATTTTATATTTTATATTTTATATTTTATATTTTATATTTTATATTTTATATTTTATATTTTATATTTTATATTTTATATTTTATATTTTATATTTTATATTTTATATTTTATATTTTATATTTTATATTTTATATTTTATATTTTATATTTTATATTTTATATTTTATATTTTATATTTTATATTTTATATTTTATATTTTATATTTTATATTTTATATTTTATATTTTATATTTTATATTTTATATTTTATATTTTATATTTTATATTTTATATTTTATATTTTATATTTTATATTTTATATTTTATATTTTATATTTTATATTTTATATTTTATATTTTATATTTTATATTTTATATTTTATATTTTATATTTTATATTTTATATTTTATATTTTATATTTTATATTTTATATTTTATATTTTATATTTTATATTTTATATTTTATATTTTATATTTTATATTTTATATTTTATATTTTATATTTTATATTTTATATTTTATATTTTATATTTTATATTTTATATTTTATATTTTATATTTTATATTTTATATTTTATATTTTATATTTTATATTTTATATTTTATATTTTATATTTTATATTTTATATTTTATATTTTATATTTTATATTTTATATTTTATATTTTATATTTTATATTTTATATTTTATATTTTATATTTTATATTTTATATTTTATATTTTATATTTTATATTTTATATTTTATATTTTATATTTTATATTTTATATTTTATATTTTATATTTTATATTTTATATTTTATATTTTATATTTTATATTTTATATTTTATATTTTATATTTTATATTTTATATTTTATATTTTATATTTTATATTTTATATTTTATATTTTATATTTTATATTTTATATTTTATATTTTATATTTTATATTTTATATTTTATATTTTATATTTTATATTTTATATTTTATATTTTATATTTTATATTTTATATTTTATATTTTATATTTTATATTTTATATTTTATATTTTATATTTTATATTTTATATTTTATATTTTATATTTTATATTTTATATTTTATATTTTATATTTTATATTTTATATTTTATATTTTATATTTTATATTTTATATTTTATATTTTATATTTTATATTTTATATTTTATATTTTATATTTTATATTTTATATTTTATATTTTATATTTTATATTTTATATTTTATATTTTATATTTTATATTTTATATTTTATATTTTATATTTTATATTTTATATTTTATATTTTATATTTTATATTTTATATTTTATATTTTATATTTTATATTTTATATTTTATATTTTATATTTTATATTTTATATTTTATATTTTATATTTTATATTTTATATTTTATATTTTATATTTTATATTTTATATTTTATATTTTATATTTTATATTTTATATTTTATATTTTATATTTTATATTTTATATTTTATATTTTATATTTTATATTTTATATTTTATATTTTATATTTTATATTTTATATTTTATATTTTATATTTTATATTTTATATTTTATATTTTATATTTTATATTTTATATTTTATATTTTATATTTTATATTTTATATTTTATATTTTATATTTTATATTTTATATTTTATATTTTATATTTTATATTTTATATTTTATATTTTATATTTTATATTTTATATTTTATATTTTATATTTTATATTTTATATTTTATATTTTATATTTTATATTTTATTTTTATATTTTATATTTTATATTTTATATTTTATATTTTATATTTTATATTTTATATTTTATATTTTATATTTTATATTTTATATTTTATATTTTATATTTTATATTTTATATTTTATATTTTATATTTTATATTTTATATTTTATATTTTATATTTTATATTTTATATTTTATATTTTATATTTTATATTTTATATTTTATATTTTATATATATGTGATGTCTCCTTTGCCAATCAGACGTGATGCTCGGTTTTACAGATGCGCAGTTGTTATTATTTTCTGAGAGTATACGCAACATGTATGCGAACCAGCCTTATCCCATGACATTTCCCTTTTCTAATTCAACCAATAAAGCAACACTGGCCGCTAATGACGAGAGAGTCAGAATTCAATCAGCTGTTAAATTTGCAAATTCCCAAATGGCAGATTCGCAAATGTCACACGCGCTGACGATTGAACAGCAAACTACGGACAGCCTGGTTTGGAAGCGCGATCTTTTAGAAATGCTGGAGGAGGAGAGAAAATTGCAGCAACAATATTTGGAGAAGAAATTCCAAATAATAACGCAGGCTGACTGCACAGCGCCGCACAACAATTTTCAACAAACAACAAATAGTTTCGCATTCACTGCACGTCCGACAGTAGAACAGCTAGAAGCAAGGCAAGCAACTCCAAAGGAACTTGCACAATTCAACGGCGATTCAGAAGACTGCCGCTGTTTATAAGCCAGACCTTGCGTATGTGCTTTGGTAGGCCTGAATACATCCTTGAATGCGCGATCGACAAGGCTAGAAGGATTCCACCGCCAAAAGATAATCTGGAGGCAATCATTGAGTTTGCGCTGTGTGTCCGAAATATTTGTTCAACAATGGAGGTGTGCAAAATCGATGCACATCTGAATAACCCAATGCTGGTTAAAGAACTACTGGACAAACGATCCAACCAACATAAACTAAATTGGGCTATGTATACAAAACTGGATGGAATCCCTATTATCAAGGCAATTAACGATTGGTTATTTCAGATTGCATACGCAGCCAGCTCTGTGGTACCAGCAACGTTTAATACAAAAAGCGCAAACTAAGTGCGAAAGTGGCCACAAAATTCAGCAATGTGACGTTTTTAAAAACCTCGCTCTAGATCGAAAGTGGGATTTCTTAAAAACAAAAAGGTTGTGCCGCCAATGTATTAACGGGCATCGGCGAAAATGCTTCTCGAACAAAGAATGCGGCGTCAATAACTGCAAGTTAAAACATCACCCCTTAATGCACAGGTACGATAACTCCACAAATCAAACATCAACAAGTCAACGAGACCAAACCGTGAGTACACATTCAGGCAACAGCCACGTCCGCAATAAAATTGTAAACTCACACAGCGAAGCTGATGACGCCGAGCATCCTTATTTTCGTATCATTCCGATTCGTATACGAACTGGGTATAAGAGACATTGATGATCCGATTGTTTACGATGGACTGGCGATACCACGCACACCGAAGAAGCATCCGTGAGAACTTCGCTGAACGTCGCCAATATTCAAACAACATTTAATTTGGTATCTACCGATCTTCGTTATGCTAAACCCTAACAAAAATGGAAAGGTACGTCTGGTATAGGACGCGGTAGCAACAACTAGCGGCACTTCTCTAAACGACTTCCTACTTACGGGCCCAGATCTGCTTATCTCGCTTGTCGACGTACTACTCGGTTTTAGAGTCGGACAAATAGCGATCTGCGGTGACATTGCCGAAATGTTCCATCAAATTAATGAAAGAGACAGCGACATGCACGTTCAAAGATTTCTTTGGTGGGAAAATACGATGAAATTCACAAGCCCAGCATCTACGTAATGCGCGCATTAACGTTCGGAATTTGTTGTGCGCCATGCATCGCGCATTATGTTAGCGATAAAAATGCAGAAAAATATAAAAGTCAATACCCTCGCGCCGTAGAGGCTATACAAAAACACCACTACATCGACGACCTAATCGACAGCGTTGATAGTGAAGAGGAAGCGTTTGATTTAGTACGGCAGGTTAAACATATACACGCAGCATCCGGCTTTCATATACGCAACTGGTCTACAAACTCTACATTCGTTCTTGTACAACACGGCACAACATGGACAGCCAATCACCGGTCGAGCCAGGGTCCAATGAAAAAATACTTGGTATGTATTGGGACCCTAATAAAGATGTATTCAAGTACGTTTTCAGATTTGCAAGACTACGCC
Source organism: Dryomyza anilis (assembly GCA_951804985.1). Lineage (NCBI taxonomy): Eukaryota > Metazoa > Arthropoda > Insecta > Diptera > Dryomyzidae > Dryomyza > Dryomyza anilis. The sequence continues at coordinate 46,858,559 of OX638132.1, read as the reverse complement.
GCGATGTGTTAGCAGATTGTTTAGTGCCAACAAAACGTGAAACACTTCAGCCGTGTGCGCACAATTCGTCGATCGAGTCATGGTCACCGTCATCGCTGCAAAGTCAAAAGTCGCGCCGTTTAAGCCACTCTCAATCTTTCGGCAGGAACTTCAGATTGCTGTCCTTGGCGTCAGGCTAGCCAGCAAAATAATCAACATTCGACGTATTCCTGTTAACTCGCAATACTACTGGTCAGATTCAAAAACGGTGCTGCAGTGGCTACGCATGGACCCCGGAAACTTTCAACAATTTGTAATGCACCACGTAGTTGAAGTTTTAGAATCTACAAACATATCCCAATGGAACTGGGTGCCATCAAAAGAAAACGCTGCTGACTTCGCCACTAAGGTTCGACCACATTGGGACGCCGGCACATGGTTTTCAGGACCAGCATTCTTGTTAAACGACGTCAGTACGTGGCCAAAATGCGATAATTTAGGCGAGTCTGATGCAACCGAGCTCAGGCATCACGTAATGTATATCGATAATATGGTTACAACAACATTGAAAATTAACTTCAATTACTTCTCAAACTGGAAGCGACTGTATCGTGCTATAGCAACATTTTTACTATATTTAGATAGGCTCAAAGTGGCAAACAAATCGTTCCGCGCCCACATGATGTATCATTCGCAATGATACAGAAAGCGAAACGAATATTGATTCAACAGGCTCAACAAAGCGAATTTTTTGAAGAAATAATATGTCTTAAAAATGGTAAGTTTATACCAAAAAACAGTAAACTCATATCTTTAAACGTCTACGTAGATGCGAACGGTCTTCTGAGAGCTTGAATCAGGGCAGAGTACTTTAATAACGCAGATGTCGTAATACTGCCTAATAAACATCACGTGACCTTTTTGATAGTAAGATTCTTTCATGAGCGCTCTCATCGCACGAAACGACTATTAATAATATCAGAAGCCAATACTGCATAGCACGACTAAGGGACCTGTATAAAACGATTCGCCATTTACGCCAGCACTGTAAGAACAGCTCTGCCGCACTGCAGACACCTCAAAAGGCTCCGCTACCAGCGGCGAGACTTGCTAGCTTCGAACGGCCGTTCACCTTCGTTGAAATCGACTACTTCGGACCGCTTTACGTGGCTGTCGGTAGGAGGCGTGAAAAGATATGTGGCGTATTATTCACATGTCTAAACGTGTGCGCAGTGCATATTGAAATAGCACACAGTCTAAATACTGGTTCATGCGTATTGTGTATTCGTAATTTTACGTCTTGAAGGGAAACCCCTCGAGAAATATATACCGACAGCTACGGACGAATTTTAGATCTCATCGATTACTCCAAGATTTGCGCGAAATACGAAACAAAAAAAAATGGAAATTTAATTTTCTAGCAGCACCACACATGCGCGACACCTGAGATCTCATCGATTACTCCAAGATTTGCGCGCCACCTGGGAACGGCTCGTAAGGTCAGTGAAGACCATCCTAAAAAACATGTGCCCGGAGATGAACTTCAACCACGAAACACTATGCAGCGCGTTGTGGGAGGTCGAATTCATAATTAATTCTTGCTCACTAACTTTCGTATCTTTAGAGACTTCCGATGATGAAGCCATCACCCCGAACCACCTGCTCTTGGGATCGTCGAGCGGTTACAAACCCATCTTCAATGACGGCTTCAATATTTTATGTTTGAAGTACGTAAAAATTCTTAAATTGCATACATATAACATGTTTACGGAAAATACCATGAGAAGAATGTAATAATTTTTCAATATAAAAATATTTGTATTCCAGTTAGGTTGAAAAATATTCAATATATTTGAATACCCATTACTTCGATGATTGACATACATGTAACAAAATTTAATTCTTATTTTAAAATTAATATGGCCTGAAGTTACATTGTGCTGCTAGAGTTTACTACAAACTATTTCAGTCGAAAAAAAATAAAAAAAATTAAATAATACTGAACATTTTGGTGGGTGTTTCAATTTCAAGGATCTTAAGATTTATGCAAAATTGGTGAAATTTTAGAAGGATATTAAAAGATTCAACCTCTAATTTTTAAGCCTATTTCGATCTAAAAAAACTTTATTTAGATGGTAAAAAAATAAAAATATGGATTTTAAATGTTTTTTAACTTCATCTGCAATGTGTGAATACCGGACATTATTTTTTTTTTACTCAAATTTTTTGTGATACTCTGGCAACACATTGTAACTTTTAGGCCCTAATTTACATTATCTTGTTATTTATAGACAAGCTTAATAAATTAACGCAGTTCAAACGTCAGAAAATATTAATGGACAAAAAAAAACAGTAAATCTATATATTTTAGTATTGGTGCATTACACTGTCCTACAAAATTCAAATTTTGACATGGTGCAGTAAAAGTTACAGCAAATATTGGATACATTTGTAGAGCTAATTCCGAAAATGGCATCAGTTTAGTCAAATTGGCTCTATTTTTTGAGATATAGCCCATATTATAATCTCCCATTATTTTAGTCTTCTTTTATTTTTAAAATTCAAATAACATAAAAATATGAAATTATCTTTTCGATATAAGATGCAGAAAACCTTGCGCCATAAAATACAAATTTACTTTTAAAAATTTGTTTGCGAGATATAAGCATGTAGTAGTTAAAATTTTTCATATGAAAAATGTTATGTATGAAAAACTTTATTACATAAATGAGGTTTTAAATAGGATATTTGGCGCCACATAAAAGCGCATACAAATGTGTTGTAACATTTTTGTCTACTAAGTATTAATATATTTTATTACCAAAATATTTAAACTTTTTAAACAAATTTGAATTTATTTTACTTATATCTCGCAAACAAATTTTTTCACGCATTAACTCAAATTTTAGTATTGTAGCGCTATATTTTTATGCGTCTAATATCGAATAGCCATTTCCATTATTTTCGTTTGTTGGAATTTTAAATATGTATAAAAGAAGACCAAAATAATGAGAAATTGAAAATGGCCTATATCTCAAAAACTATAGCCAATTGCACAAAACTTGTGGCGCTTTCTTGATATATTTTGATAGTAAACGTAGAGTTGTACTCAGAGAAGTATAAAATGTACTACGTTTATAATAATATTTCTTAAAAAATATAAAGTTTTGACAAAATCATGGCGACTTATGGGATCGTCCCCCCTGTGGATCCGCCACTGCTGTAATTGTTGGTGATATAGTCGTGGTAGCAGATGAAAATTTACCTAGAAATTGCTGGCCAAAAGGGAGAGTTATCGACGCATTGGCCGCTAAAGACGGGCAAGTCCGAAGAGTGACTGTGAAGACACAAACTGGAATAATGCAGCGACCCGCTACGAAGATAGCGATACTCGACGTCGGCAAAAAGCAGTAGGCAAGCTCGCGATTACTACACTCACTTAAAAGTTTTATGATTGTTTGTATTTTTTTATTATAAAGTAAAGTTTTCAAGTATAAATTATAAATGTAACTGTAATAGTCTACATACAAATTGTTAATTCATGTACTCACACGCTTATATGTACAAAAAAATATTGAGAGCATTTATCTGAAAACGAAAATGTAATTATTAGCTTCAACTACTCTATGAGGGCAGCCCGATTTCAACCAGCACGGTGATAGCTGCAAAAAGTTTGTCATTTAAAATAAAATAGAGTAAAACGAAGTTTACAAACGTGTTGAGCTTTTAATGATCCCATGATCCATTTAATGATCCATTAAATTGTATTTTGATCAATGACGCCTTTTAAAATAATGATGCCAATTTTGCACCGAACATCGTACTTGCTGCCACAATCAGTGATGGCAAATACATATTCACCTTTCTCTTCCGAGATAAACCTAAGCGACTCTTTTTTCAACTCAGTTCGCTGCTCTTCATTTCGAACTTTCTTCTGATACTATTTACCGGATTGATCACTGAACGTGCATTTCTTTGACCGACAATTCCGATTAAAATGATCACGTCCGCCGCACTTGTAGCATATTTTTCTTTCGCCGGGCACTTATCATCAATAGCATCGTGACCCCATAGTCCACACCTTTTGCAACCAGTTCCCTTTCCATTTGTAAATCGATAATTAGATGAAAACATGCCGATTTGAATTGGACTTTGTATCAATTTTAGCAATTTCCATCATTGATACTAATTTATTGTTGTCGCCAAAAACTTTTTCTTGCTTAGAAACTGCCTCAAATACTTTGCCAATATTGAGCCCTTCTTTTAGACTTCGATTCATAAACTTGTTGCGCAATGTAGATGGACATGCTACAATGATTTGATCTTTTACTTGATTGTCCCTATCTTCACCAAAATCACATCCCGCAGCTTTTGTATCCAATCTAATCGCGAATGTAGCAATACTTTCAGATTCGTCTTGCTTCATTAAGCGCAACATGTGTCGTTCATATGTCTTATTTTGTTTTGGTACTAAGTACTCTACTCAATAGAAAAACAATAATTTATACCATTAAAATTGGTCAATAGGATGCGTCCCATTAGTTCAGTAATATTGAAACTGTTAATACAATGTGTGGTTGTACCATAAATTTTATAATGTGATATTTTAATTACAATAATAAAGACCTATACAAATTTAATGATACGTATTATTAATTTTAATGTAAACTCGAATTACATTTTCCTAATAATTTATTAAAACAAAAATGTATTTTAGTTAATTTATTGTATAATTTATTTTATTTAAATGTCGAAATTCATATTCATTTTTACAACACACACATAAAAAGACACTTCTTGCTGCAAAAGATTATAAAACATTTAATGTTTGCTTTGGTTTCTAATAATTGATCAAGTACTGCAGTTATTTTTGAATCCGTTGCCATAATAGAAGTTCGATGTATTATTTATTTTCTGTAATAAATATAAATATAACTAAATATATTAATATAATTTATTTACATTAAATACATTGAGTCCTTACCAATATAGCGTTTAATAATGTGGATTATAACAAAAAAATACATGCGACCATTTTGAGTAAACACGCAGAATGACGTACAAAACGAACATGTTTGTATTCGTTTTATGTTTTTTTACACCACGTTTATTATTTTAGAAGGAAACCATTAAAACAACATTATTTATTCTATTTAAAATAATAATATTGAAATATTTAAATTTATGGTAGTGAATTTTTCAAATACTATTGAATTAATTAGTAAACTTTTGATTTAAAAATAAAAAAACTATTAATACATGAACCATAAGATCAATGGTCGTACCATAAAGTAGTTAATGATACATTTTCTTCTGAGTGTATCAATTTTTCTACAGCTATTTCAAATTTCGAGCGATGTGGTACATATCGTTCAACATTGAAACCATACTACTACATTTTAAGCAAATACTACATTTATTCGCATTTATGCGAATACTAATTTTATTCACATTTAAGCCAATACTACTTTTTTTGAATTTAATCAAATACCAGTCTTGTTCACATTTAAGCGAATACCATTTTATTTACATTTAAGCAAATAGTTGAATTATTCACATTCACAGATAAAAATATTGTACGTATATATAACAATTGATATTAATAGCAAACAAAATCGTATTCCAATTAAAAATATGAATGCATTTACTAATTAATTAATTGTATTTACACATTTTTTAATTAAAATATTAATAGGAATCAATTTAATATAATTTCAATACAACTAAATTTTTAATAGTATTAACTACTTTTACTTGTTACTTTTGATTTATTCATTTTCATAAATTGCAACACTGTTTTTTTCTTCTGGATTTCATTTTGTTTTTTGTTTGTGCGTCTCGTGCGTCGGCGGCGTCGTTCAGTTTCTCCTAACATTATTTTCTTCTACGTTGATATTTTAAAACAGGATATTGCATTATGTAATGTATGTTATGTTATTAAAGCATTAAATGGCTCAATTTATTTTTGCTGTAAGAATTTGAACAATCAGCTTATGATGCTCATTTTGTTGCATATTGAATCGTTAAAAAGCGAATATAAAATTTTATGTTTGACTCAATAAATTGGCCCACCTGTAGAAGTTGTGAAAACTGACTTTGGTAAAATATTCGTTAGGTTGAAAGAATTTTACAAAACATACCAAAAAAGTATAAATACTATTTACTTATTTAATATTTATTATTTATGTTATATATTGAATTAAATTATTTATATTTTCATATGTTTCTATTCGACAAATATTTTAATTAATTTAACAAAATATTTAATTGATCCAATTTCTATCGAATGAAAATTTTAATTGATGTTAGTAATTAATTAATTAATGATTTAAAAATTCTCAATAAAAAATTTAATATATATAACAACTTTAATATCATTATGACAAAATAATTAATTAAAATTTCTCCAATTAACATATTCTCATTATTACGAATATGGAATTCAATGCTACTAAAAGTTACATCGGCTGAGTTTCAATTAAAAATTAATTGGATTGATTAACATTTTATTTATATTTACACACTTTTTATTTTCTGTGTTTAAGCGAATATTATTTTTTAATTCACATGCACGGATAGAAAAGATTTGTTTGAATATGTTTGAATGTAATTAAAAAGTAATACGAAATTACCATACATGTATAAGGAATGAAGTGCAAGTAAATTATAATCTAAATTGAATTTATTTTTGTTCACGTGTAAACATTATTATATTGTCCAGCAGAATCTGTCAAATTTATCATAAATATGTTACTATACCAACATAAAATTTTAATTGCATTTGAATAAACTATTTCTTGGCAATTTACTTGGTTAAAACTATGTTTCGAAACACAGAAAATGCTAATCAAATCTAAATACAAAGTATGTTCGCAACGCTCGTCCTGTTTCGATAATTTATCGACTGACGAAGTTGGCAACGTTGTGCAGCATTTTCTAAGGACGCCATTGTTTGAACATATTGATGTTTACAAACAAACAAAAAATGAAATTAGATTTAAATAAATGTATTCTTGTAACATTCTTCTTGTATACGAAGTTGGGACTCGTTGAGCAGAATTTTCTACCTACGGTCACCGAGTTGACACTAGGTGATCGGCATTTTCTGAGTACGTGTCAATTATTGTTCGTTGAGAAAACGTGTTCGCGTCGGTAATAATTTTGTTATTTGTAAATTAAATAAATATATAAATTGTGTTACAAAAAGTACAAATAGTAACAGAGTATAATATAGTGCAGTATATAATTTCTGAAACTAAAGTGAAAAACCACAAATAAAAATCAGTGTTTCGATTTTCAAACAGAATTTGGCATGTTTTTTTACAAAAGCCTCCGTGAATTCCTTGCCTACGCTATGTGCTGTACTGAGACCAACTGTAACTGTACCAAATATAAAGCGAGCCTGGATCGTCTGGTTTCGCGTCTGCTGGTGCAATTGTGCATTCATTGATGCTTGCATTTGTACTTGCAGTTTTAAAAGAATTATTTATTTATGCATTTAAGTAGTATGTTTGCGCCGGTTCTGGCTCAAAGGGGCTCCATGGAGCCATAAGGAGCCATGAAAATCATTTGCTAACAGAGGTGTTGTTATTGTTTTCAATAGGGATCACTTTTTCACAGAGGTGTTGTAAGTGTATTTCAGTTGGGATCATTTTTTTATCAAAACCGTTCTAATTGTTTTCATAGGGAGTATTTTTTAAGATGTGTGGATCATATTTTATCAAAAGCGTTCTAATTATTTTCATACGGAGTATTTTTTAACATGGGTGGATAATATTTTATCGAAAGCGTTCTAATTGTTTTCATAGGGAGTATTTTTTAACATGATACAGTAGTATGTTTGCGCCGGTTCTGGCTCAATGGGCTCCATGGAGCCATAAGGCGCCATGAGGAGCATTTTTTAACAGAGATGTTGTTATTGTTTTCAATAGGGATCATTTTGTAACAGAGTAGTTGTTAGTATAATTTCAGGTGTATTATATGTATACTATATATATTATAATGGCATGGAGCCATTGGGATGACATTTTAACATATGTTGTTAATGTTGATACATACATATATATTATATGTATGTTATGAAGGCATGCAACCGTAAAGAGTAAATTTGCAACTCATATTATTGTTGGGATAATTATTTCGGAGTAAGCATTTTTAATGGCAATATTTATAAACGTACATATATGTACGTAATAATTTTGTTGTTGTATATGTTAATAAATAATGTTAATAATACTTTGGCACTACAGCTCTATAAGAACTTAGGCCGAGCTCTCTCACCATTTTGAGCTGTGCGTGTTATATTTCTACTCAAAGTGGTGGGACCTACAGTTTATTGCCGAATCCGAACGTCGGGTGAGAGCTTTTCATAGGCAATGGTTTTACTCTCATAGGTTTGCCATTTACTGCCGAGAGGTAGCGCGGTATAGAAAAATGTTTCTATGAAAAGATGTTGTTAGCCCCAGTCCAGGCTTGAACCGAGGACCTTTCGGCTCGCAGTCCAACGCACTAACCACTGAGCTATCGCGTCTTTATAAGCAATTAAATGTATATACTTGATGATTTATTTTGCATGATCATCCAGAGAGTTAAGGAACAAAGGGTTCAATTTGAAACTTTGTTGAGGAACGAAGATTGTAATTTAAAACATGGCTATATGAATAAATGTTATTATTATACATATATTTTTTGGTGGATAATTTTTTTATTGTAAACAGGTAAAAGCACTTCTGCATTAATGCATTGTTTCTTATTTAATTCAAGGTGAATTTTACTATAATGGATATTGTAGTATATTTTTATTCTACAAAGTCATGGTCATTTAATTCGTTTAATTTGCTTATATGAATGAATGGGCCATATGGCTCCATTGGGATCATTTTTATTGAAATTTTCATGGGATCAATTTTTAAACTACATACTATAAGTTTTTAAGATTGAACATGTTAAAACATGTTTAATTTTATTTAGTTTTTTTCTTGAGTAAATTTTATATACTCTCTTTAAAATTTTAATTGAGTATATTTATACTAATGGAATTATCTTTTTAACTCATTTTAAAGAGATATCCATTATATATAAATGGATCGAAATTTGAATTAAAGTTATTTATCTTCTACATTACAATTTGATAGGAAAATAAAACTATTATGGAAGTTATAAAAGTAAAAATGTTTTTAAAAGGATTTAATAATATTTTAATGGACGATCATAAAAAACAGTTTATTAAGTTTATCCCTTATTGTGAGCATTACCAGTATATGGAAAAAATATTAACTATTCACGGAGTACATTATAAGAGCTGCCCATGGGCCACAGATGACTTAACGGAGGGACCAGATACATGTGGTTGTTATTATTATGACAGGAAATGCAAAGACATTGATAAACTAATAAAATTATATTATAGAATAAAATATACAAAATAATTGTTTATTACATATTATAAATAATGTTTTTTTTATATATTCAATGGATTTGTAAAATTTTAAATAATAGAAATAAAAAGACAAATTTATAAATTATTTTCATTAAATTGTTTTATTTATTTTTTATTATAGGAAATTTAAAAATACTTTTAAAATAATGCACAGCTAAAATATCATTAATATGTAAATTATATATATCAAAATATTAAAAAAAAACTTATTAAAAGAAATATTTTTACTTCTTAAATATATAAATATACAGCAATAAACACCGCATTACATTGAAATTTCACTTTGTAATCGGAAATTGTTTTTAATAAATGTGGATGCATTTGTTTGAATAAAATTTACAAATGGTTTAATAGGAGAACTCCCTGCAGAACAAAAATACTTAGCCGGCCCATTTCGAGGAAAATATATTACAATCCAATGTGATCCTGGTTTAAATGATGAATCCATATTCACAATATAAAATGCTGGCTTTTTTATTCGATGTCCAGGTAGCTGATTTGATGCAAAAACTACTTTAAAATTTTTCTTAGTTACTAAATTTTTATATAAAATATTTTCTATATTACTTGTATTCATAAAGATTGTAATACAGTACGATTTTTATCAATTTCCAAAACACTATCAAACTCACAATATGCTAAACAAATAATTGCTTCAGAAAGTGCTTCACTGAAACGACCTTCAATTCGTATTGTACCTTGATTTATTAAGTTTCCACAGTGTGAGTTATTGTTATGATCTGGTGTTAAATCAAATGCAAGTAAGAAATATCCGTTATCAAATAATTCTTTAGTTATTTGATGTCCCTTATCAAAGTAATGTATGCCAGTACCTTTAAATAAGGTTTGACATCCTCTTGTACTTATACGTCCAAGTTTATAATCAAATTAAATCGGCTGTGCTGGTGCTTGTACTCCATTTACAACTAAATTAAATCTTTGTTAATTGAAATGGCGAAAGTTATACGGATTTTCCAAACGATTACCAGTATATGCTTTATTAGTTACCATACCAAATATTAAGAAATTTGGAAGTTGTCCAATTATAACATTATCTAACATGATTGCCGGGGTGAATAGTGAATGTCTTGATTTCAACTTTTTTATATGTATAAATAGAATTTCTACTTTGTAAAACATTATGATGTGCCATTAAAATTTTACTATTAATGGTAGGATGATTAATGTATAAGTTAGCTTCATGAATTTTAATAGATGACTCTCCAGATTTTGAATCTTCTAGTATATAAAAAGAAGGTTTCTCCATATTAAGGGTTACTTAAAGATCCACATTATTAAGAAGATATTTAGCTTGATTAAATATATCTGCATGAAGTTTTCCAATCAATTCAACTCGTTCTCCATTTTTAAAAGTTTTCTTTCGTCTAGCTATGGATTTTCATTCTCAACTATTGAATTATTTTTTTTTATATCTAATGACCATCCGCATGATTCAAGATGTGTAGATTTAGCATCATTTCCGTAGTTTAACAATGTTTCAATATATGATCTATAGTGATAAGTAATATCAGATTGAGATACATTTCTATTATTTAAATGAACACTAAAGCTCCGAAATAATGAATGAAGTAAATTGTTTATGACTCCTCCACTTCCATTAATTTCTACAATTAATCGTAAATAAACACTACTTAGATCACGATATGTTTCACCATTTCCGAGTGAAAGAAATTCTATTGTAGTAGAGTTGTCAATTGTTGCTATTGGACTATATGATACCTCCTCTGTTTTAATTATGCTAGTTTGTACGGGTGGTGACTCACTATTCATACATTCAATAAATCCTGCCATCATAAATAAATTAACAGTTGCCAAATATATCAGTAAACTTTCTTCTTCTAGAACGTTTAGTTTTCATATGATCTTTTTTCTTTAGTCGTTTGAATTTTATGGTTTTTATCGTTTACATATAAATGATATCAGTACAACTTATGAAGCTTCTTATATATTACGAAAATGTAACGTGCAATAAACGGGGAATTCATTCGACATAATATTTATTTTCTTTCCTTCATCATCTCGTATCATTATAGAAATATTATTTATATTTGAAGATTCCAATGGATAATATTCAATATTTTTAAAATGAATATAATTTATTTCATTTAAACATGAAATATTTTTAAGCATTTTATTTTTTGATCGCGTACAGATCTGGGTTTAATCATGTCTGTGTACACAAACACTAGGTTGTATAGCTCGCTAGATCTTAATTTATAATTTGTATGTAAATTAAATTTTTCATAAGAATTCGATATAACATCTAACATTTTAAGTATTGTATTCTCAGATACAAAGTGTCTATTAATACTGCTTTAATAATAATAGTTTGGCACTACAGTCCTATCAGAACTTAGGTCGAGCTCTCTCACCATTTTGAGCTGTGCGTGTTATATTTGTACTCAAAGTGGTGGGACCTACAGTTTATTGCCGAATCCGAACGGCGGGTGAGAGCTTTTCATAGGCAATGGTTTTACTCTCGTAGGTTTGCCATTTACTGACGAGAGGTAGCGCGGTATAGAAAAATGTTTCTATGAAAAGATGTTGTTAGCCCCAGTCCAGGCTTGGACCGGGGACCTTTCGGCTCGCAGTCCAACGCACTAACCACTGAGCTACGCGGCTAATACTGCTTTTTACGCCAACCAATTCAGGGTTTTCATTTATACTATCTTGAATATCTAATTTTTCAGTTAATAATTTTAAACTTTTATCTATTTTGTTATCGATATTCAGCTTTTTTTTATATTTTTTATTACAACTGTCTCGGGATTAGAATTGACTTTGAGTTGATTTTCTCCAATTTGTGGTTTTTCTTCTCTATTTGTGATAGCTTGATTTATTTTGTCCATGAAATTTAAATATGTGATAGAGATAGTATTTATTTTTTTATCTACTTTTATATCACTATTTACATTTTTGATATTACTTTTATTTCACTTTAAAGTTGATTTCGAAATATCCCTTTTATTCAAATTTCGAGATACTTCAAATGTAGATGGGTTGAAATGAAATTTCTGTTAAACCTACAACCCAGTTTTCATTTAAAATCAAAGATTGTTTTAATAAATTTGTAAATGTAGATTTAGTATTTTCATAGATATTTTCGGAATTATTACTTAATAAAGTAACATAAAAACTGGAATCACCCATCTTTTATTTTCAAATGTTTGAACAACATAATTATAATAAATTAAATATAGTTTACTTAGTTAATAAATCGTTTTTATTGATCCATGAATTATGTTCACTTCCAAAACCGAACCATTTGACATATACCATATCCTTTTTTTCTTTTTATAACCTTTTCAACTAGATAAGTATGTTATGTTTCTGTTTTAAGTAATTCTTCTTCATAAAATCCTCCTTTTATTAATTCTCCTTGATAATCAATTAATTGATATGTAATTGGATTTGTGATCTTTATTTTATTTATATTGAATACATCATTGGACCAATTGGATTCATATGCTTTATAGAAAGTGCCTTTATATTTACTAATTCGAACATTATCTCCAATTTTTAATTTACTCATCTTAAATGTTTTATTATGATTGTAAACTGTATTTAAAAGCATTTGTTGATTAGATTTATTGTCATTTTTTGAAGACATTTTTATACTACGATGATATTTATTATTATATATATTTATATTTTGTGTAATCAATTCTAACCATTTATAAGTACCTTGAAGGCTAAAGTCTTTCCACATTAAATTTTTAAAAGTTCTATTAAACCTTTCAATTATGGAAGCCTTCATATTGGAAAATGTATGCTAATGGTTTATTTCAAATCGATTCATTAATTTTTTAAAATGTGAATTGAATAATTCTGTGAATTGAAAAAAACCCTGATCAGATTAAATATTATTTGGAATTTTATTCTTATTTTTTTCCAGAATATTTTGCATAGCTAAGGTTACATCAATTCCACTTTTGGTTTTAACAGGAATGGCATATGCGTATTTAGAAAAAACATCTATAACAGTTAGTAAATATTTATATCCTTTATTAATCTTTGCAAAAGGTATCATTTCTTCGAGATGAATTGCCAAGTATCTGAAATACCCTTTTGTATAAACCTACGCCGTTTAAAATTTCTTCTTGCTTGTCGGTGCAATTCATTTACAAGAACTTCTTTACTCATAGTGAGTTCAGCCAATAATGGAAATGATTGATTTTTAAAAATTTATATTTATATAAAAAATACATGCTTCCAACAATTATTTTTATTTGAAGATAGTCATAGCATAGAGAACAATGTTTCATCAATTTGTGTATCCATTTACAATGTTAGTTTGTGGTCCATCAGGTTGTGGCAAATCGACATTTATTATAAATTTTATTAACAATAAACATTTAATTAGTTCTCGAAAGTAATTTGGTGTTATGCTGAAAAAAACTCATTACCAGAAATTGATAATGTAAATTTTGTTGAAGGTATTCCAGATGACTTTGAGAATTCCGCCAATGATTCTACACTAATTATTTTAGATGATTTAATGTTAGACTCATTTAATAAAAAAGTTTGTGAACTATTTACTAAAGGTTCACATCACCGAAATTTATCAGTTGTTTTAGTAACGCAAAATATTTTTCATAATGGAACATATACAAGAGATATATCATTGAATTCAAAATATATAGTTATGTATAAAAATCCTAGAGATAAACTACAATTTCAATGCTTGGCAAGACAAATTTATCCTGAAAATTATAAAGAATTAGTTCGAGTATATAACACTTGTACTGAGAGTGCTCATGGTTATTTAACGCATTAAGATTCACGCATTAAGATTCAGATCTAACATTTTCAATAAAGAATATTGTTATTGCTTTGTTTGGATGGTTTATTCCAATTTTCATTTCATCTTTAAAACAGCGGTGTTATAGGAAAAATTTTAGATAATGTCTAATATTTTATCCAAACTTGTATTATTAAACCCTTCTACATATGACCGCTATTCTGAAGATATATCAGATACAAATTTTTTAAAACGAAAACTTCTTCCGATATATGCCTCTCATACACTTAAAGATATAAATAAATGGTTTGAAATAAAACAAGAACTCGCAAAATATTTGATTTCAAAACAAGAAATAAATATAAAGAAAGAGAATAAATCGGTAAAGTCATATAAATCATTAAGGGATAAGGATACTCAAACAAAATGGATATTTAAAAACGATAATGAAACTCAAAGAAAAGATATTGGAAAAAGAGATTTTGCTTCACAGGCTGACTTCAATGCTGATGAACATATATTTAGCAATATTAACGAACATGAAGAAAATTCTATGGATGTGGATACAACAATTAATAAAATAAATCATACCTCTGCATGTTCTGCAGCTAAACGTTTAAAAAACTTTTCAAATCATGGATCACCTAAAGTACTGTAACGACGAAAATCGGCGTCGCCTCATTTTCGTCAACATAGCAGCTGGTCTGCTTTATATTTTATATTTTTTTATTATTAAGCTATTTTTATTAATTGGAATATTATTAAGTTATAACAACTACGTCGAATGTATAAAATGCCGTATAATGGGATTCGAAGATGAACTACTACTTTTTACAAAATAGTAGTATTGCCACATGCAACACCGCCACCCTGATCGATTGGACTTCGAAAATTGCAAATGGCCGAACAGCTGACATGTTCGAATTGGCAAAGCGAGGTTTCATTCGAACGACGACAGCAGCAATCGTGCAGTTGGTTCATGGTCGCTGACCAGAACAGTCGCTCTAGTAGCAGTAGTTGCAGTTGGCATTTCACCTCTGGTCGCGGACCAAGGTAGTTAGCAGTGATCACTCAACAGGGTAAGTCGTAACGAGTAGGCTGTGACTGTGGCCGCTGGTCAAGACACACTACTGCAGGAGAGGCAGACGGAGAGTAGGCTGTGACTGTGGCCGCTGGTCAAGACACACTACTGCAGGAGAGGCAGACGGAGAGTAGGCTGTGACTGTGGCCGCTGGTCAAGACACACTACTGCAGGAGAGGCAGACGGAGAGTAGGCTGTGACTGTGGCCGCTGGTCAAGACACACTACTGCAGGAGAGGCAGACGGAGAGTAGGCTGTGACTGTGGCCGCTGGTCAAGACACACTACTGCAGGAGAGGCAGACGGAGAGTAGGCTGTGACTGTGGCCGCTGGTCAAGACACACTACTGCAGGAGAGGCAGATGGAGAGTAGGCTGTGACTGTGGCCGCTGGTCAAGACACACTACTGCAGGAGAGGCAGACGGAGAGTAGGCTGTGTCTGTGGCCGCTGGTCAAGACACACTACTGCAGGGGAAGAGAGCCGTCGCAGAGTTGTGAGTATACGGATTCTGAGCAATGCAGTCCGGCCATGGATTACGGCATATACCTGTACCCCACGGCTCGACGGGAATAGTGTAAAAAGTGAAATTGAATTTTCTTTGGTTATAAACATATTTGCTAAGTAAATCTAACTTTATTTAATTTTAATAAAAAACTGTGAATTTAAAAAAAAGTTGTGTTACTCTGCAAAAATATAAATTTTTGCAACGAACCCTGGACACGACGAGTGATACCTCGGCATCGGCCAAAAAGGTTCGTTACAATGGCGCCCGAGCAGGGACTACAACAACAAAATTAAAATCAGTGCGCGGTAATAAAGAAAGTAAAATTAATTAAAATCAGTGCGCGGAAATATTGTAACAAAGTAAATTCAGTGCGCGGAAGAAAAAAAAAAAAAACTAACCTCCAAAGGCAGGCAGTGAAAATTAAAATGGTGGATATGGACCACAGAAAAAAATAGTGGCAAGAACCAAAAATCTAAAGTGTTTGAAAAATAAAATAGAACAAATACAAGAAAAATATTTTTTTTTTAACTCAATAATTAACTTAAAAAAAAAAAAAAAAAATATATATATATAGTTATAAAAATGAATAGTGTTAAGTGGGTGAATTACCTCACAAAGAAGGAACTCGTCGCGTACGCCAATGAGTTCGCCTTTGACTCAACGGGCACCGTCGAACAATTAAAACAACGGTTCACAGCTCTCCTAAACGAGGAAGAACACAAGCCCGAGCGCTTGGCTCGCTTCACCGAGATACAGGCGCTACATCGAAGAGGGGCCTCCCCCGCGCGTAAAACATCTACCACAGAAGCTGAGGCCGAAGCCGAATCCAGCATCACAACACTGACGGTACCACCCATCTCAAACTCTACCCCCGGGTCGAGCGGAGTCTCACCGCAGACATCCAGCCACAACCAGTCTGAGGATGGCACGGCTGCAATCACTGTCGTTAAATCACTACCAGTCAAAACGTTGCCTGCGGCTAACGTTTCTGCCTTAGGTAAGTCTTCGAATCTTTTAAATAACAAGCCAGGCCAGGACCTGCCGCATTCTTCCCACCAGATAATCGCCGACTGCGTACGCAAGTGGGCCATTAAATACGATGGCGGTAAAGAGCCTCTCGAGTTTGTTGAACGCATCGAGGAGCTGGCCGACGCATATCGGTTAGACATAGATCATCTTCCCCGTGTGATGCCTGAGTTATTGAAATCCAGGGCATTAAGTTGGTTTCGCAATAACAATAAACATTGGGAGACGTGGAGGTCTTTCAAAGCCGATTTCATGAAATTCTTTCTGCCAATGCGCTACCGAGAGCGGTTGGACGACGAAATTCGTAGGCGATGTCAGCGACCCCAAGAGTTATTCAAGGACTACATTCTGGACCTACAGACACTGATGCGCCACGCGGGATACAGCGCAGAGCAGGAGTTAGACAGAATTTTCCGAAATACACACCCTGACTACCAGTGGTATATCCGCCGCCACGATTTCACTACGCTCGATGGCCTGATGGAAATGGCAGAGGAACTGGAAAACATCCGCCCCAGGCCACCACAACACAGCGGAGCCACCCAACCACGTCGAGACCAACATCGGATGGTCGCGCAAGATCTTCCCGACCGCCTCGATCAACATACGACGTGTCAGACATGTGGACAGCAGGGGCACACGGCGAGGACGTGCAGAAATCCAAACAAATTGTTCTGTTGGGATTGCGGTCGACAAAACGTTCGAACAATTAATTGTTGCCGACGTCGAGTGGGAAACGGAAGCGAGGACCGCCACGATCGAGGGCCGGCGGATCCTCCAAAAAGCGACCCTCCACAAAATTAAGCCATTTACAACATGACGCGCGTCACATTGTTGCCGACATAATAGTAAGCAATGAAAGGACGCCCGCCACCATCGACACCGGCGCTACCAGAAGCTTTGTCAGTAAGCGTTTCGTTCAACGACTGGAGCACAGGTGTACCCTAATTACAGCCAACGCAGAAGTCATATTAGCAGACAACTCAAGGAAGTATCTCGACCAAGCAGTAGAGGCGAAAGTCCAGATCGGAAATAGCACCTGTCATTTTCGATTCCTGGTGATGCCAGAGGCAACAGAGGACGTGCTTCTAGGGATGGATTTTTTGATGACCATCGGTGCCACGTTCAGTTGCGGAGGAGATACAGTAACGATACGTAAGCAGTCGAAACCACAGGACAGTACAACTTGTCGAGCAACCACCGAACCCAAGCACGAGGAGCCGTGTTACGACGAGAAGCAGAGAATCAACAAGTTCCTAACCAATGAATTACAACAATTTTCGGGACTTCAAGGAGTGACCAACATCACTGAACATAAAATCATCATGGCCGATGACCGGCCCATAAAGCAGAGATATTTCCCGCGCAATCCAGCCATGCAGGCTATTGTCGACGAGGAAATCAACAAATTACTGAGCAAGGGGTGTATTGAACCATCACACAGCCCGTACAGCGCACCCATTGTATTGGTGCGAAAGAAGACCGGGGCCTGGAGACTGTGTGTCGACTACCGACAGCTCAACAGCAAGTCAGTTCCAGATGCATATCCGCTGCCACGAATCACCCACATTTTAGACCGTCTTCGAAACGCAAGATACGTCAGCAGTCTGGACCTTAAGGACGGCTACTGGCAGATCCCCATGCAGTCTGAAAGCAAGAAGTACACAGCATTCACAGTGCCCGGACGAGGGTTGTTCCAGTGGAAGGTCATGCCATTTGGACTGCACTCAGCACCAGCGACGTTTCAGAGAGCACTAGACAGGGTCATCGGTCCCGAACTGGAGCCGTTCGCCTTCGCTTATCTGGACGACATCGTGGTCACGGGCAGAACATTTGACGAGCATCAGAAGAATCTGCAGGAGGTTTTTCGACGGCTACGAGCGGCAAACTTACGCATTAATCCGGACAAATGTGAGTTTTTTCAAACTAAAATAAAATATTTAGGACATGTTGTCAGCGGGGATGGGATCCACACCGATCCTGACAAGGTCGCCGCCATACGGGACCTGACACCACCCACCAGCGTACGAGGGGTACGACAATTTCTAGGCGTAGCATCCTGGTACCGTCGTTTCGTACCTGACTTCGCACGATTGGCACAGCCGCTGACCTCCCTCCTGAAGAAAGGAAAACATTGGAAGTGGGGAGAATCCCAGCAGGAAGCATTTGAACAGCTTAAGCAGAAACTCACCGAGGCCCCCGTACTGGCATGTCCGGATTTTTCCAAGACATTCACACTACAAACCGACGCCAGCGATTACGGACTGGGAGCTGTGCTCACGCAAGAGTTAGAGGGCTCCGAGCGGGTTATCGCATACGCCAGCCGGCATCTCAACGCAGCCGAGAAAAATTATTCTTCGACCGAGAAGGAATGTCTCGCCATTGTGTGGGCCATCCGGAAGATGCGGCCCTACTTAGAGGGATATAAATTTATCGTAATAACCGATCACCTTTCCCTGAAGTGGCTCAACTCTATTGAGAGCCCTTCAGGACGAGTGGCACGTTGGGCACTGGAGCTCCAGCAATTTAACTTTTCAGTCCAATACAGAAAAGGAAAGTTGAATGTCGTTGCGGACGCTCTTTCAAGGCAGCCCCATGAACATAACCTACGCGCTACGGTCCAGGAAACTGCAGCTAAGCAATGTGCATGGATAAGCAGGAAGCAGAAAGAGATTCAAGATCACCCGGAGAAGTTCCCGGATTACGCGATCATCGATATGCAGCTCTACAGACATCTTCCCAGAGATGTGGGCGACGAAGACTGCGCTCCCTGGAAGCTCTGCGTCGCGACATCCCAACGAGAGCGGGTACTGAGAGAGAACCATGATACCCCCAGCGCCGGCCACTTAGGCATTCGCAAAACAATATCCAGGGTGGCCAATCGATATTATTGGCCCGGTATGTTCAGAGACGTAAGCAGATACGTACGAAGCTGCCAATCTTGTCAGCGCTACAAGGTTAGCCAGCTACCGCCAGCAGGAGAAATGCTAACTCGGATCCCTGAGGAGCCATGGGCAACCGTCTGCGCAGACTTCGTGGGACCGCTGCCTCGCTCGAAGCATGGGCACACAATGTTACTCGTCTTCTTTGACCGATTTTCCAAATGGACGGAACTGGTGCCCCTACGCAAGGCCACTTCGGATGGTTTCATAAAGGCCTTCCGCGATCGAATTCTCGCCAGGTACGGGATACCCAAGGTGATCATCACGGATAACGGCACCCAGTTCACCAGTAGGATCGTCAAACGCTACTTCGACAGTATCGGCGTTCGTCAGCAGTTTACTGCGCCATACACACCACAGGAGAACCCTACTGAAAGGGCAAACAGGACAGTGAAGACAATGATTGCACAGATGTGCAAAAACCAACAAACGAAGTGGGACGACAATCTTCCAGAGATATCTTTGGCTATCAACACGAGCGCATCGGAGACTACGGGATATAGTCCAGCTTATCTCACACAGGGCCGCGAGCCTCGATTACCTAGTACACTTTATGATGAAGTTACCACAGGAACTGGAACGGAGCCGCAAGAACCGGATGAACGTGTGAAGCAGCTGCAGGAGATATTCAAGATAGTACGCACGAACATGGCGCGAGCCGCCCAGGATCAAGCACGCCACTATAATTTGCGCAGACGTCCTTGGCGACCGTCGATTGGCCAACAGGTGCTGGTTCGACAGCATCCGTTGTCAAAAGCAGTCGACAGTTTCGCAGCTAAACTGGCCCCAAAATTTGATGGACCATTTACGGTCGTGGGATTTACTTCCCCGGTTATTGTACAATTAAAACGACCCGGTGAAACAAGAACCCGCAGCGCACATCTAAGCGAACTTAAAACATTCTACACTTCTCAGGACTTTAGATCTCATGACGTGTCACAATACGGACGCACGACAGAGACCCCTTCCTGTACAAAACCCTTCTAATAATATTTTTCTTTCTTCTCACTCCAGCTACACCAGTGAGAAGAACAACAACACAGTGATGTCCATCGACTCGGATGTCACTTTCCCCAAACACACCGACGCGTCCTATCTCGACGCACACGTCGCCGCATACTCCACCGGTGGCTTTGTCGCGCACTCAGCGACACACACCATCACAGGTGTCATCACCGGGAACTCCGAGGTCCCACCGAATGTCGCCACACGCGCAATTGCGCACATGCCGGCGTCGACGCAGACAATCGCAACATCGCCCGCCAACTTCACCAAATAGGGAGCCACGACGCACTCAAAACGCTGGAGCAGGTGTAGCTCGGCGATCGAAGCCACCAACCAAAGTGTCGTCACAGGGCACAACGAGTCGTTCGGTAGAGTCAGAGCCGGACCACGTTAATGAATTGGAGGGTCTGGGAAGACCAGCAGACATCCTCAGGCAGCTACGACAAATAATCGCTGAGTCTCATGTCACCAGCCCATTTGGACAAAGACGTAGTTTCCTGCGAGACGGGCAGGATTACGTATTCCAGATACTGACCTCGCGCGCAGGTCGTATCACCGTGAGGGTGTTTCGCCGACCAGCTACGCCCAACTAATAATTTTCTTCTCCGAGGTACGGAGGAAATGTAACGACGAAAATCGGCGTCGCCTCATTTTCGTCAACATAGCAGCTGGTCTGCTTTATATTTTATATTTTTTTATTATTAAGCTATTTTTATTAATTGGAATATTATTAAGTTATAACAACTACGTCGAATGTATAAAATGCCGTATAATGGGATTCGAAGATGAACTACTACTTTTTACAAAATAGTAGTATTGCCACATGCAACACCGCCACCCTGATCGATTGGACTTCGAAAATTGCAAATGGCCGAACAGCTGACATGTTCGAATTGGCAAAGCGAGGTTTCATTCGAACGACGACAGCAGCAATCGTGCAGTTGGTTCATGGTCGCTGACCAGAACAGTCGCTCTAGTAGCAGTAGTTGCAGTTGGCAGTTCACCTCTGGTCGCGGACCAAGGTAGTTAGCAGTGATCACTCAACAGGGTAAGTCGTAACGAGTAGGCTGTGACTGTGGCCGCTGGTCAAGACACACTACTGCAGGAGAGGCAGACGGAGAGTAGGCTGTGACTGTGGCCGCTGGTCAAGACACACTACTGCAGGAGAGGCAGACGGAGAGTAGGCTGTGACTGTGGCCGCTGGTCAAGACACACTACTGCAGGAGAGGCAGACGGAGAGTAGGCTGTGACTGTGGCCGCTGGTCAAGACACACTACTGCAGGAGAGGCAGATGGAGAGTAGGCTGTGACTGTGGCCGCTGGTCAAGACACACTACTGCAGGAGAGGCAGACGGAGAGTAGGCTGTGTCTGTGGCCGCTGGTCAAGACACACTACTGCAGGGGAAGAGAGCCGTCGCAGAGTTGTGAGTATACGGATTCTGAGCAATGCAGTCCGGCCATGGATTACGGCATATACCTGTACCCCACGGCTCGACGGGAATAGTGTAAAAAGTGAAATTGAATTTTCTTTGGTTATAAACATATTTGCTAAGTAAATCTAACTTTATTTAATTTTAATAAAAAACTGTGAATTTAAAAAAAAGTTGTGTTACTCTGCAAAAATATAAATTTTTGCAACGAACCCTGGACACGACGAGTGATACCTCGGCATCGGCCAAAAAGGTTCGTTACAGTACGAATTTTGTCAAGTGATGGAAGTAAAATTACACCGAAAACTAAGCAAACTATGTTACCATATCAATACTCACCTCGTCTTACTCGTCAAAGAAATAAAACATTACAAAATGATTATGATGATGTTAATTGGTATAATATTAAATAAAAAAGCATTTTTTACATATATAAAATTGAGTTTTTATTTTATTATTAATTTAATACATTATACATGTATATAACATTATACATTATATTTAATATGTTTAAATATTAATTTTCTAAATAATTATGTTCATAAAAATATCTAAATCAGTATTTAAAGCTTCAATATAATTAATTTTATAATGCCCCCAAGCAAGTGTGTTTATACCATCATCTAGTATATACCGCTTGTCATCTATAAAATTAAGTGCTAGATCTAATTATATATATTTCTCTCATTATAACTTTTTTATTGTAACTTTTTTATTGTTTTATAATCATGAATATGTAAATGTTTTACTAACCGATTTTTTAACACCTTTTTGTACCACATTCAATAGTAAACGAGTTGGGAAAGTTAGGTCACATGCGTAAGTTCGGACACATGGGACGGACTTTTATACCCTACACTTTGGTGTGAATATTAATGTGGGGAATTTAATTGTATACCTACCTTTAAAGTTCTTAATTATGCTGAACATTCTTACACTCAGAATATTATTTACATATCAAATTTCTGACGACGTATATCCCATTAATTTAAAAAATTATGTAAAAGAAAAAAGTCAAAAAATATTGAAACATGTAAAAAAAATAAATGTGGGCGGATCACGCCCACTTTTAAAACATATGTAGAGATTTAAGGCTAATATTTCATAATTTTGTTTTGAATAATTTGCGAATAAAATGTCCACCATGAAAAAGCGAGAAGTAATAAAAAAAAACAAATGTGGGCGTATCACGCCCATTTTTGGATCACATATTTTTAGGTGAATTCTAACAATACGTTTTCAATTTTATAAGTATATCTTGAATACTTTTCGATTTATTGGTTTCTAAAGAGTTATATAAAAGTGACTTGTATGGGAGGTGGGCGTGTCCGTTGACCAATTTGGCTCATTTACATTGACGAAACTAACTTTTGGCTAAAAAGTATTGAAACGAAATTTCATCGCATTCTACGCAGTATTTCTCAAGTTGTCGTGTATACGGACAGCAAGACAGGCGGACAGACAGTCAGACGGACATGGCTAAATGGACTAAATAAAAATCACTAAATAAAATTAAACATGTTTTAACATGTTCAATTTTTAAAACTTATAGTATGTTGTTTAAAAATTGATCCCAATGGAGCCTTATTGCTCCATGCAAATTTAAATAAAAATGATCCCAATGGAGCCTTATGGCCCATTCATTCATATAAGCAAATTAAACGAATTAAATGACCATGACTTTGTAGAATAAAAATATACTACAATATTCATTATAGTAAAATTTACCTTGAATTAAATATGTGTCAATGAATTAATGCAGAAGTGCATTTACCTGTTTACAAGAAAAAAAAAATATATGTCTAATAATAACATTTATTCATATAGCCATGTTTTAAATTACAATCTTCGTTCCTCAACAAAGTTTCAAATTGAACCCTTTGTTCCTCAACTCAACAAGTATATACATTTAATTGCTTCTATAACATATACAACAACAAAATTATTACGTACATATATGTACGTTCATAAATATTGCCATTAAAAATGCTTACTCCAAAATAATTATCCCAACAACAAAATAAGTTGCAAATTTACTCTTTACGGTTGCATGCCTTCATAACATACATATAATATATATGTATGTATCAACATTAACAACATATGTTAAAATGTCATCCCAATGGCTCCATGCCATTATAATATATATAGTATACATATAATACACCTGAAATTATACTAACAACTACTCTGTTACAAAATGATCCCTATTGAAAACAATAACAACACCTCTGTTAAAAAATAATCCGAACTGAAATACACTAACAACTACTCTGTTAAAAAGTGATCCATATTGAAAACAATAACAACATCTCATGGCGCCTTATGGCTCCATGGAGCCCATTGAGCCAGAACCGGCGCAAACATACTACTCATTTAAAAATTTGTATATGAATTCAATTATTATAAATTCCCACAAAATTAATAAAAAAACAACATTTTATTTTTATTTTGTTTTCAGGATTTCTTTCCAAAAATATTTAAATATGTTTCTATGCAAACATACTACTTTTTGAACTGAAACAACTGATATTCTTCTCTGGAAACATATTTATATTCAGGTCGTTCAAAATCATGTTTTATTTTGAACATATTTATGTTTCGGTTCAAATATTTTTTTTTTATTTGGATGTAGTAATTATTATGTTTCCATTTGAACATACTCCATTTTAAGGGGAAACATTAAAATGTTTCCGGGATATTATTATGTAAGTTAGAGCTCATTACAACACTGTTCAAGTCTCAATAATAAATTAATGTATTTAGCTTGAAAGTGTTTTTTGCCTTTTTCTTTAAATTATTTATTATTTTTCATTGGATTTAAAATTTTATTAGTTTATTTGATTTTATTAATTAAATTTAGTAAAGTTAATAGAAAATTTTATTTCTATCTTATGTTTTCAAAACATAAGCTTGTTTAAGCTCATTAACTAATTTAAAAGTCTTTCTCATCATTTAGCTACTATTGGGTTAACTAAGTAGTATAAGAAGTATACAACAGTAAGGATTTGACCTACAATTACATATGGATCTTCTACACTCAGAAGAAAATGTACCATTAAGTACTTAATGATACGACCATTGATCTTATGGTTCATTTATTAGTAGTTTTTTCTTTTTAAATCAAAATTTTTCTTATTAATTTGACAGTATTCGAAAAATTCAGCACCATTAATTTAAATATTTCAATATTATTATTTTTAATAGAATAAATACTATTATTTTAATGGTTTCCGCCTTTAATAGTAAAGGTGGCAAACAAATACATAAAAACGAATAAAAACATGTCCGTTTTGTGCGTCATTCTGCGTGTTTGCTCAAATTGGTCGCATGCATTTTTTATGATAATCGATATTATGACGCGTTTATCATTGGTAAGAACTCAATTTATTTAATGTAATTTCATTTTATTTAAACTTTTTGTTTTATTTATTACAGAAAATAAATAATACATCGAGTTTTTATTATTGCAACGGACTCAAAAATATATGCAGACTCAAGTATTACAATCAATTATTGGAAACTAAAGCGAACATTAAATGTGTTATAATCTTTTGCAACGAGAAGTGTCTTTTTATGTGTGTGATTTATAAAAGTGAATTTCCATTTCGACATATACATAAACAAAATAAAATATACAATAAATTAACTAAAATCCATTTTCGTTTTAATAAATTATTAGGAACATTTAATTCGACTATACCATAAAAGTAATAAATTATTAAATATTTATAGGTCTTCCTTATTGTAATTAAAAGAATACATTATAAAATGTATGGTACAACATCATATTGTATTAAAAATTTTAATATAATTAAACTAATGGTACGCTTCCTATTGACCAATTTTAATAGTATAAATTGTTGTTTTTCTATTGAAATACTATTAAATTACCATGATTTTTTTCTGGGTGTACTGGACGGGCTCCAATTCATGTTAATAAAATTACTGTTACTACTATACCTCAAAATATAATCTTATTAATTGGGTAAAATTGAATCCCCTTGAAATTTACTTAAGTGATAAAATGGCAAGATTGCTAAAATTGCAATTGATAGTACTAATGCAATTACTCCTCCTAGCTTATTTGGAATTGATCGAAGAATTGCATAAGCAAATAGAAAGTATCATTCAGGTTGAATATGGACTGGAGTAACTAATGGATTAGCAGGAATGAAATTATCTGGGTCTGCTAAAAGGTATGGATTAATAATAGTTAATAGAATTAATAGTCCTAATATTACTAAAAATCCTACGATGTCCTTAAATGTAAAATAAGGGTGGAAAGGAATTTTGTCGATATTTGAATTTAATCCTATAGGATTATTTGATCCTGTTTGGTGAAGAAATAATAAATGAATTATTGTTATTGCTAATACGATAAATGGTAAAATGAAATGAAAAGTAAAAAATCGAGTTAATGTAGCGTTATCAACGGCAAATCCACCTCAAACTCATTGTACTAAATCAATCCCTAGATATGGAATTCCTTATAATAAGTTTGTAATAACAGTAGCTCCTCAAAATGACATTTGTCCTCAAGGAAGAACGTAACCTATAAAGGCAGTTCCTATAACTAAAAATAATAGGATTACACCTGCTATTCAGGTTGGAGTAAATAAGTAGGATCCGTAGTAAATTCCTCTCCCTACATGAAGATAAATACAAATAAAAAAGAATGATTCTAACTGTTTTCAAATTATTAGTCAATTATATATTATGTTTACATAAAATTCTAAACATACATGTTAATGCCTGCAAAATTATGTTTGGGAGAGCCCTTTGTGGCGTGTGGGGATGGTTAGAGACATGCAAAAGAAAATAATAATATAGTGATAAATTTGTTATCAAACAAAATATATCTACAAAAAAATTGGCATCACCGTTCACACCAGATATACAAAAAGTTATCGAAAATAGAGGAACTGAGGTAGTCGTTGTCATGTAAAAAAAAATTAGTCAAACCGATCTAAGTGATGTTGTTTGTTTCCAACGTTGTTACTTACTCACTTGCTTATTTTAACTCACTTGTTATATTCAACTCGATCTGTCCTTTTAATTTATAATACGTATTTCATTTGTTTTTGTCTATCTTTATTTTTACACTATTTGATTCTAACACTTCCGAAAAAATTACTATTAATACTATTAATGAGTTTTACACTTTACAACTTATTTACTACTCTACTTTAACTCTTGCTTACAACTAACTTAAAATCTAACATAAACTATTATATGGAGGTATGTTCTAACTCTAACATGTTCCAAATCTAAAATGTTCCAAATCTACCATGTGACTTACCAAAACATACTATGTTGACTTACAACATACATCCACCCTTATTTTAAGAAAAAATTATTATTAAAATGAATAATAGTTTTTTCTTTTACATCATTAATACCATCCTATAAAGCATAAATTACCTATAAAAAAAATATGAATAAACTTAATAATAGTTTTTCTTGTTCATCAATATTAATGTACATACTATATATACATACTATATTATTTGAAAATATATATTATTTGAAAATATATGATATTATTATTATTACTATTTTTTATTTTTTTATATTATTTTTTTTTTTAAACTTTAAATCAATTTTTTTATTATTATTATTTTTTTTTTTTTAATTCATATTTCCCCCTTTATAAAGGTTTCCTCTTACCCCTAAATCATTTCATACGCTGGTCCCAATGTCCTTATGGTTGGCTTGCGACTCTGCTCCTCGTCCTCATGCTTCTGTTGAACAACCTCAGTCCGTTGACTTGTGGTTGGCCGTACTGCAATGAACTCCGCTAACTCGTTCTCCTCGATTTTCGTGCTACTGATGACATTTACTGTTGCGAATGTGCCCCCATCCTTCAGTGACTTTGTTAATTTTAGCTTTCTCGATGATTTCACGCGAGATACCCAAAAAATCCGAACTGAAATACACTAACAACTACTCTGTTAAAAAGTGATCCATATTGAAAACAATAACAACATCTCATGGCGCCTTATGGCTCCATGGAGCCCATTGAGCCAGAACCGGCGCAAACATACTACTCATTTAAAAATTTGTATATGAATTCAATTATTATAAATTCCCACAAAATTAATAAAAAAACAACATTTTATTTTTATTTTGTTTTCAGGATTTCTTTCCAAAAATATTTAAATATGTTTCTATGCAAACATACTACTTTTTGAACTGAAACAACTGATATTCTTCTCTGGAAACATATTTATATTCAGGTCGTTCAAAATCATGTTTTATTTTGAACATATTTATGTTTCGGTTCAAATATTTTTTTTTTATTTGGATGTAGTAATTATTATGTTTCCATTTGAACATACTCCATTTTAAGGGGAAACATTAAAATGTTTCCGGGATATTATTATGTAAGTTAGAGCTCATTACAACACTGTTCAAGTCTCAATAATAAATTAATGTATTTAGCTTGAAAGTGTTTTTTGCCTTTTTCTTTAAATTATTTATTATTTTTCATTGGATTTAAAATTTTATTAGTTTATTTGATTTTATTAATTAAATTTAGTAAAGTTAATAGAAAATTTTATTTCTATCTTATGTTTTCAAAACATAAGCTTGTTTAAGCTCATTAACTAATTTAAAAGTCTTTCTCATCATTTAGCTACTATTGGGTTAACTAAGTAGTATAAGAAGTATACAACAGTAAGGATTTGACCTACAATTACATATGGATCTTCTACACTCAGAAGAAAATGTACCATTAAGTACTTAATGATACGACCATTGATCTTATGGTTCATGTATTAGTAGTTTTTTCTTTTTAAATCAAAATTTTTCTTATTAATTTGACAGTATTCGAAAAATTCAGCACCATTAATTTAAATATTTCAATATTATTATTTTTAATAGAATAAATACTATTATTTTAATGGTTTCCGCCTTTAATAGTAAAGGTGGCAAACAAATACATAAAAACGAATAAAAACATGTCCGTTTTGTGCGTCATTCTGCGTGTTTGCTCAAATTGGTCGCATGCATTTTTTATGATAATCGATATTATGACGCGTTTATCATTGGTAAGAACTCAATTTATTTAATGTAATTTCATTTTATTTAAACTTTTTGTTTTATTTATTACAGAAAATAAATAATACATCGAGTTTTTATTATTGCAACGGACTCAAAAATATATGCAGACTCAAGTATTACAATCAATTATTGGAAACTAAAGCGAACATTAAATGTGTTATAATCTTTTGCAACGAGAAGTGTCTTTTTATGTGTGTGATTTATAAAAGTGAATTTCCATTTCGACATATACATAAACAAAATAAAATATACAATAAATTAACTAAAATCCATTTTCGTTTTAATAAATTATTAGGAACATTTAATTCGACTATACCATAAAAGTAATAAATTATTAAATATTTATAGGTCTTCCTTATTGTAATTAAAAGAATACATTATAAAATGTATGGTACAACATCATATTGTATTAAAAATTTTAATATAATTAAACTAATGGTACGCTTCCTATTGACCAATTTTAATAGTATAAATTGTTGTTTTTCTATTGAAATACTATTAAATTACCATGATTTTTTTCTGGGTGTACTGGACGGGCTCCAATTCATGTTAATAAAATTACTGTTACTACTATACCTCAAAATATAATCTTATTAATTGGGTAAAATTGAATCCCCTTGAAATTTACTTAAGTGATAAAATGGCAAGATTGCTAAAATTGCAATTGATAGTACTAATGCAATTACTCCTCCTAGCTTATTTGGATTTGATCGAAGAATTGCATAAGCAAATAGAAAGTATCATTCAGGTTGAATATGGACTGGAGTAACTAATGGATTAGCAGGAATGAAATTATCTGGGTCTGCTAAAAGGTATGGATTAATAATAGTTAATAGAATTAATAGTCCTAATATTACTAAAAATCCTACGATGTCCTTAAATGTAAAATAAGGGTGGAAAGGAATTTTGTCGATATTTGAATTTAATCCTATAGGATTATTTGATCCTGTTTGGTGAAGAAATAATAAATGAATTATTGTTATTGCTAATACGATAAATGGTAAAATGAAATGAAAAGTAAAAAATCGAGTTAATGTAGCGTTATCAACGGCAAATCCACCTCAAACTCATTGTACTAAATCAATCCCTAGATATGGAATTCCTTATAATAAGTTTGTAATAACAGTAGCTCCTCAAAATGACATTTGTCCTCAAGGAAGAACGTAACCTATAAAGGCAGTTCCTATAACTAAAAATAATAGGATTACACCTGCTATTCAGGTTGGAGTAAATAAGTAGGATCCGTAGTAAATTCCTCTCCCTACATGAAGATAAATACAAATAAAAAAGAATGATTCTAACTGTTTTCAAATTATTAGTCAATTATATATTATGTTTACATAAAATTCTAAACATACATGTTAATGCCTGCAAAATTATGTTTGGGAGAGCCCTTTGTGGCGTGTGGGGATGGTTAGAGACATGCAAAAGAAAATAATAATATAGTGATAAATTTGTTATCAAACAAAATATATCTACAAAAAAATTGGCATCACCGTTCACACCAGATATACAAAAAGTTATCGAAAATAGAGGAACTGAGGTAGTCGTTGTCATGTAAAAAAAAATTAGTCAAACCGATCTAAGTGATGTTGTTTGTTTCCAACGTTGTTACTTACTCACTTGCTTATTTTAACTCACTTGTTATATTCAACTCGATCTGTCCTTTTAATTTATAATACGTATTTCATTTGTTTTTGTCTATCTTTATTTTTACACTATTTGATTCTAACACTTCCGAAAAAATTACTATTAATACTATTAATGAGTTTTACACTTTACAACTTATTTACTACTCTACTTTAACTCTTGCTTACAACTAACTTAAAATCTAACATAAACTATTATATGGAGGTATGTTCTAACTCTAACATGTTCCAAATCTAAAATGTTCCAAATCTACCATGTGACTTACCAAAACACACTATGTTGACTTACAACATACATCCACCCTTATTTTAAGAAAAAATTATTATTAAAATGAATAATAGTTTTTTCTTTTACATCATTAATACCATCCTATAAAGCATAAATTACCTATAAAAAAAATATGAATAAACTTAATAATAGTTTTTCTTGTTCATCAATATTAATGTACATACTATATATACATACTATATTATTTGAAAATATATATTATTTGAAAATATATGATATTATTATTATTACTATTTTTTATTTTTTTATATTATTTTTTTTTTTAAACTTTAAATCAATTTTTTTATTATTATTATTTTTTTTTTTTTTAATTCATATTTCCCCCTTTATAAAGGTTTCCTCTTACCCCTAAATCATTTCATACGCTGGTCCCAATGTCCTTATGGTTGGCTTGCGACTCTGCTCCTCGTCCTCATGCTTCTGTTGAACAACCTCAGTCCGTTGACTTGTGGTTGGCCGTACTGCAATGAACTCCGCTAACTCGTTCTCCTCGATTTTCGTGCTACTGATGACATTTACTGTTGCGAATGTGCCCCCATCCTTCAGTGACTTTGTTAATTTTAGCTTTCTCGATGATTTCACGCGAGATACCCAAAATACGTTGAAACCACAAAGATTAGCACCCATACTGCAACGCCACACAGTGTGCCCAAACGCTCTTAAATCGGGTGAAATTCAGTATTGACGGAACCACTCAACCGATTTTAAAAATTTAAAAAGTGTTGTAAATTGGAGTTTGTATCTTTAATAGTTATGGAGATAAAAATCAGTAAAGTTGAAAATTTTTTCATGAAAAATCTTTCAAAAATTGTAAAAAATCCAAAAGTTATCCGATTTTTAAAATTCTTTTGTTTATGGAAAGCTTACATTGAGATCTAAAAAAATGTGCTTACATGAAAAAATATCTTGTTTAGTTTTAAAGATATAGACTTGAAACATGATTTTTTTTTAATTTTTGAAGACTTTACTTTACATATTTTTGCATAGATTGTACATTTTATCATGAAATCAAAATATTTGTATGGAAACGTGAGTTGCCAGATTGGTTAAATATATTTTGGATAAGTTTTATCATTTAAAAGATTCTCAGTAATGTTGTCTATCAAAAAAATATAACAAAAGTACATGTTACTGAAGAAAAAAAATACTTACGGAGATTTCCGTAAAAGTCAAATTTCCCAACAAAAAAAAAAAAAATGAAAAAATCGGATATAAAAAAAAAATCGAATTTACAATTTTATATTTACTAAACCACTTGAGATATTTTAAAACGGTTTTCAGTTTATGATTTATGTGTTAATCTTTTAACATCATAATAATCTTTTTTCCATACAAATATTTTGATTTCATGATAAAATGTACAATCTATGTAAAAATTTGTAAAGTCTAAAAAAAATAAAGTAAAGTCTTCAAAAATTAAAAAAAAAATCATGTTCAAGTCTATATCTTAAAAACTAAAAAAGATATTTTCTCATGTAGATCTCAACGTAAGCTTTCCATAAACAAAACAATTTTAAAAATCGGATAACTTTTGGAATTTTTACAATTTTTGAAAGATTTGTCATGAACAAATTTTAAACTTTACTGAATTTTATCTCCATAACTATTAAAGATACAAACTCCAATTTCAAAACTTAGTTCTCTTAAGTTCTCTCTTTACAACACTTTTTAAATTTTTAAAATCGGTTGAGTGGTTCCGACAATACTGAATTTCACCCGATTTAAGAGCGTTTGGGCACACTGTGCGCCATACGATGATCCGATAATTTTCATCTCGCTTTGATGCTTGCGCCATTCTAGCCGCTCCTGTTTGTGACTCAACTACGCTTTCAGATCTTCAAAACTGCGCTGGCCATCCCTTAGTTCTAACCGTAACTTGCTGTGGCAGAGGGTATAGAAATTATAAGAGGTCTCATCCGAACTCGCTGGGATTTACTCGCTGGAGTGTAGCGACCAGAAACGAGTCTTAGTATTTTTTACTCAACCAGAGCCATAGAGACGGAGAATATAAACATTAATTTGTACTCTCTGCTTGCAGAAACCAATTTACTGCTCACTTGCAGTGTAAATGACGGCAATATAGTGTCGCTCGCTCACACAGCAGAGAGACGAGAATTTCTGCAGTTCTCGACTATCAGCTGTGTCGTGTATCGAGCCGAGGATCCGAGTCGCTGCTTCTTATTTTCATTTTTCCGATTGTTGAGCTATTTTATGTTTTAGGCGATATTGTCCATCTGGACAAAATTATGAATGAACCAAATTACTAATTATTAAAGTAATAATTGTAATAATAATTGTAAAAAATTATTACTTTTAACTTATAATTAATATTCAATTATTAATATTCAAATTTTTAATTATTATCTAATTTTTTCATTAATGTTATTATTAAAAAAAAATACTATTTTGCTAATATCTTTTTTAAAAATGATTTTAACTATTGTTTCATGTAAGTATCTATCTACATATATTTTTATTTGTACCAACATACATACATACATACTTTACAAATGATTTATAACTATTGTTTCATGTAAGTATCCACATATAAATATATATTTTTTTCTTTTTGTACCAACCTAAGAAGTACCTGTTGATTTTTTTTGTATTACATTGTATTTTTGTGATCTGTGCAATACGGATGTGTCTAAGTTCTTTCTGATTTTGTGAATTTTAAATTATTGATAAAATGCATTGCATCATAAATTCGTGTGACTGGAGCATTCAGTCAAATCTCCACTTACACCAGTTTCCAAAAAAATACAATTCATTATTAAATTCATGGTGCTTTAATTTGAAAATAAAACAATCGATTTTGACGACGAAATCTAGAGTGTGTAGCAAACATTTCGACAGTTCCTGTCTGAACATTTCAAAATTAACGAAAGGATCGATTCCTACCAGAGCTCTCGATTACCCGGGTACCGGGGCTACCCGGGTTTTTCGAGCTACCCGGGTAATACCCGGGTTGTTCAAATACTCGAAAAACCCGGGTATTAAATGTTCGAGCTACCCGGGTAGTTTGTTCGTTCGTTTGTTCGAGCTATTCGAGTAGCTCGTTTGTTCGAGTAGCTCGATTGCTCGTTCGTTGTTCGAGTAGCTCGATCGTTGTTCGAGCTTCGAGTAGCTCGTTTGTTCGAGTAGTTCGATTGACGACTGTTCATTTGATCGCATGTTAATTTGTCTGTCCGTTCGTTTGCTTGATGTAGGAGTTGGTCGGAAGTGGTTGGAAAAATGTGGGTGGACAAAAGTGGGTGGGTGGGCAAAAGTGGGCGGAAAGTGATAAAAAGACCGACAAAATTTTTATTGCAGAAATAGGTAGCAGACATCAAGGGAAATCGAATGGTACCACTCTCAGTGGTCCCTGACCCCCAAAAGGGGGTCAAAAACCACTTTTTATCCACACATTTTTATTGCGGAAATGGATAGCGAACTTCATTAGAAGACTAATGGTACCCTTTGGAATGGTCCCTGACCCCCAAAAGGGGGTCAAAACCGCATTTATGAACCAAAAATTTGTATTTCGGAAATCGATAGCGGACATCATTACACAGAAAATAAACGGGTTCATAATATTAACGAATGCTGTTCATAGAGGCAAATTCATACGTTTTAATGCAAGATACATTGTGACAATGTACATTGTCCTGTAACTTGTTTGTGAATTTAATGATCAGTTCATTTTCAGTAAGAATCAGTGTTCATAATACGCACATTTAAATTTAATGATTTTTTTCATACTTCAATGAATTATATTCATTGAAATACTGCAGTAGACATTTTGCATGTTCGTTTTTCGTGTTCGTTGCTAGTAGCGTTAGCTGCGCTCTGCTGCTATTAATTCGCAGAAAGCTGCGACAAATGTAAGAAGTAGTTGCGAAATGAAGTGAAATGAAGTGCGAAATTACATTTAATTTATATTATACTATTATATTTAATGTATATATTAATTGAATTTACATTAAAATAATAAAATGAAAAAACTTTCTGAATTCACTTTTGTTTATGATCTCGTTCATTAAAGTATGTATTCGATTCATTGCGACAATGAACTCTCGAATTCAATATAGCTACTGAAATATTCATTGTAATTATGAATATTTGTCATTTGGTTTCATGATCCGTACATTTTAATTCAATGAATTTGTACATTGAAGTATTACCGGAAATTCGTTGTGACAATGAACAATTACATTGGACCAATTTTAACGAAATATTCTTTGTGATAATGTACTTTTTCATTGTAGATATGTACTTTTTTGGTTCAGTGTAGAAGGCTAATGGTACCCTTAGGAGTGGTCAATGACCCCCAAAAGGGGGTCAAAACCGCATTTATGACCCAACATTTTTTTATTTCGGAAATCGATAGCGGACGTCATTAGAAGGCTAATGGTACCCTTTGGAGTGGTCCATGACCCCAAAAAGGGGGTCAAAACCGCATTTATGACCCAAAAATTTTTATCTCGGAAATCGATAGCGGACATCATTAGAAGTCTAATGGTACCCTTTGGAGTGGTCCAGGTCCCCCCAAAGGGGGTCATTTCGAAAAAATATTTTGTGAATGTTAAAATGCATTTCATAACGTCAGCTATCTATTTCTGCAAAAAAAAAATCGAAAATGGGCCTTCTAATGATGTCCTTCTAATGTTGTCCGCTATCGATTTCCGAGATAAAAATTTTTGGGTCATAAATGCGGTTTTGACCCCCTTTTGGGGGTCATGGGGGAATAGCATTCTAATGGTGTCCGCTATCGATTTCTGAAATAAAAATTTTTGGGTCATAAATGGGTTTTTGATCCCCTTTTGGGGGTCAGGGACCACTCCAAAGGGTACCATTAGTCTTCTAATGAG
The DNA here is from genome assembly GCA_951804985.1 of Dryomyza anilis. Classification (NCBI taxonomy): domain Eukaryota; kingdom Metazoa; phylum Arthropoda; class Insecta; order Diptera; family Dryomyzidae; genus Dryomyza; species Dryomyza anilis. The sequence goes on along the minus strand of OX638132.1, from coordinate 46,822,540 downwards.
GTTCGCTATCCATTTCCGCAATAACATTTTTTTGAACAAAAAGTGGTTTTTGACCCCCTTTTGGGGGTCAGGGACCACTGAGAGTGGTACCATTCGATTTTCCTTGATGTCTGCTACCGATTTCTGCAATAAAATTTTTTTCGGTCTTTTTATCACTTCCGCCCACTTTTCTCCACCTACATTTTTCCAACCACTTCCGACCAACTCCCACATCAAGCAAACGAACGGACAGACAAATTAACAAGCGATCAAATGAACAATCGTCAATCGAACAAACGATCGAACGAACAAGCTACTCGAAGCTCGAACAACGATCGAGCTACTCGAACAACGAACGAGCCATCGAGCTACTCGAACAAACGAGCTACTCGAATAGCTCGAACAAACGAACGAACAAACTACCCGGGTTTTGCGAACTACCCGGGTAGCTCGAACATTTAATACCCGGGTTTTTTGAGTATTTGAACTAACCGGGTATTACCCGGGCTTTCGAGCGCCCGGGTACCCGGGCTACTCGAAAATACTCGTATGAAATCGAGAGCTCTGATTCCTACCTTGTTTTTAGGTAAAGTATACATATATATATATATATATATATATATATATATATATATATATATATATATATATATATATATATATATATATATATATATATATATATATATATATATATATATTATGAAATTCTTTTTCAAATATATAAATAAATTGAAATAGTGTATGCTATGAAAAACACGACAAACGTGTACCCTTTCACTCTTAGTGTAGGGTAAAAAATATTAAAAGCGCATTACGTTGTGAAATTCAATAATATTAATCATATGTCATGATGCATTTATGTTAAAGCATGATAAATTAAATGTTTAATATTTTTAATATATTTTATTTATTTATGACCCAACATTTTTTTATTTCGGAAATCGATAGCGGACGTCATTAGAAGGCTAATGGTACCCTTTGGAGTGGTCCATGACCCCAAAAAGGGGGTCAAAACCGCATTTATGACCCAAAAATTTTTATCTCGGAAATCGATAGCGGACATCATTAGAAGTCTAATGGTACCCTTTGGAGTGGTCCAGGTCCCCCCAAAGGGGGTCATTTCGAAAAAATATTTTGTGAATGTTAAAATGCATTTCATAACGTCAGCTATCTATTTCTGCAAAAAAAAAAATCGAAAATGGGCCTTCTAATGATGTCCTTCTAATGTTGTCCGCTATCGATTTCCGAGATAAAAATTTTTGGGTCATAAATGCGGTTTTGACCCCCTTTTGGGGGTCATGGGGGAATAGCATTCTAATGGTGTCCGCTATCGATTTCTGAAATAAAAATTTTTGGGTCATAAATGGGTTTTTGATCCCCTTTTGGGGGTCAGGGACCACTCCAAAGGGTACCATTAGTCTTCTAATGAGGTTCGCTATCCATTTCCGCAATAACATTTTTTTGAACAAAAAGTGGTTTTTGACCCCCTTTTGGGGGTCAGGGACCACTGAGAGTGGTACCATTCGATTTTCCTTGATGTCTGCTACCGATTTCTGCAATAACATTTTTTTCGGTCTTTTTATCACTTCCGCCCACTTTTCTCCACCTACATTTTTCCAACCACTTCCGACCAACTCCCACATCAAGCAAACGAACGGACAGACAAATTAACAAGCGATCAAATGAACAATCGTCAATCGAACAAACGATCGAACGAACAAGCTACTCGAAGCTCGAACAACGATCGAGCTACTCGAACAACGAACGAGCCATCGAGCTACTCGAACAAACGAGCTACTCGAATAGCTCGAACAAACGAACGAACAAACTACCCGGGTTTTGCGAACTACCCGGGTAGCTCGAACATTTAATACCCGGGTTTTTTGAGTATTTGAACTAACCGGGTATTACCCGGGCTTTCGAGCGCCCGGGTATCCGGGCTACTCGAAAATACTCGTATGAAATCGAGAGCTCTGATTCCTACCTTGTTTTTAGGTAAAGTATACATATATATATATATATATATATATATATATATATATATATATATATATATATATATATATATATATATATATATATATATATATATATATATATATATATATATATATATATATATTATGAAATTCTTTTTCAAATATATAAATAAATTGAAATAGTGTATGCTATGAAAAACACGACAAACGTGTACCCTTTCACTCTTAGTGTAGGGTAAAAAATATTAAAAGCGCATTACGTTGTGAAATTCAATAATATTAATCATATGTCATGATGCATTTATGTTAAAGCATGATAAATTAAATGTTTAATATTTTTAATATAATTATTGCATTAGAATATCAATTTTATTTTTGTATTCTAAAAATGTTAATTGTTCCGAAGTAAATAAAAAACAATTTACAATTCGTGTTTTAAATTTCTACAGGTCATAATGATGAGAACATTATTGTTCCCACATTAAATGGTGAATTAAGAGAAAGAGTGAAGGAATGTTGCGTAGTTGGGTGTCAAAGCAACAGCCACCGGTTCGTTCTCTATTCATTCCCAACTGAAAATGAATGGAAACAGTCATGGCTGGAAGTTTTGAATTTGGAGCACAGGGCGCTTGAAGTAAAAAAGTTTCTGATTTGTCGACAACACTTCAATAGTGATTGTGTGCGAGAAAAACAACTGTCCAAAGCTGCGTTCCCCAAATACCATTTGGCGCCAGAACCAAAAGGTCCTAGTATTTATGACGACATGGCCGATATTTGTGAAACACCAAATGCGCTAGAACCGACATGCAGCAATTGCCACTCATTTTGCGAACAAACTGAAATTTATAGAAAACGCTACTTAATGGCGGAAAATGATTTAAAAAAAATTACAGATGAATTCGAAGCGTACAAAAGAGCGAAAGATATCGAAATTGCAGATCTAGTTGATAGCAATAAGAAGCTGAAGGAACAACTGAACAAATTAAAACTGAACTGAACAAATTAAAAAACCAAGTGCTTCTGCAATTGAGTTTGCAAAAATTATTGTAAATGGCAAAAGAATTGTGTTCAACTAATGCCATAAAAACTTCACCCAGGCAATATATTATCAATCGGTGCGTACATACAATTTTTTGCGAAGGCAATTAGAGTTTAATTTGCCAAGTCCTTCGTCGCTCTATAGATGGCGCCCGGTGAAAATGTGTCTGCCTGAGATAAATGAAGTTATGGAGAATAGCCTGTGGTGCATAGCCTCAAGTGAATATTCAAAATATTGCATGTTACTGTTTAATGAGGTAAGCTTGCGTGCCGAACTGGAGTACAACGTTGTAAAAGATCAAATTGATGGATTTGTGGATATAGAAAATGGTCTCCGTTACAATGCTCTTGCCAATAAATGCCTGGTTTTTATGGTGAAGGGTGTAATCGAAAACTGGAAATTCGTCCATAGTTTTTATTTTACAGGAAATGGCAAGTAAGTATAAAATGATATAATATTATTGAAATGTTCTTAGTGTCAGTCAGTATGTCCGTTTGTTCTTCTGTCCGTATGTCGGTCTGTCCGTATTTCAGCCTGTCCGTATGTCGGTCTGTCCGTAGGTCCGTCTGTCCGTATGTACTTCTTCAGACAGACGGACTTTTCTAAACGGACTCGGGTAGTAGTGGCGTTACAATATCCGCACAAACTTAATATAGCATGTACTCCATAGGTGTAGGGTATAAATATTCTATTTTAGTTTTAAATAGTTCGTAATTAATTTAAGCCGAATTTCAGGCCACTTTTTTATTGAAACATTACCAAAAAAGTAATTGCTTCCATTTTCGATTGCGAACTAATATTAAAAGCGGTGGTTGCCGATCAAGCCCCCACAAATTGCAGTTGCTTCCGTAGACTTACGAATAACTTTGGACAACATAAACGAAAAAATGAAAGTGAACAGAGCAATGCAAGCACTGAGTAATTCAGTTGCTGCAGCGCTCACATTGTTTAATGAGCAAGACCTTTTTAAAGATCCACAAAATAAATTTAATGCAGAGGCTACAATTCGTTTTGTAAAAAGATGCAATGATGGATTTGACGTTTGCAACTCGAGAAATTTTAGTGAACCAAATTTTACTAAGAGACCAGTTCAAAGGGATAACAATAAAATTGAAAATATCCAAGAATTTATTAAATATTTAAAAGCATTGTACTTTAATGGAAGATCCAGCAATAGGTGCATCAATGGTTTAATTTATACGTTGGAAACAATGATAGAATTAATTCCGCACTTATTTATTGACCCCAGCGTTTCCTTCATTATACTCGGAAGGTTCAACCAGGATCCCCTCGAAAACTATTTCGCTGTGGTTCGATCGCAGCTGGGAAAGACGATGACGATGTCCTGCTCGAGTGGAAATTGCATGAATTCGCCGAGCCAGCAAACGCCGAGAAAAATGATACTGAAAATCTCGAAAATGATGAAACTGTGGAAATAAACGCTGAAACGGCTGAAAAATCAATAATAGAAAGAAATACAGAGCGATATTTCGTTGGCTTTTTATTAAAAGCAAAATTATACAAAATAATTAGTGCGCTGATTGCGCATTAAATATGGAAAAATTTGACAAAATATCATTCGATAGTGAAAAATTTATTCATATAAAAAATTATGGAAATCGACTTGCTTTAAAAAATCATGAGGATGAGTTCTTCGCGATATGCGAAATTCATTTTGGTGTTTTTAAGGACATTTTCACAAAATGTCCTTATCAACTTAAAATAAAAGAAAAAATACTAAACGAATGCATTCGAAAAACTACGCAGTCGTACCTTAATTGGTTTAATAAAGAATCAAAATGTTACGGTCATAGGATTACGATAATGGATAACTTAATCACTATTTTAATATGAAAGAACGCCAGATGGATGTGCCGCTAACAAAAAAAGAAAGGCAGACAATAAATCTGAAAAATGCATCGTTTAATAAACCAATGTTAATATATTATATATACTAAAAATTATTTTTTTTATATGTTTCTCATATTTTCTTATCTTCTTGTATATAAATGTCTTCTTTTTATTTTTGTAAATAATTTTCTATAAATACTTTTTGTAAATAAATTTTTAATATTCTGTAAATAATTTTAGAAATAAATAATGTAAATATATGGTTCATTATCTTGTAAATATTGTAAATAGTCTGTACATATAATTGTTTTAGTATTATATTCTGTGTCATATGAAATTAGTGCCATAATATTTAATGTTTAGTTCTTTTTATCCCATGAAATCACTTCAATCACATGTTTTATGTTTTATTAATTACTTTTGCACGCACTCATGAATTGTGCTATTTTAATTACATTAATAAAATTGCACTTTACACAAATATTCGCATTTTTAATTGATTATTCTACTAGTAACAAATAAATAATAAATAACAATAGTTAAAAATCATTTGTAAAAATGATATTAGAAAAATTGGTAAGCATTTTAATAACAGCTTTAATAAAATAATCATATGAGGTACAGTATGTATGTATGTTGATACAAATAAAAATATATGTAGATAGATACTTACATGAAACAATAGTTAAAAATCATTTTTAAAAAAGATATTAACAAAACTGTAAATTTTTTTAATAATAACATTAATTAAAAAATTAGATAATAATTAAAATTTGAATATTAATAATTGAATATTAATTATAAGTTAAAAGTAATAATTGTAATATAATGTATTATTACAATTATTACTTTAATAATTAGTAATTTTGTTCATTCATAATTTTGTACAGATTGACAATATCGCCTAAAACATAAAATAGCTCAACAATCGGCAAAAATGAAAATACATGATATACAAGGTGTTTTCCTCCTTCTCGTAGGTTAAGTTCCTGAACATTCTTGGTGCAGATTCATAAGGCAATATTAGTTCTCTATTGTGCAAGTCGCAGTCCTCATTCACTGACATCCACCCCATCCCGGCTAACGTCAGTGTAGCCGTGTTTGTTCCGCAAATCGCTTCGAACGTCGCTGGCGTGTCAAACCTAAACAACCAGGGGTTTGGAGCCCATAGTTTCACTATCAACCCTGAACTCTTCCTAATAGCTACATGTTCACAGGTGTCCACTCTTTCTGTCTCGTGCTGCATCAACGTGACATAATCATAATCGTTCCCGGACGTTTGCATAGCGTTATCTCCTACTCCATCTCTGGGCTCACAGTAACACATCTTAAATGATCCTCGTGCGTTAAACCTATGAACCTACTCCGATCCTCCGCCTCCGCTATGTAGTCATACTTTGTCTTAGCCAGCGAGTCCCATTCCTCATTGATGTAAATGGGGATCGGATAAATCCTGTATAACGCAAATAACACATCATTCGGCAGTAGTGTCTTAATTATGAACATCAGACTATCCCCATCCGGAAAAACTCGTATCGTTGACAAATAATGCATATCGAAAGTCTGTTGAATAAACCAATTCGCTTTGCCCCTTAGCCTGAGACGGACCAGCATTGCGTCTAATTCTTTTTGGTCTATTACGGTCTATTATCTATTTATCTTCTGCTGTTGTTGTATGGTGTGGTTCAGTGCCTTCTGTAGTTCTTCCACCTCCCTTAGAGAGTCCAGCACAGGTGCTGACAGTATTCCAAAATTTGATGTCATCACCGTCACCTGCTTCCTCATGAAGTCATATGTCTCGCTCTCTCGGTTCTCAATATCTTCCAGATGCTTGTATATTTTTTCTCGATCGCCGTTGTCCATTACGCCGAAAGCCCAGTTAAAGCCCTAACCTATGAAGTTTAGAGACCTCTTCTGGCGATTCTTCTTAATTGTTCTTTTAATAACCCCCTCATTCTTCTGCAATGTCCTCATTATCGACGTTGTTTCCTGCAATGCCGCTTCACACGGCCTCCCAAAATTCATCCCTGGTACGCTTACACTCATCTTCCGGCACATTTCAATGACTGCTTCCATATATTGTTTCGTTAGATCCAGAAAATCTGTCAACTGCAGCGGTTTGAACTTAGATATCACTGTCCATTCGTCGTTATAGAATAATGCCTCAGTAGTTTTCTCAAAAAATATTCTTGTCTCGTTCATCGGTGTCTGCGTGATGTTAACTGCTTCAACTGCTACCAAAACCAGGACCAGCATAAAGATCTTATTCATTATACCCCTAAAACAAAGTAATTATACATATCTATTATATTTATAATTATATAAACGTATGTCCTAACTTAATCTACCTTACCCATCCTGACATACTACATAAAATTATTTCATACAAATCTAACGTATGCAAAATTTAATCGTTTAATTTCAATTTTAAATTAATTTTATCGTTGTAAATTTACAAATCTAACGTATCCAAAATTTAATCGATTAATTTCAATTTTATATTAACAATTTTTTGTCCAAACTTAAATTTGTTATAGTCGTACACTCATAATTGCCCCCCATTTAAACAATGGATCATAAGTTAACGAACTGTCCTCAAGTATCAAAATGCATTACGATGCTTTAGTGCATTACTTTACAAAAACGTCGCCGGCTTTCCTCCGTGGAGTCAAATTCGTGATTTTTAGTGTTCATGCCTGTCTTTTATGGCCAAAGACTATTTAGTAGCATTCTATGTTCCAGAGAAACAACGTCTATTTAAATATGTTCCGTAAGTTAACAAGATTTTAACTCAATTCTCATTTATATATATAATTGTATATACTATTTATAATCCATATATCCCTTACCCCTTAAATTTGTTTTGTTTTTTTCTGTTTTTATTTTCAGTATTTGTGTTTAATGAAAACGCGACCACTGGCCTACAGGAGGAAAGGCGCGCTCAACAGCGCGAAGAAGATGCACTGTGGGCTGCTGAGAGGCAGCGGCCCAGAGCTGCAGTACAGAGCCGCGATCTAGACACGTTGCGACAAGCGGGATTAGTCGTTGAGCATTCAGAGGAACAAAGTTAGTAACATTTATCTAAATATAAATTACCTATTTCTATATATATATATTTTTTGTATTTTTATTTTCATACCCCCCTTTTTTTGTTTTTACAGACATTTTTTCGTTTTTTAATGACGTCGACCTCAGTGACGACAACGGCGCTTACGAGCAAGGTTGGATGAGCGGTCACCAGGCCATGGATATCTGGAACGCCGAACAGTTGAGGTACTTCGCCACCTATCTGACCATCCTTCGAGCAAATTGGTGGGACGACCGTCAATTCGGTCGTCCCACCAATTTGCTCTAAGGGCTGCACCGCCTCATCGAAGCTTACAAAGATGAGCCCAGCTTCGAGGGTTTTCTGTTAGTTTGCCGCGAAATCGCGCGCCTAGATAAGGAAGCCGACGGAATGATTGAGACGCTCTTCGTCCGCCCGGTCGTTTTATACTTGGCTGCTTACAGGCCACACTAATGTCGACCCCCGTTCTCTGGACGGCTCATAAAATATGTGGAATTTATTTGAATATTAGGTGAAAAATTATGTGAAAATCAAAATTCAAAGAAAACAAAAATAAAATTAAAAAAAAAACACACACAAATTGCATCCATCTGTTGTTATTCTTTTGGAACACAAACTGGTTAATTGTCAATTTCTGCTTCTTCACTTGTTTCGTTTTTTCGTCGTTCGCTAAAACATATTAACATCTATATTTTGTTATTCTTTTGGAAGACAAATATATATATATAAAATAGTCAAGTTAATTTTCATCGTCGATTTTTAATCCTTTCCTTGTTTCGTTTTTAACATCGGCTGCGCCAGCAATCGCTTGCTGTAAACAAATATATATATAATTAGTCATGTTTGCTTCAAGTTTTTATATATTTTTTTGTGTCTCTTCGTAAGAATTAATCATGTTGCTTTTGGGTTTACATGTAATCGCAACTTGTAAAAAAATATGCTAATTCTGCAATTCCGTAGTTTCTGTTAGCAGCGCGTTTATTCGTATTATTATTATATATATATATATATATATATATATATATATATATATATATATATATATATATATATATATATACATATATATATATATACATATATATATATATATATATATATATATATATATATATATATATATATCGACCAAAAAAATATTTTTATTATTATTGAACTATTTTATTTATTATTGAACCTTGTTTCTTTAGCTCATTTTTACTTCTCCCTATTAATTGCTTCTAATCTATTTTATCTATTTATCATTATTTTTGTTTAATCAGCCTTATCGTGAATAAAATTCCTCAGGGAATTTTTTCCCTTGGTGGAAAACAGGTATCGTGAACAATATTCGAAAAGTATAAAAAAATGTTTCCCTAAAAAACTACGTATCATGAACAATATTTTGGAGGAAAAATTTCCCCTGTTTCGCCGAAAAAATTCCGCCACTTTTTCATCGGATAAGAATTTATTAAAAACAAAACACACTTTAATTAACTTTACTTTTATTAATAATATGTTAACAAATATATATAGATAGCACCAAAACTATTTAAATAAAAGTTATTTACATATTTCTGCACAAATAAATTACAGATATATTCAACCACTGCAAAAACTTCACCGGATGGGGAATATCTTAATTTTTTTTTAACTCCTGAAAAATGAACGCAATCTAATCACAACATTTTCTTAAATGAAAAACTACAATTAAGAGTCATTTTATATACTTTTAATTGCAGTCGAAATATAACACGCACAGCTGAAATGGTGAGAGAGAGAGCTCGGCCTAAGTTCTTCAGGACTTTTATTATTAATACCCATCAGCCATTGTGAATTGAGTGAACCACGCAGTTTTCTTTCGCTACAAAAGTACTCCTATATTTTTCTCTGTCGTCTGTGTTGAAAGCTTTCTTTTAACACTGACTTCAAACCTTAAAATTTATATAAAGACCACACAGCAGCTATTATTTATATCAAAGGCTTTGTCCTATCGCAATCTTCTATATATCCATGTTGAGAACCTATTGAATCGGTTGTAAGGCAGTTAGAAGGTTCTGTTTTATACAATTGGGACAATTTAACAATTGCTTGTAACCTGTTATTAAGAGTTTAAAGAATTTTTCATTTTCATTTCATTTATTATCTAATTAATATCGAGCCTTCAAGGCCATATACAATTTTAAAGCAATATTCATGTGCGTAAGAAATATCTTAACTATATCTTAAACCTAATCCTATAAATCATTGCAATCCCTAAGAAATAAAGAATATATAAATTTAAAACTCCTTAAAATATATAAGCTAAATATATAAATTAACCAACACGAAAGTGTTCTAGAAGATACTTTTTGTAACTATAGGGCGAATGAGAGAACATTTTGCCTTACTGAGGAAGAGGGTTCCATACACGGAAAACTTTCACCAGGAATGACCACTAGATATTCGAGGTACAATAATTTAGTAGATCTACTGGAATGCGAAAATTTAAACAAATCATATAAGTGTTTAGGAGTCTTGTTTAGTACCACTTTATAGAATAGAGACAATAGCCTAATTTGAATATAATTTCTTAAGCTACAATTTAAAAACTTGTATTGGTATTCACTTGTGTGATCATGTAAACGCAACTGATAGACATACCTCAATATACGATTGACAATAAGCAATATGTTTTTAATAATACCTTTTGTTGAGCCAGAGTATAATTCAAGTGCGTATATAATGTTAGACATTAACAAAGAATGAGCAACTCGTATTCGTATATGAAAAGGTAAATAATAGTTTACGCTATACAGTCTTCTAAGTGTAAAACCGACTCTAGACGAAATATTAGCAACATGCTTTTTAAAAGTGAGCTTGTTGTCAATAATAACCCCTAGACATCGCATTTCTTCAACAAATTGAATAGCATTATTTCCCAAAAAAATAGAAAATTCGTGTAAATTCGCCCGAAAATTAAACGACATGATTTTAGTTTTTGTGAGGTTAGTAACCAGCTCATTAGTCGTCATCCACCTTAAAGCATTAGATAAGCAAAATCTAAGTTTAGCTAATAGAACATCTTCAGAATCTCTATCTGAGCAAAACAGCAAATTTATATCATAAGCAAAAATAAAAACATTGGAGGGGTCAATACGTATGGCTTCAATAAAATCATTGATATACATCATGAACAAAAGTGACCCTACGACCGATCCTTGAGGAACTCCGCTAACACAATTTCGCAAATGGGAACCACAGTCACGGCAAAATACTGACTGCGATTAGACAAAAATGAAAGAATAAGTTTGCAAGTATCGCTAGAATATTTAAAGAATTTGATAAGTTTTTGAATTAAGATATTGTAGTTTATTCTTCAAAGGCTTTTGTTAGATCTAGAGATACAGCAACAGACATTTTATTATTATTTGTGTTTACTCTGATCTTTTCAGTCAATGATAAAAGCATAGTAGTTGTACTAAATCCACTCCGAAACCCAGAATGCCGTTCATTTAACAATTTTTTTTCCATGAGATTATGCATTATTTGATTTTTAATTATTTTTTGTAAAGCTTTAGAAAGACTAGGCAAAATACTTATTGGATGAAAGTTATCTAGATCATTCGATATCCCTTTCTTTTTTATAGGCACAATTTTAGCCATCTTCCACGCTAGTGGAAAATGAGATGTGGTTATTATAGTGTTAAAAAATGTAAGAAATAATACTCAATATAAAAATAAATAATTTTAAAAAATTTAATTGGCATTTTATCAAAACCAACAGCGTTAGATTTAATACTAAAAATTGACAAATAAAGATCATCTGCGCTTATGTTCATAAAAGAAAAAGTGTCAGAAACATTATCAAAATTTAGATCTGGTATTGGAATATATGAAACTGACTGAGAAGCAACAAAAAAGTAATTAAGATTACTAGTGTCAACATCAGCACACATATCCTTTATGTCACAACAACCACTGTCACAATATACCTTCCACGTTTCATCTCATATGTTTTTAAGGCATGCCTTGTATGCTAGGTTTCTCATATTCTTAGCATTACAATCGTAACAACGAAATTCTACAAATTTTTCAACAACCTCAGGAACTATCTCCATACATATGTAAATGAATGTATGATGAGATATAGCAGGACATTGAAATTGGTTGGAATAACAAAGTTTATCAATATTGCTAACAAAAAAATAATCAATAAGTAATAGTGAGCTGGTACGAACGTCGAAATGAGTCGATAACGAATTATGTACATATGTTAGCTTTACATGATCACATAGTTCACGAATATGGAACTGTTCTGCGGTTTTGTATAAAACATGAATAAAAGGATGCGTCACGACGCGCTGAACACATTCGGCATAAAATTAGAATATAATGTAGGAGATGATCATATAAATGCATCTTAGGTTTGCGCTTGATAATCTGTCTATAGCATAGTATGTTGTATTTACTTTACAATATTTTTTGCCAAAACATTTGTGAAACTCGTGCTTAAATTTTTCTTCAGAACTTTATTTTTAAATTTCTAAAAAAAAGTTTTGAACAAAACTTTACTTTTTAATTTAAAATACGTTTTTTTGGAACAAAATTATTTTGTTTTGTTCAGAACAAAAACTTTATTATTTCATTTTGTTTAGAATTAAACGAGTGAAAAAGCAATTGTTTTCGTTTCATTTAGTACCCCTGGTCTAGAGGTCCACTTTCCGAAGATGCCATTTTACAATATCCAAAATTCAAGAAAAATAAGGGCAGTATGTTTAGTACCTTCCGTTCATAAGGAATAAATTCAAAAATATAACTAAGCACTTGTCGAAAAACTATTTTCGTATGCAACCAGTATTAATTTACCAAGAACCCAGACAACTCCATATCAAATGCTATTGTTTAAAGGAAGAATTGTTTGTGGATGAATTCTGTGGCAATTTCAAATAAAAGTATAAGTCTATTTTTTGAACTTTACAACTTATTCCGAAAATTATCATTAAAACTATTTTAAAAATTATTTACGCAAATTTAAGAAAAACTTAAATAAATGTCTGCAAAATGTTTCCGTTAGGATTTTATTTTTCGAAAGATTTTTTTTAATAATAATTACGTTTACTGCTTGTATATCAGCAACTATAAGAAGGATCAGTATCAAAATTTGACACAAAATGAATTCGTATATTACAATGACATTAATAACTCAATTTAAGCATATCTCGAATTGTGTTCTTAATTCATATTGCCACAGAATTGTTTAGAGGAAAATTTTCCGAGAAATAGCACAACCGTGGGTCGGTTTTGGCCGCTGAGATAAAGCCGCGCCAGTCGCTTCTGCTTTGCGCGCGCTGACGCCAGTTAGAACTACTAAGCGTTGTCAGTTTATCCTCAACTTGGTCTTTCCAACGCAGATTTGGACGACCTCTTCTACGCTGTCCACCTTCGAGCCTCGATTCAAGCACCTTCTTAGCTGGAGTGTTTTCATCCATTCGTTCGACATGGCCTAGCCAGCGAAGACGCTGGATCTTGATGCGCCTGACTATGTGAATGTCATCCTGATTCGATACTCGTTAGCAAAGCAGATAGGGCCAAAGATTTTACGGAGAATCTTTCTCTCGAACGCTCCCAGTACTCCTCTCATCGGTGGAGGCCAACGTCCATGTTTCTGCACCATAAAGTAGGACGGCCATTATGAGTGACTTGTAGAGCGTTATTTTGGTCCGGCGAGAGAGGGCTCTACTTTTAAATTGCCTACTGAGCCCAAAGTAGCACCTCTTGGCAAGAGTTATTCTCCGTTTAATCTCTAGGCTGACGTCGTTGTTGCTGTTGATGCTGGATGCTGATGCCAAATAGACGAATTCCTTCACAATGTCGAACTTGTGGGTGTCAAAATCAGCTTTTTGTCCAAGACGCACGGACTCCTTTCTGCTTGTTGACACAAGGAACTTCGTCTTGTCCACTAGACCCATTCGACTCGACTCTTTCTCCAATCTGGAGAATGCTGCTCTGACTGCTCGTGATATCAATATCCTGCCAATGATATCAATATCATCGGCATATGCGAGCAGCATGACACTTTTGTTGAGGATAGTGCCGATTTGACGGAGTTCGGCAGCTCGAACTATTTTCTCCATCAATAAATTAAAAAAAGTCGCCTGAAACCTCGCTCGGTATGAAATGGCTCGGAGAGGTCTTTTCCTATTCTCACTGAGCAACGTGTGTTGCTCAGGGTCATCCTGCAAAGCCTTATAAGTTTCGCAGGTATACCGAACTCAGACATTGCGGTGTATAATCGTTTCCTTATCGGAGTATCGAAGGCGGCTTTATAGTCGACTAATAGGTGGTAGGTGTCGATCTGTTTTTCTAGTGTCTTTTCCTGGATTAGGCGCAATGTGAAAATCTGGTCTATGGTGGATTTTCCAGGTCTGAAGCCGCACTGATAAGGTCCAATCAGTCTGTTGACGATGGGCTTCAGTCTTTCACATAATACGCTCGACAAAACCTTGTATGCGATATTGAATAGGCTGATCCCACGATTGCTGGCGCAGATAGTGGGATCCCCTTTCTTAAGGATTGGGCAGAGTACACTGAGGTTCCAGTCACTTGGCATGCTTTCATCCGACCATATTCTGCTTACGAGCTCGTGCATGCTCTCTATTAGCTCTTCGCCTCCGGTCTTAAACAATTCAACAGGCAGGCCATCAGCACGCGGCTTTCTTGTTTTTCAGCCGAGCGATGGCTGTTCTGACCTCGTCATGGTCGGGTGGCGGAATCTCAACGTCGTCATCAAGTACCGGGGTTGCCGGGTTTACTTCTCTATCGGTGGAATTGCTGTCATCATCACCGATCAGCAGTTTAGAGAAGTGATCCCTCCATATCTTCAGTGTGCTCTGGATATCTGTGACTAGATTCCAGTTTTCATCTTTACAAGAAGAGTCTCCGGATTTTGAACCTGCGGCTAGGCGTCTTATTTTCTCAAAGAATTTTCGAGCCTCATTCCTGTCCCCATGCATCTCAATCTCCTCACACTCACGTCTTTCTGCCTCGCTTTTTTTACGCCTGAAAATACGTCTCTCTTCCCTTCTCTTCTCTTTGTATCGCTCCTTCGCAGCTCGCGTATCTACTGACTGCAGGGTGGATTTGTACGCAGCGTCTTTCTCTGGTCATACCACTGATTACTCAGGGGTCGGTGGAATCCAAGCACCTCTTCGGCAGCCATACGCATAGAGCAGGAGACATGGTTCCACTGCGCGCTTATATCATCGAGAGGAGGACTGCTTTGTCTAAGCAGGTTTGAGAGTCGAGTGGAAAAGGCTTACGTTGTCTGTTGTGATTGCAGCTTTCCGACGTCTAGCTTTCTCTGCGTTTGGTTCCGTACGTTCTTCGCAGCGCTTAAGCGCGTGCGGACCTTGGCTGCTACAAGGTAATGATCCGAGTCCATATTGGCACCTCGGATAGTGCGTACGTCCATCACGCTCGATTGCCTTCCGTCAATCACAACGTGATCAATTTGGTTTCGCGTTTTTTGATCGGGCGACAACCATGTGGCCTTGTGGATATCGAAATGTTCGAATCTAGTGCTACTAACTACCACGTTTCGTGCAGCGGCGAAGTCGATTAGCCTGGTTCCGTTATCGGAAGTGTTGGCATGGAGGCTAAATTTTCCGATTGTTGGACAATAGATGGTTTCTCTGCCCATCTTGGCGTTAAAATCGCCTAGCACGATTTTAATATCGTGGCGGGGGCAGCTCACGTGTGCGTTGTCAAGGCGCTCGTAGAAGCTCTCTTTTGTCTCATCATCTTTCTCGTTCGTCGGAGCGTGTGCACAAATTAGGCTAATGTTGAAATATTTTGCCTTGATGCGAATTGTTGCCAGTCTTTCGTCCACGGACGTGAACCTAGAGACAAGGTGGCGAAGTCTCTTGCCGACCACAAATCTACATCCAAATTCATGTCTCTCCGCATGGCAGCTGTAGTAGATATCACAGAACGCTTGTTTCGAGCAGCCCTGTCCCGTCCATCGCATTTCCTGGATAGCGGTGATGTCAGCCTTATATTTTTCGAGGACATCTTCCAGCTGGATAGAGGAACCTTCTCTATAGAGCGTCGTTTCCAGGGGCTTCCGCGCGGAGGACTTCCACCGAAGTGGAAGCGTCGCCATTTGACAATTTGTCAAATGGTGACCAGTGAGTTGACTTAAGACGACACCGACAAGGATTGCTCTGGCTTCGACATGTTGAAGCGCTCAGACACGTTGCCTTGTGATAATCGCCCCCATACATTTATTTCCGAAAACAATTATTTCCGAGAAATAATTGTTTTGAAAAAACATTTTCTTTAACATGATATTATCTTGAATTGTGTCGGCAAAAATTGACTTGGTGAATAATTGTTTTGGGGAAGAATTATTTGGGGAAGTATTATTTGGGAAGAATAATTCCGTGAAGAATTACTTGGAGAAGAATTATTCCCAACTAAATTTCTAGATGCTCTAACCTCTTATACTTCACCATGGTATAACCTCTAATTACCTCTTTTATGATAGATATGGAGATATATTGGACGCATAATGTACATAATAATGTAAATAAAGCAACTAAATATCATTAAAATCATAAAATGTATACTGTATTTATAATATAATAACAAATATTTAAATTGTACTAATTAGATTCTTCTGTTGTTGAATTATGCTTATATGGTCGACATTCAGGATATTTATCGGTAAGAAAACTACGAAGTTCTCCTTCATGCACAAGCATATCTTGGCGCACTTTATCTTGATTACGAAATGTCTCTTGTTTTTTCAGGTATAGTTGATGACCTTTCGAGTTTGCGTAAAATGGAGGAAACTTTTTCTTCTTAAGGACTATCTTGTCTCCTAAAATATACTGAGTGAAATCCATGACTTCATCACGTTTTATTTCATTTTCTGTTCTGCAAACAGACGGGCTAGCAACTACACGTGGTAGTCCTCCATAGCCATCGTTAATCTTAACGACATATAACTGTTTTTCTTCTGCAATTTGTTGGTGTGTTTTTTGTTGAAGCAAACCAATAAAAAATGCCTTTACAATATGTTGTAAATTTGTAGATCCTTCTATTTTGGCATATATGTTCTTAATTCCAACAACTTTGCAAATAGTTTGTATGGCTCGATGACATACTAGTCCGTAGCCCTGTGGCTTTTGAGAAACAAATATTTTAGTTTTTCCGAAAGCACAGTAAAAATCATGAAAAACTGTGTGGTTATCGCATAATGAAATATTTATTAGTTTCTGCCCTGCACGGTTTTTGGATTTTCGAAGTGCAGTACGTACTTCTGGAGCTTTAGCAATCGCAAATCCTGCTAAACCATTTCCATTGCCAGTTACTGTCATGACAGAATACCGTCGTTTTCTTCCCATATTTCCTTTCATTATAAATACAATTTTGTTTTCTAAAACTCGAGTATCGAAACCTTCAAAAGTTTCATCACCAACTGCATCTGGTGGTCCAATACTACGTCCCGGCATTTTTGAACCAGACCAACCACGGTCTATTGGACTCAATTTTATAACTCTGAAACTACCCATTGAATCGCGAAGTTTAATTATATTTCTTTCACGTTCGTTGTCTTCCGGGAGATATTGTTGTTGTATTAATTCCTTTCCCCTAATAATTGGAGAATTTAATCCAGGCCAAAGAACATTTTTTTTTCCAACTCCTATAGATTGTCCTCTATTCAAATCTTTTGCAACTTTTTTTCCTGCACCTTTTCCTCTTCCCCTTTTTTTTCCAGCATTGCTTACTGACGTCACTCCTTTCCACAGATTTTCTGCTGGTACTATAAAATATAAAAAAATAAGTTAACAGTTATAATTTTTGGTGTCGTATTTTGAGAAATGAAGAAAAATTGTGAAATTGAAACACATAAAATGTTAATTTATTTGTTTTTCTTTCGAAATCGAGGAATATTTATAATTATTTCAAAAAATCCTAATTTTATAAGAATCAGCTGCATTTATTTGACGAAATATTTTAACAATCTGAAAAGTGGTGCTCAAAGTTCAATTGCCACACTGTCGTATTACTATAATGACCAATACCATGAAACTGTGAATACGCTAATTATAAATTTTACAAAATGATTCCTTTTATTATTAGTGTTCTTTAATTGATAAAATCTTTTTTTTTGGCGGGGTTCAGAATAAAGCGTATATATAAGAATAACATCATAGTCTCAAAGTTTCAAGATTCTTATGTTGATGAGATACATAAAAATCTGAATCGCAATTGTATTTTGTAGAAACAAAAAGTACAACCACATAAAAATATGTCATTTTGCTCTTAAAATAGAGACCACTTGAAGTGACAATGAAATACTAAAAGGCATCTTTTTGAGATATTTTCTTTTGAAATGTACTTCGTTCAAACCTGAGCACTATTTAATCAACATGGTATGGAATTTGAATGCGTATTTTTGGAAATTTATTCAATCTCTTAATGCTACTACATTAATTACATATTTGAATTGAATATTAGCATATTTTAGCTGTGTTCTTGTGGAAGTTAATCCGACATTTTCGTGACATCCGCACAATTCATTTTATAATTAACAAATTCGGGTTTTTTGACTTTTTTGTATATTGACCGGTATACCCAGAAATCAAAATCACGCCATCCTTATTGTTTAGCCGAAGAAGGAACTAGTAAAATAAATAAATCTAAAATTAGAAAATATACAACAATTTGACTGCTTTTAAATAGGGGCTGTTGGCCGACATATGGTCAGTTCGTAATTATAAGCCCGAAGTAAAGAGTGCCTATGGGCTAAATGAAGGTATTATGCAGAAACATGCGTAGAACTGAACATGTAACCCCACTTCGCATTATTTTTAACTAAAAAAGGCGTGGTTACTTTTTGATTGTGCCGTTAAAATCTGTTGTGCATGGGTAAATATGTATGCATTTTCAAAAATTACATTTGAGTTTATGATGGAAAATACGTGTGTTCAAATGACGTTTAAACTGCACTTTACTAGTCGAATCAAAATATAACCACACACTTAAAAGCAACCCGTACATTTTGTATGTGCCGTTAAAATCTGTTCTACATGGGTAAATATGTATTTATTTTCAAACATTACATTTGAGTTTATGATGGAAAATACGTGTATTCAAATGATTTTAAAACTGCACTTTACTACACCATTTCCAGATTGAATTCAGAAAGGATAGGTTTATTTCAGAAGTTGTCATATTGAATTCAGAATATTCCAATTAAATTCAGAAACGAGCAAATGAAATTCAGATTTGTCAAATTGAAGTCAGAAAAGGTCATATGAAATTCATTATAGAGAAATTGATTTCAGAAACGGTAAAATTATATCAGAAACGGTCAAATGGAATTCAGATTAGTCAAATTAAATTCAGAAAAAATTAAATGAGTTCAGAATCGGTCATATGGAATTCAGAATAGTCAAATTAAATTCAGAAAGGGACAATTAATTCAGAAACAGTAAATTGGAATTCAGAATAGTCAAATTGAATTCAGATAGAGACAATGAAATTAAGAAATGGACAAATGGAATTCAGAATAATCAAACTGAATTCAGAAACGGTCATATGGAATTGAGGATAATCAAATTGAATACAGAAAGAGACAAGATGATTTCAGAATATTCAGCTTTATCTCAGAAAGAGTCAAACTGAATTGAGAAACGGACAAATATAATTCAGAAAGAGTCATTTGAAATTCAGAAACAGGCATATGTAATTTAGAAAAAATAAAACACTTTTCTTACTGATAGGAGTCCTTTGAAATATATACTGTTTTGAAAAAAACAAAGTAGCAATTGCATTTTTTGCGTTTTAATGGCAAGACCAAGGCAATAATCTCAATGATCGTGTGTGATAATGCTCCTTGTCACACACATATCGAGGCTGCTGTAAATTTCTATTCAGATGGTATGTTCAAGATTTTGCGCCGATAGAGACGATATGGTCTAACATAAAAACGTATGTTAAGATGCACATGTTAAGATGTACAAGGACCTAAATTAATGGAGCAACGGCTACAGTTCGTCGAACGAATCATTGATGAGGCAAAAACCATTATTACAGGTGGGGATTGCTCCAGGGCAGTGCAACACAGCACATCGTTTCATTACGATGCCGTTAGTCAACAGGACATGCCAGTGGGTACTTAAATAACATATTGTAATTCTTTTAAATAGTCCAACTTCTTAATAATTATTTTAATTTTATTATTCTATAGTAAATAAAACACAATAAAAATTGTTCTGAATTCCAAATGACTCTTTCTGAATTTTATTTGACCATTTCTCATTTTAATTCGACTCTTTTTGAAAACAAATTGACTATTCTGAAATCAAATTGTCTCTTTCTGAATTCAGTTTGACTATTCTGAATTACAAATGTTAATTTCTGATTACAATTTGACTATTCTGAATTTCATTTGACTATTTCTGAAGAACATTGCCGGTACCTGAATTGAAATTGACTATTCTCAATTCCATTTGCCCTTATCGGAATTCAATTTGACCCTCTCTGAATTCAATTTAACCATTTTGATTTCTATTTGCCCATTTCTGAATTCAATTTTGTCCTTTCTGAATTTAATTTGACAATTCTGAATTCAAATTTTCTCTTTCTCAATTCAATTTGACTATTCTGAATTTCATTTGACATTTTCTGAATTAATTTGAACTTTTCTGAACTCAAATTGAATATTCCAAATTCCATTTGCCCGTTTCTGAATTCAGTGTGACTATTCTGAAATTCATATAACCGTTTCTGAATTCAATTTGACTATTCTGAATTCAATCTGACCGTTTCTGAATTCAATCTGTAAATGGTGTAGTCGAATCAAAATATAACCACACACTTAAAAACAAACCATACAAAAGTGAATTGTATCACGTACATGCATCACAATCGTCCAAATTAAAATAGAAATAAACTTTTTACAATTTTATTTTAAACGTAAATTCACCTTTCAGAATTGGCGGTCTAACAAGAATTCTGACTCAGAAAGACTTCGCATACAGGCTAGGAATCGCTGTAATGCCGTGATCTCGCGCGAAAAGTTTCTTCACGAGCAAAACGCGCGCAAAAAGGTCCTACTCTACCACAGAGGTAGTAAAAATTTCTGGTCATTCGTAAAAAGAGTGAAGAATCAGACTACATCGTATACTCCAACTCTTATTATGAAGACCAGACCTTCACTGACCCGGTTGATAAAGCTAATCTCTTGGCAGAATTATTTGCTAATAATTCAACTAATAATTCAACCAATTGCTAATAATTCTTCTGCAATGCCGGAGATTCATTTTCGAACTCGGGCAGTTAAAAAGGTTTTAGCAAACCTCAACATTAACAAAGCCTCTGGGCCAGATGGCATATCTGCCCATGCGAAACCTTTTCAACATCTCCTATACGACATGCGTTTTTCCAT
The DNA here is from genome assembly GCA_951804985.1 of Dryomyza anilis. NCBI lineage: Eukaryota > Metazoa > Arthropoda > Insecta > Diptera > Dryomyzidae > Dryomyza > Dryomyza anilis. The sequence goes on along the minus strand of OX638132.1, from coordinate 46,801,202 downwards.
CTTGTTGGAAGGTTGCCAATGTCCAGCCAGGTCCAAAAAAGGGCGAGGCTACGAACCCTGCCAATTACCGACCCATTGCAATATGCTCTGCACTCTCCAAGGTAATGGAGAGCGTAATTAACTTCCACCTTGTGAACTATCTTGAGCACAACGAATTGCTCAGTGACCGCCAGTATGGTTTCCGTAGGGCCAGATCCACAGGTGACTTGATGGCGGTCCTCTCCGAAAAGTGGAATAATTGTGTTCACCTTTTCGGGGAGAGTAAGGCTGTTGCTCTTGATATTTCCAAGGCTTTTGATCGAGTGTGGCATAAAGCCCTCGTTTCAAAACTAATTGCATTTGGTGTCGGTGTACCATTTACTCGATGGATATCGAGTTTTCTCCAGGATTGTTCAATACGAGTTGCGATGGATGGTGTTCTTTCAGAACCTTCATTCCATCAATTCTGGAGTTCCGCAGGGTTCCGTCCTATCCCCGTCCCTATTTCTGGTATTTATCAATGACCTTCTGTCCTTGACCCAGAACCCAATTCATTCCTTTGCAGATGACAGTAACATTTGTCATTCATACTCGTTCAACAAGCGCCCAAACTCTTTGAAGATTGAGAGTAAAAGACGCTCTATGAATCACACACTCAATAATGACCTTAAAGCAATCTTCGAGTGGAGTGTTGCAAATAGAGTAGATTTTAATGCAAGCAAGACCCAATGTTGTCTGTTATCTCACAAAAAAATGGATTCACCCCTACCTCCCCTCAATATGGGTGCAGTGGATATTGCGCAGTCAGCTGCTCTTGATGATCAATTCAATGTGATCTCCGTTGGAATGACCACATCTTTAATGTGTCGAAAGAAGCGGCCAAGTGCCTCGGTTTTTTAAAACGGTGTAAAACTTACTTCACTCCTGCCGACTTACGCACTGTCTACACTTCCTATATACGGCCTAAAATGGAATTCAATTCGCACATTTGGGCAGGGGCCTCAAAATCCTCCTTGGAGTTCCTGGACCGAATCCAACAACTTGCGATATATTTGATAGGGGATGAAAATATTTCATCGTCTATTGGTTCTCTTGAGCACAGAAGGACCGTTGGGTGTGTAAGCCTGTTTTATAGGTATTACAACGGCAAGTGTTCGATTGGAAATACATGGCCTGATTCCACCAGGACGTGTGTTCTCTCGTTCTACTCGGGCGTCAAACCAAGCCCACCCCTTCGTAGTCCACTCAAATTCTCAACAGAACCACGCATTATAGAGATAATTCGTTCTTCAGTCGCACGATTCGTTTGTGGACAATCTCCCTGCGTCCGTTTTCCCGACATTTTTGATATTGGCAAGTTCAAAACAAACATTCACCGACACTACTCTTCCCCCTCCTTTTAACCTACCATCCTTTCTTACGATCAACACTGTGCTTTGCATGTATAGGGGGCATCCCCTGATCGTTGGTTAATTTGTAAAAAATAAAAATGGAATATTAGCATATTTTAGCTGTGTTCCTGTGGAAGTTAATCCGACATTTTCGTGACATCCGCACAATTCATTTTATAATTAACAAATTCGGGTTTTTTGACTTTTTTGTATATTGACCGGTATACCCAGAAATCAAAATCACGCCATCCTTATTGTTTAGCCGAAGAAGGAACTAGTAAAATAAATAAATCTAAAATTAGAAAATATACAACAATTTGACTGCTTTTAAATAGGGGCTGTTGGCCGACATATGGTCAGTTCGTAATTATAAGCCCGAAGTAAAGAGTGCCTATGGGCTAAATGAAGGTATTATGCAGAAACATGCGTATAACTGAACATGTAACCCCACTTCGCATTATTTTTAACTAAAAAAGGCGTGGTTACTTTTTGATTGTGCCGTTAAAATCTGTTGTGCATGGGTAAATATGAATGCATTTTCAAAAATTACATTTGAGTTTATGATGGAAAATACGTGTGTTCAAATGACGTTTAAACTGCACTTTACTAGTCGAATCAAAATATAACCACACACTTAAAAGCAACCCGTACATTTTGTATGTGCCGTTAAAATCTGTTCTACATGGGTAAATATGTATTTATTTTCAATCATTACATTTGAGTTTATGATGGAAAATACGTGTATTCAAATGATTTTAAAACTGCACTTTACTACACCATTTCCAGATTGAATTCAGAAAGGGTAGGTTTATTTCAGAAGTTGTCATATTGAATTCAGAATATTCCAATTAAATTCAGAAACGAGCAAATGAAATTCAGGTTTGTCAAATTGAAGTCAGAAAAGGTCATATGAAATTCATTATAGAGAAATTGATTTCAGAAACGGTAAAATTATATCAGAAACGGTCAAATGGAATTCAGATTAGTCAAATTAAATTCAGAAAAAATCAAATGAGTTCAGAATCGGTCATATGGAATTCAGAATAGTCAAATTAAATTCAGAAAGGGACAATTAATTCAGAAACAGTAAATTGGAATTCAGAATAGTCAAATTGAATTCAGATAGAGACAATGAAATTAAGAAATGGACAAATGGAATTCAGAATAATCAAACTGAATTCAGAAACGGTCATATGGAATTGAGGATAATCAAATTGAATACAGAAAGAGACAAGATGATTTCAGAATATTCAGCATTATCTCAGAAAGAGTCAAACTGAATTGAGAAACGGACAAATATAATTCAGAAAGAGTCATTTGAAATTCAGAAACAGGCATATGTAATTTAGAAAAAATAAAACACTTTTCTTACTGATAGGGGTCCTTTGAAATATATACTGTTTTGAAAAAAACAAAGTAGCAATTGCATTTTTTGCGTTTTAATGGCAAGACCAAGGCAATAATCTCAATGATCGTGTGTGATAATGCTCCTTGTCACACACTTATCGAGGCTGCTGTAAATTTCTATTCAGATGGTATGTTCAAGGTTTTGCGCTTGAGCCCATAATCCCCCATACTTAATCCGATAGAGACGATATGGTCTAACATAAAAACGTATGTTAAGATGCACATGTTAAGATGTACAAGGACCTAAATTAATGGAGCAACGGCTACAGTTCGTCGAACGAATCATTGATGAGGCAAAAACCATTATTACAGGTGGGGATTGCTCCAGGGCAGTGCAACAAAGCACATCGTTTCATTACGATGCCGTTAGTCAACAGGACATGCCAGTGGGTACTTAAATAACATATTGTAATTCTTTTAAATAGTCCAACTTCTTAATAATTATTTTAATTTAATTATTCTATAGTAAATAAAACACACAATAAAAATTGTTCTGAATTCCAAATGACTCTTTCTGAATTTTATTTGACCATTTCTCATTTCAATTCGACTCTTTTTGAAAACAAATTGACTATTAAATAGTCTCTTTCTGAATTCAGTTTGACTATTCTGAATTACAAATGTTAATTTCTGATTACAATTTGACTATTCTGAATTTCATTTGACTATTTCTGAAGAACATTGTCGGTTCCTGAATTGAAATTGACTATTCTCAATTCCATTTGCCCTTATCGGAATTCAATTTGACCCTCTCTGAATTCAATTTAACCATTTTGATTTCTATTTGACCATTTCTGAATTCAATTTTGTCCTTTCTGAATTTAATTTGACAATTCTGAATTCAAATTTTCTCTTTCTCAATTCAATTTGACTATTCTGAATTTCATTTGACATTTTCTGAATTAATTTGAACTTTTCTGAACTCAAATTGAATATTCCAAATTCCATTTGCCCGTTTCTGAATTCAGTGTGACTATTCTGAAATTCATATAACCGTTTCTGAATTCAATTTGACTATTCTGAATTCAATCTGACCGTTTCTGAATTCAATCTGTAAATGGTTTAGTCGAATCAAAATATAACCACACACTTAAAAACAAATCATACAAAAGTGAATTTTATCGCGTACATGCATCACAATCGTCCAAATTAAAATAGAAATAAACTTTTTACAATTTTATTTTAAACGTAAATTCGAATTGTTTTGAAATAAATTCAGTTATCAAAATGGTAAATATTGCTAACTATTTTCTCAACAAAAATTGGTAGCATTCGTTAAACTCAATTGAACCAGCACACGAGCAGTCAGCGCAGCATTCTCCAGATTGGAGAAAGAGTCGCGTCGAATGGGTCTAGCGGTGAACGAGGACAACAAGCAAAAGAGTCCGTGCGTCTTGGACAAAAAGCTGATTTTGACACCCACAAGTTCGACATTGTGAAGGACTTCGTCTATCTGGGATCCAGCGTAAACAGCAACAACGACGTCAGCCTGGAGATTAAACGGAGAATAACTCTTGCCAACAGGTGCTACTTTGGGCTCAGTAGGCAATTGAGAAGCAGAGCCCTCTCTCGCCGTACAAAAATAACGCTCTACAAGTCACTCACATGCCCGTCCTGCTTTATGGTGCAGAAACATGGACGCTGGCCTCCATCGATGAGAGAGTACTGGGAGCGTTCGAGAGAAAGATTTTCCGTAAAATAAAGATATAGCGGCTTCGCTGGCTAGGTCATGTCGAACGAAGGGATGAAAATACTCCAGCCAAGAAGGTGCTTGAACCGAAAGTCGAAAATGGACAGCGTAGAAGAGGGCGTCCAAATCTCCGTTGGAAAGACCAAGTTGAGGACAACGCTTGGTATTTCTAACTGGCGTCGGCGCGCGCAAAGCAGAATCGACTGACGCGGCTTCATCTCAGCGGCCAAAACCGACCCACGGTTGTAAGGGCGATGTAAGTAAGTAAGAACCAGCTTTTGATCTGGTCCTATTTGAAATGTTTTGTATAGAAAATAGTGCTATAGAATCTGTGCATCAAATATTTTTTTAGAAATCTGACACAAATAATCCATCAAAGCGACACACCCGTGTACATAATAATTTTATGTGAATTTTTTGTACGCGGACGCGGGACTAATTCATTATTTTTCAAATTAAATTTGTTCATGAATTGAAATTGTTATCAAATAATTTCATTTCTATTTATTTAAATGGCATTTGAAAAAAGTATTTCAATTCGAAAAATATTTCATTTGAATTAAGTAAACAAATTTCAATTCCAACAAATTTGAAGTGAAATACTTTTATTAAATTCAATTCAAATTTTATAAATTGGCATTGATCAATTTCAATTCAACAAACATGAATTGGAATTGATCAATTCTATTTAAAATATAAAAGCATTGATAAGGAAGTGGCACGCACCACATTTTGTCTTGAATGTATTTCAATGGCACAGAAATGCATCCAGATGCATCATGGAATATTTTTCGGTAAATCTGTTGCACCCGAGGCCAACATTTTGAATCTGTTTTAAGGGGCATAGATTCGCATCTAGGTGGATCATTCGACTTTTTGAATCTGTATCAATTATCCACATTTTTTTTTAGGTGAATCCCTTCATGTGGGACTAGATACGCATCTAAGTCCGTCATTGAGACATATTTTGGAAAAATGTTTTGGATTTGGCCAAAACTAACTGCGTCATTGCACTTTTTTTGGAAAAATTGGTTCCTTTGTGATTTGGCCAGAACCTAACTGCGTCATTGGACATTATTTTAGACAAATTGGCTCCATTGGGATTTGGCCAGAACCCGCTTGCGTTATTGGACATTTATTTGATCATTTTGCTAGATCGAAACCAAGCATGATCACTTTCCATTGGAAAGTTTCCAATATACTTCGTAAGCTATAAAATAGAGCTACTTACCCCACACACGTATCCCACACACACAAATTAACCTACAATGTATACAGTCATATTCTCGCCTATTTACAATGTATGTTATGGAGTAGACATGGTAACTTACGTTCCTACTTACTTGTAGTACGAGAATTCATCGTAGACAAAGCGGCCATACCCCATGTAAAGTAAGCTAGGATGTGGTACGTTTTCTGAGTTACGTAGCTACAAAGTAACTAGGAGACGATCGATGCAGTAAGAAACAATTTTTCGACTGGATTATTTACGTTTTTTTTTTAAATTCTATTTTTTTTACTTCCTGGTAAAAAAAGTTTTGAATTTTAGAGGGTACCACGTGACATCCCCCATTGGGAAGGACCTAGCAATTTTTTTAAATCATTTCGAAAGTAAACTTCAGCCGTAGTATCGCGATTATGATGATGATGATTAAAATTATATTAATAGTTTAAAATGATTTCTCCATTTATTCAGGTAATTAAAATTCCATGGTTTGTGTATGTAAATGATTTTTAATTTCATTTTCATCTTTCCCCTTCGAGATAAATTGGCTAAGCCAATTTTGTCTCGGTCATTTTAAACTATTTTTATGACCATATATATATTACGTTGCGCGTCATTTTATTATAATCCGAAATATAGTTATAACCTCCCGGTGGCTAAAGTTCACTTTACCGGCCGAAGTGAAATTAAAAAAAAAAATTGTCACGCGCTGTATTTTTGCAACAAAAAAATACCAAAATTAAAAAATCGCGCCGCTCGGACCCGTGGTGACCTTGAAAAATCAAAAACCGGTGCACCTACTTACAAGTACATATGGGTACTCAAATGAAAAGTATTTTCCTCACGATTCCAAATCTGTAATTGTTTTTCAATCCTATCAATCTGTCAATCCTAGCGGCCCCTACATCAATTTATGTAATTTCAATCATATGCATGTGTTTTATGTGCTACTTGTATGTAATAATTGAAGTATATTAGAATGTATGTACATATATTTAGAATATATGTACATATATATCTATGTGCTTCTGAAAAAATGAAAAATTTTTCAAAAAAATCGCGCGATTTTTTTGAAAAATTTTTCGCCTGCGACACTACAATCATACAAAAGTTACTATTTCATATCAAAAATTAAATCAAAAGTAGATATATACCTTCTACTTAAAAAATGAAAAAATTTTCAAAAAAAAAACGCGCGATTTTTTTGAAAAAATTTTCGCGTGCGGCGCTAAAATCAAAGAAAACCCAACAATTTCCTTCAAAATTCAATAATAATTCAAAAATTTAAAAAAATAATATTAAAAAAATTAAAAAAATGCAAAAAAAAAAAAAAATAAAAATATTTTTTTATAAAAAAAAAAAAATTGTATAAGCTTAAAAATCTTAAGGTTATACATTCTTATATACTTCAATTATTACATAAAAGTAACTCATACAACATATACATACATATAATTGTAATAACATAAATTGGTGTAGGGGCCGCTAGGATTGACAGATCTGAAAAACAATTACAGATTTGGAATCGTGATATACCTTTCCTTTCATTTGAGTACCCATATGTACTTGTAAGTGGGTGCACCGGTTTTTGATTTTTCAAGGTCACCACGGGTCCGAGCGGCGCGATTTTTTAATTTTGGTATTTTTTTTTTGCGAAAATACAGGGGGTGGCAATTTTTTTTTTTTTTTCGCTTCGGCCGGTAAAGTGAACTTCACCCCTCCCGGTTATTTATGTACGTCGAGGTTTAAAATTTTTGTACTCTCTGCCCGTCTCAAAAGTCAGCACCATATTTGCACATTATTTGGAGCACCATAATGAAGTAAACAAGACCGTAGTGGAAAAATAAGTAGCTTTTTTGGTGTTCTAACAGTATTGACAGACTAGTTTTTGTTAAGGGCGGACCAGCTAATCACTGTTATCTAATGTTTTTTTTACTCACATTTATTGAAAAAACTAGTGTGACGATTTAAAGAAATTGAAGGATTGTATGCTGGACGTTGAAGAAGCAGTGATGCACTGTTTACTTTTACCGAACATTTCATTAAGCTTGTTTTAATAAACGTAGGATTTACAAATTTACTAAATATAGTAAAAGCCGCCATACCAAAATACTTATATTTTGTAAAGATTCGCAGATTTAAACAAGGGTTCGCAATTTACTTCGATTGGAATAAAACTGCTACTTATTATAAGCTTTTTACAATTCAACACCGAAAGTACCAATGTTGCCAGTTTATTAAAATACGTTTATTCTCTAACCAGAATTACTGAGGACGACGGAAAATCCGTCGAAAAATTTTATGCTTCTAAATTGTTTTAATTGTTATAAAGTACAGTCTTTATAAAAAAATAAGACATTTGATCAGCATAATGTCGAATTAATTCGCAATTCATATTGTTTTCAACAAAATGCAACTCTGTTCCGGTGCCGCTCAACCGCAATTCTGGGTTCTAATCACGTATGACGATAATCGTCTAACGATATCGTTTTGAGATAGTCTTACTTAAGCAAAAACGATTGCGTTTTGTGACTATCGTTTCAACGACGATCGTTTTTAAGTTATGTGATGAGAGCCCTGGTTAGAGCATTACCCAATATGCCCTTGCACTTAATATTAACTTGCGAATGCTTTGAAATTAATCATTACTTTCAATTCGTAGAGTTGAGGTTAACGTTTGAAACACCTTAAACCTAAATTTAAAAATCATAGCATTTTCAATAAGAACTGGTAGCTTAACCTTAAATTGAAAATTCCATTTTTTTCAAATCAATATTAACACTAAATCTTAAATTGTTTTCTACGTTTACTTCAAATTAAGATTTAGCTTTACTTTCAACTCGATATCAAATTAACCTACATTTAGTTTTGTTTTTTCTTTTAAATATTGATTTAATCCTGCAAAATAAGTAAAAAAAAGGGGATCATCATATAGGACAATAAAAAAGGCATTTTTCAATTAATTATCCCGTTATATGTCATCCAACTAATATCGTAGACTTCAAGCCCGAGCGTGAAGACAACTTCAGAATATCGATACCAGCATCCAAAATGTGGTAGACGTGTTTTTTAAGATAGTATTTTTCAAGCTCTCGAATATAATTCTGTAGCCTATTCAAGGTTTGCAGGGGCGCTCGGTATACACTGAACCAAAAAAGTACATATCTACAATGAAAAAGTACATTATCACAAAGAATATTTCGTTAAAATTGGTCCAATGTAATTGTTCATTGTCACAACGAATTTCCGGTAATACTTCAATGTACAAATTCATTGAATTACAATGTACGGATCATGAAACAAAATGACAAATATTCATAATTACAATGAATATTTCATTAGCTATATTGAATGCGAGAGTTCATTGTTGCAATGAATCGAATACATACTTTAATGAACGAGATCATAAACAAAAGTGAATTCAGAAAGTTTTTTCATTTTATTATTTTAATGTAAATTCTATTAATATATACATTAAATATAATAGTATAATATAAATTAAATGTAATTTCACACTTCATTTCACTTCATTTCGCAACTACTTCTTACATTTGTCGCAGCTTTCTGCGAATTAATAGCAGCTAACGCTACTAGCAACGAACACGAAAAACGAACATGCAAAATGTCTACTGCAGTATTTCAATGAATATAATTCATTGAAGTATGAAAAAAATCATTAAATTTATTTGTGCGTATTATGAACACTGATTCTTACTGAAAATGAACTGATCATTAAATTCACAAACAAGTTACAGGACAATGTACATTGTCACAATGTATCTTGCATTAAAACGTATGAATTTGCCTCTATGAACAGCATTCGTTAATATTATGAACCCGTTTATTTTCTGTGTATTGTTTTAAATATTCACAGAAGTCCAAACACGAATAGATTTCGGTAAGCTATTAGATTTGGACGCGCGTTGTTACCCAGCAAGACATGCCTTACTGAAACTCCTGCACAAATAAAATATTATATTTTCTTACTCACACATAACTAATTTGAAATACATCCCTGCAGGACCAAAGATGGATAAATTACCCATAATTTTACTAGTAATAAAAACTAATATATTTTGCGCGTTGGTTTTCCACCTTTTTTTATTTGTAGGTTAATCTTTACGTTTGCTTTTTTCTTCGAACAGACGCTACATTGGAAGGTAATAAAAAGATTTGGATTAAATAATAAACAATTGATAAACATTGAAATAAAGTATATTGAAAAATATTTCTTATTTATCTATTTATATTATAGATGTCATCAAAGTGGAAGGGTCCTCTGCATTAAACAAATGCATCGAGCGAAGAAAAACAAGGGCAAACAAACCAAAAGGCGCTGCAAAAGAAAATGTGAAAAGCAAATATTACATTCAACGCAATAAAAATTAAAACTATGGAAATTTAGGTTTTTTTTAGAATATGAGCTTTAACCTGAAAACTTGAACCGTTTGTTAAATTAAAGTTGTAGTTTGCCGAAAACTCTGTTCGTAAAGACTTCTATTATTATGCCATGCATAATTTTTATTACAGGACAAACATTCACGTTAATGGCACTGCGTAGGATCTTTATTATTTTTATTTTTAATCTACACATAAATTACAGTTCAAGTTTCAAATAGTTTCAAATAGGTGAACAGAAACTTTAATTGATCAAAATTTGTGGCAACTAAGCCTCGCCCCGGGGCTTTTTGATTGGCAATTGGGTGGCTAATAAGTATATTTCGCATGATTTAGAACAAACATTTAAATGGCAACTGTGTGGCTACCAGTTAAGTTGCCACAAAGTGGTAACTTGGGTTTAATATCAATACAATTAAATTATTTGGCGTATTCACAGTTCATCGTATTTTAGTATAGTATTCGTACCATCCCAACTAAAACAAAATACGAAATGTTATCTTTCCCAATATGCCATTGCACTTAATATTAACTTGCGAATGCTTTGAAATCAATCATTACTTTCAAATCGTAGAGTTGAGGTTAACGTTTGAAACACCTTTAACCTATATTTAAGAATCATAGTCGGTATATTGTTTTAAATATTCACAGAAGTCCAAACATTAATAGATTTCGGTAAGCTGTTAGATTTGGACCCGCGTTGTTATGTTATATTTTTTGTTGGGGTTTCTATTGCAATTATAAAAAACATACTGTTTTTAGCGTCACTACATTTTTGCTAATAATTTTCACTTCTCTTTTTGGTAATATTATTGTCAAATCATTTTCAAATTCAGAGTAAGCGCTAAAAATAGCACTTATTTTATATTTGAAACTGATTTGAAAAACACACTAGATCTTAAAGGCATTTATGATTCATTTTTCAAACGCTTTCCCTGTTGCATATTCAGGTGACTTAAAGGTTATTACAAAAATTATCTTGTTACCTACCCTATTCGTCGTACAGGATAGGCCTTCCGGCTAGTTAGCTCAGCGTTGCCAGGAACAGGTTCGACCTGACACATCCGGTCGAGAGTGCACAATAAAAAAACTGTCATAAAAAAAATACAAATACAACTTTAAACGATCATAAATTAAACTGCCATTTTTGGCACATCATTGCACCGATCATCCCACGAACGCAATCCCAAATTTCTCACACCATTATACGAGGATCGGTCAGCTACCTCGAAACGCTCCCTCCCTACAATTGGTACTAATTTAGATGTTATTAGTACACTCAGAAGAAAATGTACCATTAAGTACTTTATGGTACGACCATTTATCTTATGGTTCATGTATTAATAGTTTTTTCTTTTTAAATCAAATGTTATCTAATTATAATATTTTCTTTGGTTTTCAAATAATTGATTATAGTACTTGTGTCTGCAGTTATTTTTGAGTCCGTTGCCATAAAAGAAGTTCGATGTATTATTTATTTTCTGTAATAAATAAAACCAGTTGGGAAGGTTAGATCACATGGGAAATTTTAAAGTAGGTGTAATTATGATAGTTAGGTTTACCAAAATTATAGTCGGTCTAAGCCGACTATAAATACCCTACACATATGTGTGGTTACCATTCAATGTGATATATAGGTCACCAGGGTATACGAATCCTGAAAATAACTACAAAAATTCAATCGCTGCAGAATTTCCATTCATTTGATACCCATATTTACAAATGGGTAGGTGTACCGAATTTCGATTTTTTTTTTTTTTTTTGTGAACCACAAGTCTTTTTGCCGGAAAACATTATTATAATGTATTTGAGCATGATATCAATATATATTTGACCAAAAAAGTTTACCTAAGCACGTATACATAAAAATTGATCTTTATATGTACATTTTATATGAGGTATTTGTACATAAGTGGTCGGATCATAGGTCACAATGGACCGATCTCGCCAATTTTTTCGCACATACAGCGTAGATATATTAGTAATCTAAGTTATAAGTTTCATTTATCTAGCTCTTCAATTTTAAAAGTAGTAGGGATTTCAACAGACAGACAGACAGACGGACAGACAGACGGACAGACAGATGGACAGACAGACGGACATCGCTAAATCGACTCAGGAGGTCATGCTGATCAAGAATATATACTTTTCCATACCGGAGATGCTTCCTTCTGGGTGTTACAAACGGCGTACCAAACTGAATATACCCTTTCACTCTTAGTGTAGGGTATAAATATAAATATAACTAAATATATAAATTTAATTTATTTACATTAAATACATTGAGTCCTTACGTTTAATAATGTGGATTATTACAAAAAATACATGCCACCATTTTGAGTAAACACGCAGAATGACGTACAAATCGAACATTTTTGTATTTGTTTTTATGTTTTTTTACACCACGTTTATTATTATAGGAGGAAACCATTAAAACAACAGCATTTATTCTATTTAAAATAATAATAATTTAAATAATAAATAATTTAAATTTATGGTACTGAATTTTTCATTGAATTAGTTATAAAACTTTTGATTTAAAAAGAAAAAACTATTAATACATGAACTATAAGATCAATGGTCGTACCATGAAGTACTTAATGGTACATTTTCTTCTGAGTGTACTATAAATTTTAAAGTCTTTGTATACAAAAACGTATATACTGTACTATATAAACAAAAGGAATAAAAAAATACATTGGTTTACTCTGTTATAAATTTGACTTTACTTCAGAAGTTGCTTTGTATGACATTGTTTTAAAAAATGACAATATAAATTTGAAATTCACATTTTTATTATCAAAATGACAATGGCATTGTTTTTTAATAATGGCAATACTAATTGTAGAAATTCACAATAAAATATTCATTTAACATTTAATAATTGTATTGTTATTTCCGACAATAATTTCACAATTTCCATAATGGGATCTATTTTGAACATGCCTATTGTGATTTTATTGTCGGATCTAATAATATATTTCTATGCGTGTACACACAAAAAAATATTAGCTTGGCGTTCAGTTGTTTCGTCGAATATTCATTTGCATCTACCAAATGTAGTCAGCTCCAACTGAAATTCATTTATGGTAAATAATAGTATAAAGCGTAACCAACTATTAGTTGAAGCAACTGCAACATTGATTGGGGAAACAAACTTTTTATTAATTTTCAATTTTTTATTTCCATTGCTACGGCAACTAAATTCAAAATGAGACATAACCAATATTTAGTTGACTTAACAGATAGTTAGTTATAATAGGTTGTACACGCATAGAAATATATTGTTACAAACCACAATATCGTATTGTTATTTCAAAATTTTATTGTTCACAATACTATTGTGAACACATTGTATTATATTAACAATAGTAAAATCAATTGTTATCGAAAATCATATTGTTGTTTTGACAATGTGTTATAATTTTTTATTGACATTCACTTGGCTGCCAAAAAGTTTTATTGAAAACCGATTATTCGTGCGAATCGTCATAGAGGGTAAATTAATTTGTATTAATATGTTTATATTATAAGTACAGGATTATAAATGATTTTAGCTAAAAAAAAAAGAGGCGATATGAACAAAAATAACATATAGAGTGCTGGGAAAAATTTCTGACGCCTGACTACATCATGGAGCCCGGCAACTTCTCACAGCTCAAGCGTTACTTCCAGTCCGGTGGTTTACCAGATTAAGTTATTACAAGGCGGTGGCTCAAATGGCAAATCTGCTTGCTGAGTGGCTAATTCTGACTGACGTTAAAGTGACTGATGTGCAGGCTATGGTAGAGAACCACCTTAAGGACATGATACTGAAGACCTTTGATTCCAAAAAGGCAGATACCATATTCACGGAAGAGGGCGAGACACCAGACTGGTTGACGGAAATGATAGATCATCATAGTTGGCTTTCACTCATCTACCGATTAGCCGAGAAATATCCAGATTGTCTAATGCTTAATTTTACCATTAAACTTATTTCGGACCATGGCTTCCAGAGTGAAATTACGTCTATATCCACCGCAGCACAACAAATAGAGGTGTTTTTTTTTGCTGGTGTAGGTGTTCAGCCAAGAACCGAAGGGCGGCTTCAACATGAAACGCCTGTCGCAGGAGATCACGAAATACGCGCTTTTGAAGTGAGTTTTTTTTTGTAGTTCACACTCCGATCTCAGTTTAAAACTGCTGTTCTTCGTTTGCAGCAGCAACCAAAATGTCACACCGTTCACTATGGCTCTGAATGGCTCAGCTGCATATCCGCAGGCCTGCCAGGCATTCACTTCGATGCTGTCGCGCAACACACTGAATCCGGCGGACATCACGGTCTCTTTCGCAATTACTCAGCAGCCGATCCGGGCAAGCTTTTAAAAGTCAATCGCTTCATATCGCAGAGCCAACTGCCGCGCTTGGCCATCTATGGCACACATGTCCCCGGCAAGAAGATCACTAAATTACCTGCATCAAGCTGCTCTACACTGTAGGTGAACGCATTTGCATTAGTGCGTTAGTATAAACCTTTTTTTTAATAAGAAGTATTCTTTTAAAACCGAGTTGCATTCGTTTGTGCATTGCAATAACTGCAACATATATACCCGGAACACCATCGAATATTAATTCTGTACAAGCTTTATTATGTATAAGTATTAATTACAATGTTATCTAAAATTTAATGTAAAATTTATAGTAATCGTTTAAAAATACGTATTAAAAAAATTGTCAGAAATTTACATTGGTTTTTCATTACTTTTCTGCAGAAATTGCTTTGTAGGGCATTGTTTTAAAAAAAGACAATAAAATTTGAAATTCACATTTTTATTATCAAAATGACAATGGCATTGTTTTTTAATAATGGCAATACTAATTGTAAAAATTCACAATAAAATATTCAATTAACATTTAATAATTTTATTGTTATTTCCGACAATAATTTCACAATTTCTATAATGGGATCTATTTTGAACATGCCTATTGTTACTTTATTGTCGGATCTAACAATATATTTCTATGCGTGTAGCAACCAATATTTATTTGATTCAACTGCGAAATCACTTATCTTGTATAAAAGCAATGCCAAAGCAGGACAACATCAGTCGCACACGCTTCAGATTTTTCACTCGTTTTTTGTGTGCTACGGACAGCGCGTGCCACGTGTAAAACAAAATTTAGAATTGTTTTAAGATTTGTTCGTGTTACTGTTCAGTTTTTTCATGTCTACACACAAACAAATAATTGCTTGACGTGCAGTTGTTTCAACGAATATTCATTTGCATCTACCAAATTTAGTCAGTTTCAACTGAAATTCATTCGTGGTAAACAATAGTATGAAGCGTAACCAACTATTAGTTGAAGCAACTGCAACATTGATTGGGGAAACAAACTTTTTATCCATTTTCAATTATTTTGTTTCCATTGCCACGGTAACTAAATTCAAAATGAAACCTAACCAATATTTAGTTGACTTAACAGATAATTATACAACATTAAGTTGTAGCAACCAATATTTATTTGATTCAACTGAGAAATCAGTTGTCTTGTATAATAGCGATGCTAAAGCAGGACAACACTAGTCGCGCAAGCTTTACATTTTTCACTCGTTTTGTTTTGCGGACAGCGCGTGCCACGTCTTAGTCTTAAACAATATTTGAAATTGTTTTCAGGCGATTTCAGATTTTTTCACTCGTTTTTTGTTTTGTGCTGCGCACAGTTCGTGCCACGTCTTAAACAAAATTTGGAATTGTTTTAAGGCTTGTTCGTTTTTACTCTTCCGTTTTTTCATGCTCAAATATACTTTCTTCAACAAGAGTCATACTATTCTACAGAGTACTTGCTATTGTGTTTCTATATGTTGTATTTATATATGCAGCCCTAGTGCTCCAACGTGTTGCAAACACGAAGTCAGCAGCACAACGAATCGTCGGCAATGTTCGATCTCGGGAACGCTGTTGTGACGCTGTCTTCGTGTTTGCAACACGTTGGAGCGCTAGGTAAAATGGCCGATTTCTTATAATTAAATTGGCTACCACAACTAAACAAATTGGTTGTGTCAATTGTATTCATTAGTTGTGTGAACTGATACGCGGTGTTGCAACAACTGTATCAGTCGAATGTTGACAGAACTAATTAAATCGGTTGGCAAAAAAAGACAGTTGCCCCAACTGATTCGTTCTTTGGGTGTACGTTAATACACCTACTTGAGAGAGCTCTCTAAAGGGTTTACAAAAATTAAGTCATGCAATATACGACCATACAAATAAACAAAAATCCCACATTCGCATCTTTGTTTTTTTTTTTTCTTCTGAGGGGTATTAATCTCAAATCTCTTTTTAGATAAGCGTTCAAACTATATTAAATCTCTTACAAAAATTATATAGATTCGCAGGTGACTCATTATATTTATCAATGGTTTTGTAATTATACATTTTTTTTTTCTGAATTTTCTTCCTCTTTCATATTTTATAATTTATAAATACTATATTCTAAATTATTCTTTATTTCACAATTTTTTTCTTCAGTCGCATTTTTATCTAGCCATATGTTTCTGCAGCAGCTTTTCTCAATTTCGGAGGATTCCGGGGAATTTATGTAATACCGAGAAATAACTGGTACTATGGATTTGGATTCGGAACAACATGTATGGTGGAAATCGGTAGTGGATCTTTCTGGCACTCACCACGATGAATCAGAGCGCACCGGTTAACGAATGCATCTCGTATTTTCAATACGGTGGTGTTACGATCTTTAATTTGGTAATAAATATAATCATGCAGATTAGTGCATATGCTTATGTACTTATGATATATACGCAATCATAGAGTTCTTCTTTTTCCAGTGCTTCCGAATCCTTTAAGAAACAATTTATCAATAAAAATATATTCTATTTGATATCTTTTTTTTTAATTTTTCAAATCCCTTTTTTTTAAATTCCCCTCCTTAACAAATATTTCGACTAAAATTGCTCGATAAAAATTGTCTCTATATAAATTGAAATTTTGTTAGCATATCATTTAAATTTTTCTAAATATTTACACTACCGTGGTAGCTCGGACGAAAATTTTATAACATTTTATTTTAAATCACATCTTCGCTCCCTATCTGGCTGATATTCTTTGGTATTTAAGTGTCTTGCTGTCTTCTTTGCTCATGGATTGGTATTACTGCAAAACTAGCTGGACAATTCCACCAATTTTGTAGCAATGCATACCATGACAATTCAACAGTTTAATTTCATGTATTTCTTTTTTATTTTATCTCATTCTGAGTGAGATTGTATCTTTCTTGTACTCGAACCATTCCGAATAGCATAAAGTTAGGTTTTGGGCATCGTTTGTCTGGTTGGGATGTAGTATATGAGGCATTAAAGGTCATAGCGGTGTAAGACACACTTTGTTCATTTCGAGAAACAATGGGTTTTGCGATTTATTTTATAGTATATTCCATAAAAATATTTTAGTACTTAGATTTGTTTTAATATATCACTAAGACATTGCTATAACTCGTGCAATACTAAATATACACTAAAAATAGTTATTCAGCCTTATCGTGAATAAAATTCCTCAGGGAATTTTTACCCTTGGTGGAAAATAGGTATCGTGAACAATATTCGAAAAGAGAAAAAATGTTTCCCTAAAAAAACTACGTATCATGAACAACATTTTGGAGGAAAAATTACTACTGTTTCGCCGAAAAAATGTCGACACTTTTTCATCGGGGAAAAGAATTAATTAAAAACAAAACACACTTTAATTAACTATACTTTTATTTATAATATGTTAAGAAATATCTATGGACAGCACCAACATTATTTAAATAAAAGTTATTTACATATTTCTGCACAAATAAATTACAGATATATTCAACTACTGCAAAAACTTCACAGGCTGGGGAATATCTTAATTTTTTTTTAACTCTTGAAAAATTAACGCAATCTAATCACAACATTTTCTTAAATGAAAAACTACAATTAAGAGTCATTTTATATACTTTTAATTGCAGTTTAACATAATTTTAACTTCAATATTTATTTTCACAACACAACGCAATTTTATCCAACAACACTGTTTGACATTTGGCAAAACAGCTGATTTGGCGTTGCCTGATGTTCAGTTCTAATTGCAAATTAAACTTTTATTGAGTTAAAAAAATGTGAAATTTGTGCATAAAAGTATAGTTAACAGCAAATAATAAGATCTGTATACATATTGTATATCTGAACTATTATTTTACAACTTTATTATCTGAAATGATAAAGATAACCAAAAAAACCGCATTAAAAAATCTGGCCATATTGTAAAACTGCATTCGAATTTCGAACAAAATTCCGGAGGAATTGCTGTTCCTGGGAGATTGACGATACAAAAAATTGCGAGGGAATAGAATATTTTCCAAGTCTTCACGAAAAGGCTGATTTACTACACTCAAAGAATGAATCAGTTGGGGCAACCGTCTTTTTTTGCCAACCGATTTATTTAGTTCTGTCAACATTCTACTGATTCAGTTGTTGCAACACCTGTTGTAATTAAAATGTCCGTTGCTTAGGAGTGAGGCCAAATGTCGCAACGTTCCATTTATAATTACCCATGATGCCCTACCCGAGAATGTCCAATGTTGAAGTTCCATTTTTATTAACCGAAATAATTCAAACAAGTATTTTCTTCCAAGGCATACTTTTATTTAATGAAAGTTTTACTTATAAAAGAAACACGTCTGCACTCTAAGGCAGTTAAAATCATATCCCACTTAAAATATATTCTTAACCTCTACTCATCACCTCGGTCGCACCAATATTTACAAACACCAGATCTGAGTGTCATCATATTGTGAAATAATCAATTCGTATTGGGGTGATCGTGAGAAAAACTTCTATGTGCTTTAGTTCCCTGTACGCCGCATGCAGGTGCTACCTGATGAGGCTTACATTACAACCAATACATTTGTTGTTGTCAACATATGTGTATAAGAGTAAGTGTATCAAATAAGTGTATGAGAAAAATATGAATGCATGCATAACAGTAAGCATTTTTGGTGTTACATTATTATGATTAATATGAATATGCTATTGTGCTTACTGGCGATGCGCCGATTTTTCAAACTAAAAGAAAAAGTATTTCTGATATACAACACACCGCGTATCAAATCATACAACTAATGAATACAATTGACACAACCAATTTGTTTTTGTGGTAGCCAATTTAATTATAAGAAATCGGCCAATTTACCTAGCCCTAGCGTTCCAACGTGTTGCAAACATGAAGTCAGAGTCACAACAGCGTTCCCAAGATCGGAAATTGCAGATGATTCGTTGTGCTTTTTATTATATTTTAATTTAAAAAGTAATAATTCAAACATAAATTCATAATTCAATTCATAATTCACTTCATAATTCAAATTTCATATGGTAGTGATCTGCGTTTTGCAGTACTTAGCCATTTATTCAATATCTCAATGTTATCTAATTTTTCTCTTGTAATTTAATAGACTCGTGATTTCATTTATACGTTTTCTAATATTTCTTGCTTTCTTTTTATTTAAAATTGTTCCACCACATACTAGTAATTTAATCTGAAGTAATAGTAGCGACCTGTGGGTATCGTTTTATTTTTTCCATTCATTATAAGTTTTATATTTTATCATACAATACGAAACTTTTCATAATTCACTTATAAACATATATCCCCACTTCAACAATTAATACATCAATTCTAATTATGGTATTTTTTCAAAAAATTTTTGTGTATTTTCTTTCCCTTTCCTTTTATTAATATTGTCGATGTCTCGGGGGTAGTGACGGACAAAACCTTATATGGCCCTACCCAAATTGGTGAAAATTTATTTTTCCTATTTTGATTTTTCATTAAAACCATTTCCCCAATATGAAATTCAATGGCCCTTATGGGTCAATAAACAATTGCGCTTCTTTCACATTTCATCATTTCACATGAAACTATTTAAAACCGTGCACACAAAAAAATAATTGCTTAGCGTGCAGTTGTTTCAACGAATATTCATTTGCATCTACCAAATGTAGTCAGCCTCAACTCAAATTCAATTGTGGTAAACAATAGTATGAAGAGTAACCAACTATTAGTTGAAGCAACTGTAACATTGATTGGGGAAACAAACTTTTAATCCATTTCCATTTTTTATTATTTTCATTGCTACGGCAACTAAATTCAAAATGAGACATAACCAGTGAACTTTAAACGTAGTTTAACCCACCGATCTTTGCGACTATCGTTTTTCGGGGAACTTAAAGGTTCTTACAATAGTTATCTATTAAGCATCGTATAGATATATCAGAAAGGTAACTTTTTGAAGTAAATAAATCGGGATAATACTCACATAGTGGCACCTCTGAACTTCATACTTCAAAGTTGGCATTAGTTTTTTTTTTGCTGCGTCATACTGTTTACTGTTAGCGGTTTTTGTGCCCCGTATATTTTGCGTTGGAAAAAATGTTCGATTGATAGTAAAAATATTAACCGCGACGAGTAAGTTGCTTTTATGAATCGCTACAAAAAAAGGTTGTGACAAACAGTGCAGCTAAAATAATTGCAAATAAAAGTGCATTTAAATTTAAAAAAATTTTGGTTTTTCATTATTATTGTCTATTTTTATATTTATTTGATATGTATTAGTTTGTCATTTGATAATTTCCATCAATTTTTGAAAAAGTAAATAATCGAATAACAACAAAATATTTTTTTGTTATCATATTTTACATGTGTATTTGTAGTTAAAAAGGTTAACTAAAAGATGCATTTAAGCTATCTTATCTGCTGTCTAGAGGACAACTTTCTGATGATGCCTTTTAAAAGTTGACTTGAACATAACTTTTTAGTTATCTTATCGAGAACTAAAAGTCAACAAAGAGGCGGACATTCGTAAGTCTTTCAGATACCGTTTTGATCCCTTATATGACAACATTCAGATATCATTAACTTTTTAAAGTTAGCATAAAGTTAGGTTTTGGGCATCGTTTGTCTGGTTGGGTGTCGGAGGGTTAAACTACGTTGAAACTCTTGATGTTTTTTACATCTGTAGTTTTCTGCTATTATTTGTTGCATAAAGTAACACTGAACGATTACACGTACAATTTCTCACTGATATTCATTATTTCGTGTATTATACTATTTTAAATTATCTCTGTAATTTCTTGTAATTTCGTTGTAATTTCGTCGTTTTCGCAACTTAAATATCAGCTATTCCAAATGAGAAAAATAATACTCTTCTTCTTAAATGCAATTCACAATCAATAATTCGCTGACATTTGCCGATGCTGCCATATTTTAAGCACTGACCTGAATAAACCCAGCAAGAACACAGTTGGTCATTTTACTGATAATTTTAGGGGTGCAATGATTAAAGTTTCGATCAAAATTTCGGTCACACTGCCATTGAAAAACTGCTCGAATAGTTGAACTACTTGAGACGTTTAAGTAAACTTAGTTTAAACTACCATACATACTGATAAATGTCATACATACTGATAAATGGAACATACATTTAGTTCCAAAGTGATGGCTAAGACGTGTGTGGGACAATGCAATAATATATTACAACGCTGTGATATATAAGTCACACATTCCGATAATGGAACATATACGATAATGGGCGGAGTGAACGTGGTGACGTGGCAAAATAGTGGCAAATTATAAAATTTATATGTTCCATATATGTTGCATGTACACACAGAAAACTGATTTGTTGCGGCAACCAACTAAATTGCCATACCGAATCATTCGGTTTCGGCAACAACTGATAAAGTAGTTGCAACAACCTCATAATTCAGTTGTGCCAACCTCCTAATCGGCGAGAATGAGGTTGTGGAAACCTCCAAATCGGTGATCATGAGGTTGTGACAACCTCCAGATCAGTGATCATGAGGTTGCGACAACCTCCAAATTGGTGGGCATGAGGTTGTTGAAATATTTATGTATATAAAACTTATGTATTCTAATTGAGTAAAATTGTCGCGCACACAATTTAGAAGTATATCTACTAGTTCCTGCTCTCTGAAAAAAAAACTATGAAAAGATACATGTATCTGCATGCATTTATTTTTTATTTCCTCATAACCAGTAAATAAAAAAAACTATTTCCATTGGTCACATATTTTTTAATTATATTATATTTCTCTAGCTAATGAGCAATTTGTATTGAATAAGTATTTTATTAATATTTGTATATTTATTTCGCAGTGTAACTTAATTAATGAATTTTCTATTGTTTTCGACATGTGAAAATTTTTGACGTTTATTTATTTCTGCATGTATCCATAATTGTTGGCAAGAAACTGGCAACCGAACTGCTGATAGACATGAGGTTGCCGTTTTGCATTTATTTGGTTGATACAACAACTTACTCAATCGTCGTATGCACGAATGTCAATTTTCGCAGAATAAAAAAAACAATCATGAGGTTACGGCAACCGAACATGCAGTTGCGCGGACGAACATTTCGGTTGTAGAAAAATAAGGTACGTTCATTTTAATGACATCTATTTCGTTTGCAACACTGAAACGTTCGTTCAATTAACCTCATGCGCGGACGAACATTTCGGTTGTAGAAAAATAAGGTACGTTCATTTTAATGACATGTATTTCGGTTGCAACACTGAAACGTTCGTTCAATTAACCTCATGCCAAAAGAGGATTTTAATGTGTGTATAGCTAATGTATGTGTGTATAAAAACGTTAAAAATTAATTTTTGTATTTTGAAATTTGCTTATAATTTTTAAATATTAAAAATCGTCTGGCAAAGACTTAATCGTGTAATTATCATAAATACCGTTAAATACGTCGGTGGTTGCATATCGCTCATTCCGATGATCGAAGGTGGGCTAATGAATTATCGTTTGCAGAAAGGTCGTGCAGTACATGAAAGAAATCAAGAACTCCGTGGTGCCTGACTGCAATGAGACCCTCAAAGGATCATTGCTGCCAAGAACATGGGCTGACCGCATTTACCAATTTACGGCTAAATCATTTTAAATAATCGCCTAGATAGGTAGAGCCCGATTACTTGTGCGAAATCTACGAAGTACGCCACATCAACTCCGTGTTGAACAGACTTCGTGGTCACGTGTTCGAGTTGTAGTTCGTCGGCTGCATGATAAATGCCTACATGCCTGTCAACGTAAACTATCTTAAGAATGGTTTTTCAAATTTGGCGTTAATCCAAACTGTGACATTCAATTGAATTTTTAAAATAAAAATGCATTTTAATTTAAAACTATGCGTGTTATTATTGTTTTTTCCCTTTTGTTCTTTCAATATTAAATGTCATTAAAAGCAGGAAAGAAAACTAACAACAAAAATTTTCAAAAACAATAATTTTATTATCAAAACTTGTTCGATAATTTTATTGTTGGATCCGACAATAATTTAAAAATAATATTTGTGGATCCATTTTAACATACATTTTCAATTTTTTTTTTTTATTTTGTACATTCAAAATCAACAATTGTTGAATCATTGTTGGAAACAACAATCGGAATTGTTATTTTTTCGAAAAAGATTTTTGAAGCAACATAACTCAAATTTGACGTCAAAAATTAAAAATAAAACTTCAAAATTAAGAATTAATTGTTATTTTGGATTGTTAAATTGATTTTTCACCCACCCTACTTCATATATATATTTTTTGTAGTTTTACAGTATTTTTCCATTACACAAAAGCCTACTGCATACATATTTTTATAAATAATGGTGTACTGGTTTTTAATGATTTTTTCTTTATTTTCCCATTAATTTAAATAATTTAAAACATTTTTTTTAACAAATATGAACAATATAAATTTCCGCGAATCAAATATTAAATATTTTTTTTAAAAACATTCTAAAATAACACTACACGATTTTTGCCATGGACATACCATACAATTCTATATAATTCGTTTACAAAAAAAACTTAAACGAAAGTTTCTTTTAATGGTCTAGGCTAATTTTAATATAGTAACCCAATAAACCAAAAACCTGGATATTAAGTGATTTTGGAATGTATATTGAACATGGATATCGAAGCTTTCACTGGAGAAAAGCGTTCAACTTTTTGTAATTGTAAGCTTGAAAACCATAGCGTTCTCCAGTAAAACTGGTATCTTTTTATCCAATTGAATCTAGCCTTTACATAAACTTGAATTCCGACATTCAATATACAATCGAGGTTTAACTTAATTGTAAGCTATAAATAAAATTGTATTCGACCTTCAAATTACATTTGAATTCAAGCGCAAATATTTCCCTTATTAAAGGTTTAAATATAAAATAAAACGTATATAAGTTATAATACTATATATTAAAAGGAATTAAAGTATGTTCTACAGCTGCAACAGCCACCTACACCGGTGGCAGTGTACAGGAACTTATTTTAAAATCCAGGACGTGCCGCGAAGATCAAACCAGTGAATCCAATTGCGCCACAGCGATGTATAACATTGCCAGGTTCACGTAAAATATCAATGTTGTCTGCGTATGAATGAAAATATATTAATATTTCATAAACGTATTCGTAAACCTTGGCCACTTACATTGTATATCAGCTCATCGTGCATTTTCCGTGCAGTAGAATTCTCGGGATGACTTTCGTGTTTGGACCTGCACTTATATATTAATAGATTTGTTTGTTTGCTAATTCAAGCGAAAAACAATGAACTCACTGATTGTGCGAATGCAGTGGCACATATGTAGTGGTGAAAAAAATTAAAATTTTCTTGTTGACATTTAATTTATTACGTCACTGGGTCACTAAGTAATTTTGTGTAGTGAATTTCGTGTCAAGTTTTTTTAACTTCGAAAACCAACGTTGGAATAACATTCATTTCTTCGGCTTGATCATGACATTACTTCCACACTGGTTGTAAAAGAAAATTCTCCAAATTTATCGAACCTTAAACTAATTGCTTATTGGGAATGAATGTTAATATTCCAATAATTTATTAAGATTTGATTTTACGGAAAAAACCACGAAATATATAGAATGTCCATGGCAATAAAATTTTCTCGTTTTGTGAAAAGTGTACGCTCTATAAGTCGTTCATCATGCCAGTCCTCCTCTATGGCGCTGCACCGATGAGCGAGCTTTAGGAGCGTTCGAGAGAAAGATTCTTCGGAAAATCCGATATGCGTTGAAAACGAGTACAGAATCAGATGGAACAACGAGCTGTATGAGCCCTACGCAGACATTGACATAGTCAGGCGCATTAAGATCTAGCGCTTACGCTGGATTGGACATGTCGAGCGTATGGATGAAAGCGCTGCAGCAAAAAAGGTGTTCAATTCTGTACCCAGTGGTGGTCAACGTAAGAGAGGGCGTCCGAATCTCCGGTGGAGCGACCAAGTGCGAGACAACCTGGCAATACTTGGAGTGCAAAACTGGCGCCAGAGCGCGCAAATCTTTGGCCCGATATGCGTTGAAAACGAGTACAGAATCAGATGGAACAACGAACTGTATGAGCCCTACGCCGACATTGACATAGTCAGGCGCATTAAGATCCAGCGCTTACGCTGGATTGGACATGTCGACCGTATGGATGAAAGTGCTGCAGCAAAAAAGGTTTTCAATTCTGTACCCAGTGGTGGTCAACGTAAGAGTGGGCGTCCGAATCTCCGGTGGAGCGACCAAGTGCGAGACAACCTGGCAATACTTGGAGTGCAAAACTGGCGGCAGCGCGCGCATTGCAGAAGCGACTTGCGAGGCATAATCGCTGCGGCCGAGATCCATCATAGGTTGTAATGGCCAAATAATTAAGTAAGTAAGTAAGTAAGCATGCGTTTTAGTACCGCGGAAGAATTAGCCCTTGCCCTGAGTATTAAACTAAATAAATAAAAAATTTAGTAAATATCGATATCGAAAAAATAAAGACAAATTCAAACTTACCTCAACTCGCTGGCGTAGCTTAACATATCCTGCAGTGGAACCTCGGCGTACACCCAGAAAAAAACATGGTAAATTAATAGTATTTCAGTAGAAAAACAATAATGTATACTATTAAAATTAGTCAATAGGATGCGTCCCATTAATTCAGTAATATTGGAACTGTTAATACAATATTTTGTTGTACCATAAATTTTATAATGTAAAGGAGCACATTATAAAATTTATTCCAATAACCAAAATCTATAAATATTTAATGATACGTATTTATAGTATAGTCGAATTACATTTTCCCTAATAATTTATTAAAACAAAAGTGGATTTAGTTAATTTACTGTATAATTTATTTAATTTAAATGTCGAAACTGAAATTCACTTTTAAAAAGTCACACACATAAATGGACACTTCTCGTTGTAAAAGGTTATAGCACATTCAATGTTCGCTTCAGTTTCCAATACTTGAGTCTGCATTTAGAGTCCATCGCCATAATAGAATTCGATTTATTATTTATTATCTGAAATAAATAGAAAAAGGTTAAATGTAATGAATTTACATAAAATACATTAAGTCCTTACCAATGTCGCGTTTAATTATGTGGATTATTACAAAAAATGCATGCGACCATTTTGAGCAAACACAAACACGCAGAATGACGTACAAAACAAACAAGTTTATATTCTTGTTTATGTTTTTTATGTCACGTTTATTATTATAGGAGGAAACCATTAAAACTATGGTATTTATTCTATTAAAAATAATAATATTGAAATATTTAGATTTATGGCACATAATTTTTCGAATACTATCAAATTAATTAGAAAACTTTTGATTCAAAAAGAAAAAAACTATTATTTCATGAACCATAAGATTAATGGTCGTACCATTAAGTACTTATGCCCGTAACTTCAACGAGTAGATATCTATTGGTGTTAGTAACTAACAGATATCTCTAACCTATCCGGCGTTTTTACTCCTTAACTATGCGTTGAAGTTACGAAATTTTGCTTACACGGTGGATAACTAAGCACCAGTAGATATCTATTCTTTGAAGTTACGGGCATTAATGGGACATTTTCTTCTGAGTGTATTCCGTGCACGAAATGATGCCGTGTCGTTTGATCAATTGATCTATAACGTGGCCCTGGAACTCTCCAGGCGCCGTTAACAACATAAACGGCTCTACTACCAGCAGAAGAAGGAATGAAAGTTATCCTTGATGGAATTATTGTGGATTTATTGGTACACAAAGTTTTGTCAACAAATTCTAGTGCGGTATTTGACAATGGCTCCATGATACCAAATCCACGGACAGTCCTTTGATTCCAAAGAAAGGTTGTAGGTTGTAGGATTTGTGGATAACGTATCGTCTAAGGCGCAATCGACGCTAAACAAATCCAATTTGGTGCCAGCATAGATTTCGTCACCGTCCTCCATATTGTTGGAATGCCGCGGCACAAGTCGCCCGCGACGAAGTACATCTTATGCTTCGTGCACGCATTGAATAGGTTGTCAATCTTGCCAAACACGCACTGATAACAACGCAACTTTGGGCAATTGCCCAGAGCGCCCACTTTCCAGTTTAAAGGAGAGACTCACGAAGGCATTTTGCCGTTTCGATATATTTGTTTTTTGTAATTAACAAACGCGACAATGCGCGACACGAGTATAAATATTTAATAAATTATTTGACATAATATTAAAATGAATTTGATGTTTTTAAATTATTCGAACATACAATTTTTAACAATCGAATATTTAAATTTAAAAATTTAAATAAATTTAACAATTCAACAATAAAATTAACAATCTCCCCCAAATTTATTGCTAAAAAAGAAAAACCTACAATTATCACTCAAATTCAAGCAAATTAATTAATAATTATAATTTTTATTGAATAACAATCGTAATTGTTAAATTTTAACAATTATTTTCTGAGAGTGTAGTGATATTGTAGTATTTTTTAATTAAAGGTCCATTCATATCAGACAGCACGTTGCGTATCATGCACGTAGCGTATCATGCACGTTCATGCAAAGGCGTTCATATCAGCATCATGCAAAACAATTAGGATTGTAAAATATAAAGTCCTTTCTATACATTTATTATAAACTGGCAACTCTATCACATACTGTAAAATTAATTGTAAACAATAAAAATAACATTAAATTAGCAATTAAATAATTGACTTAAAATTAATACGATGCGATTGTGGGTCGATGAAGAGTTTCTCGTGCGATTTAAAATCGGTGACCGGCATCTTTTTTGTCGCATCGTTAAATGTTTTCAGTGTGTCTTTGCGCATCAGTGGCAGAGATTTTGCATGCTCGCGTGCGTCTGTTAAAGAAGCTCGCGCGGATCCGCACTCTGCTGCGTCGCTCCGTGCCCAGTTCACGCCAACGCCACTCACAGACCCTCGAATTTAACTTCTCCCAGACCACGATGCGCATCATTCAAATTGATAAATGGAGCCGGTGCTGCGGCGCGTATCGCGGCTGCCCGGCGAATTGGTGCTTTTTGTACCAGACATGTCGTCAATAGCCGCGGCCGCCCATTAGCGTGATAAAGGTGCGCAGTCCATCGGCAGCCTGCTGTTGTTGTTTTGCACACTGTTTCTGCTGCCGTCGGAAGGCATTTGGACGATTAGCTCTTGACTTGCGCTATAAAAGTTGATAAATCACTGTACGCATTGGAGCTATGAATGCTATTCACTAGAAATTGCTGTAATACCATGTATCTATTTAAAATAAACTTTATACATATATGTATTCAAATAAATTCAAATTTTTATTAAATATTAAAATATGAATAAAAAATGTATTTGCAAATTTTAATTGAAATTTAAAATTACATATTCTTATTTTTTAAAATTATGATTCAACTTTTTCAATGGAGTCCACCGCAGCTATGTGTTCGTCAACAAAACTGTACAGTAGTGGGCGTTAGTGCTTCGGCCAGCTAATTTAGCCGACACCTGCGTAGATTCGCTCTCGTCGCACTCCACCAGGTTGTTAATGGCGGTTCGTATGACGTTGCTTAACTCTACACGGGGAAGTAATTGCTTTTATTAAGGCTTCGTTCGATTTGAATTTACTTACAAATAATATCGGTACCATATATTAGGGCCACGCAGCTCTTCCGCCAGCAGTTGTACATTATGTTTGATGGGCCGCAGAAAGACGATGCACTTTAGATAATGCATGTGTTCATTGGAGCTCACACTGCAGCCTGGGCGACTTCCTAAAGGTCCTAGAGATGGATAATGGTCTGAAGGTAAAAAATATTTTGTAGGCGACTAATAGATAAAATTTATACACTCACCGTCTCCTGGTCCAGTAGTATCGTCTTTATTCGATTTTAATTAAATAAATATCCATTTCAAATTACAATTTAATTTAATTTTTTGACATTTAAAAAAATGGGATTAAGGAATTAAGGGAAAATGAAGAAACGTCAAACTAAATTCATAAGAATACCTGTATAGATTATTTATTAAATGGAAGTTTCGAAGTTGATGGATACTGGACAGTTTGTTATAACTTTTAGATCATAACTGAATGTGAGAACCAACATACACGATGGCGAACTGGAAATGCGTTTTATATTGAAATAAGTTTTATTTGGATTAAATATATTCAGGGCATTTATATATTCATGCTATTTTTATGTGCAGGCCATTTAGGTGACATCAGTTACATTTGAAAATCTATGGGAACATATTATATACGAGGAAGGTTTCAAAGAGAAGGTAATTACAGATTTTATTTGTTTCAAAAAATAATTACTATTTATTTTAATTTGATACTGAAGGTCGCTCTGTCCACGTTGAAGTTTGTGCAACAAAGATTCAATCAGAACATTATATCGTGCAACCGCCTCATTCTGCTGCATGACCCACCCGGCATCGGCAAAACCGCTTGTGCAAAGCCATGGCACAAAAACCAGTCTTTTCCAATTGATTCTCCGAGAGTGGAAAGTTGGTGATGAAACTCTTTGACAAAATACGCGATATCGTTGTGCAGACCAATTTGTATGTGAAGTCGGTGGCATACGCGCGCAACTGCATGTCTTGGCAAAACGCAAAACTAAAGGATACACGTGGTGACACAAAGGATGCTTTACTCAGCTCGACGCTATTAAAAATTATCCGAATGTGTGTATTCATGACATAACATCTTGTAACCACCATTGGCATAGCTTTTCGAAATCTCGCTGATATTAAGCAGTACTTTTGGATGCACTCGCCAGCGCCTTTTTGTAAAATTAATGTGTCCATGTTGTCGGAACTCATGCGTGTGAACATGCTGAAGCAGCACGAATTGCGATCAGCGAGGGAAAACGAAGACGGAAAAATATACGGAAACCATTGAAATTTGCGGAACGCTTAAGTTTATTGAAGATATATTTAAATTAATTGTGTTAAATTGATCTTATTAAAATTATCGCTTTTGCACTACTACAAAGATGCAGATCTCTAAAAAAAAATATGAGCCAGCCAATTTTAACACTGTACAGCGCTCCGGCGTTGATATAATGGACAAAGCGCAGCAGGATATTTTCTATTATGGCAAGTTGCAGCGCATGGGCATATGGTAGCTGATGTCGAGCGACGTACGCGAACAATTCTGCTGCACATGAACAGTTTTCTGCGTTAGAAATGTCATGCGGTCACCGATATACTCTTCAAGGATATCATCAAAAGATACGAAGCGCATGATGTAGCCACGGTGAATGGTAAAAGATTGCGAGTTGAGAACTATGATTCTTGTCGTTTTCATGGCACTCTGTGCATTAATGAGGTAACGGGTGTTTTACATTTAATAGGCGTGCTGAGCCAGTTGACCATTTTATGATTGAGTTTCGACGTGTGACAACCAATTTTACGCATCACATAAATCGTCTTAGTTTTGGCCAATATTCACGACGCATTGTGCAGTCGCTGGAGTGTGATGAGGCGCTGGTAGCAGATGAGGCGACAACGGTGCAGTATTTTCTGAAGACTGTATCCACAGAGATAACCACCATTAAAACCTATCAGTATGCGGTGAAGGAGAATGTACGTAAATTGTGTAAAAAGCTATTAAAAAAATTATTTATATTCAATTATTTTCGAATAGATTTCGATCATAGTTCGTATGGCTAACCGGAATTTATTTAAAATATTATTATGAGCACCGATAGCGATAATCTTCTCAAATTCATGCTCCATAATTTCTGGCATTATCGTCATTTCAGGTTCGTTTCTTTTTAATAATTCTTTCCTACCTATATTTAAATGTGTTCCTATATTAGACATTTTAAGCTCGCTGCATGGTTCAATGCTGCGTAGTTTTTTTAGCGCGTTTGCGCCACAGATTCTACACAAACCCATGATGTATAACAGCAGAACAAACGCATCACCTGCCGTCACATATAGCGTTACAACCGCAGCTGGTCATACCATTGCTTCTGCACACACGCCAAACGCATTTGTTAGAGTAACAATGATCTTATTAACATGGCTAATAAAATGTCCAGTGCAAGCAGCATGCCATCGGTGACATTTTATACATACATTTTGAAATAACGCTAAAATAATCTCTACTATCTATGAAATATCAAATAGATTTTTTATATTTTACGTTAAGTGCATTGAAAGCAGTTGAAGTTTTGTGCAATTTGTTTAAAAGAAATTTTTATTGATTTAAATAATTGTTTGTACATAAGAGATCTTTTTACTAAATTAAATTTTAAATATAATCATATATGATTTAATACATTTATATAATTATTCATCATAAATTTAATGGCTTTTCAACATTCAAAATTCTAATAACTACTTTTAATAATAATAATCAATAAACATTCATATTCAGTTTACATTTAAAATGGAGTTAGTTTTATTTACAAAATGTTATATTTAATTTAAAATATTTAATGTCGTTTCGTTGCGTTTTTTTTATTATATGCATCAAAAATATAAATAACATAACACCAACAAAATCGCCAATATCGTTTGAGTTCACTTAAAACTGATAAGCATCAAATATCGTCCGGATTTTAGGCAACTGCAACCGCTTCATCGATTATGTATAAGCTGCTGCAACCGTCGGCGAGTGTTTAGCAAATGGTCCTTTTTTATTAGTTTTCTAAGAATTGCGTTAAACAAATAGACAGAAAAAATATTATCATTATTTGTTAGCTTTGCAAAAATTACACAACTCAACAAAACGGTAAAAACGGTTTTGTCATGGACATCGCAAACATCAATTCGCGGTTGCTGAGCTTGTCTGTATACTCAGTTGTTTCTATTACGTAACTTTTTTCCAAATTTCCAAAAAACTGTAAACTCAATTTTTCTATCAATTGCCAAAATTAATTACAATATACCAACAAATACTATTATTCCGATAGGTTTTAAGTTATTTGAATCTAAATTGGAAAAATATTATTTTACTAAAATATTATAATACTATTTTTGGATGACTTTTTAGCATTTTGGATCTAATGATAAATAAGAAAAGGATTCATGGTTTTGTAAAAGCTAACGACGAAAATTACTAACTTTTTCATCGATTCTCATTTTTAAAATATGCCCTATCAATACAGATTCCGTTAATAACTGGTTAAATTAAAAATGCTGGTATACTTTACAAACATATCACTGAAAATAGACGTTTTACCCAAATTTTTCTCAAAAACGCTAAGTAATAGGAAAAAACTGAATATGCAAATAGAATAATCTTACTTTAAATATGAAATAATGATATTTTCAGAATACGACCATTAGCATTTTTTTGAACATTAAATTTTATAAATGAGTACCAAAATTGAGTTCTCATGACAAATTTTAGAATATGGATCAACTAGATACCCATAAATATATTTTTTTTTAATTTGTAAATCATAAATGATAAAAATGTCTAAAAATCTAAATTTTCCGAGTTTAGATACAATTGCCTTAAAAACTTATTAGAGTATTAGCATGCATTAGTATATTAAAATTAGTCTAGACAATTAGAAAAAATTACGTTTAAGTTTTTTTGATAAACTATTTTTCAGATCTACATTTTTTTTAATTGGGTGAGAACTGCTAAAAAATAATTTTTGCAATTTTCTCAAAAAACTAATAGAGTATGCTGAGTATGTAGTCAAACTCAGCATCAATGAATTATATAGAATTGATGTATGGGATGTCCTTGATAAAAATCGTTTTGGATAGTGTTATATATGACTTACTTCAGATCAACGTTGAAATTTAGGCATCCAAATTCGATCATGCAATGCATATCACATGAACGCAAGGTGTTCATTACTTTCAGTTAAAAGTTGAACGGACTATTGCAGCTACTTTTGAATATATGCCCATTTTATGCGAATAGCAGCAACTCATCGAAATGACAGGAATTATGTTGGTGTATAACGGCAGTTCTTTGCTGCACGTGGAAAATGGAACCATAGCTTTGACAAATTTGTCAACAACAGTTTGGAGCAATCGATGACAGCAACAAGGCCCTCGCCAACGTGTTGTTCGATGACAAAATGCAAACTGAAAATTAAGACTAAATTAATTTAAAAAAATGTATATATTAAAAAGTCACCAGTAAGTCACTTACGTGCCGCTTTCATGCGTGTACCAAACTCACATGACTACCTAATTCATCACTGGCAAGATCAGCTTCTGCTTCTATTACCACTGAATAAATTTAATATTCACTGCTCCAATTAAGAAACACAAATTGGCGATAGAATCCGCATATATAATTTTTATTGTTGTACCTGCGGCAGTGCCTATACTTTTGTGAGCTCATATGTGCAACTCAAACCACATTGTGCGTCTTGGTAACGATTCCAGACCACGCTATCGAAACAACATTATAAAATGTGCCATCGCATGGAGCCTTTATCTGGAAATTTAACGTCAATACTTAGTCGACCGCTGTACTGAAGAATATTAAGTATTAAATTACGTTTGGCCACCGCAGCGCTGCTATCGTCAGCCTCCGAATCCATGCAACTGCCTAAAAATTAAAGACGAAATTGTCTTGAGCCGCTCACCTTCATCTGTTTCTTCTCCTCATCATCATGATGTGCTGTACTGCAACACTGATCATTGCGGTTCGAAATCTAAAAGTATATCACTTTATTGTAGGGCTGTGCAATTAATCAATTAATCAAAATATTAATTAATTAGAATCCTGTTTAATTGATTAATCAATTAATCA
Organism: Dryomyza anilis; assembly: GCA_951804985.1. NCBI lineage: Eukaryota > Metazoa > Arthropoda > Insecta > Diptera > Dryomyzidae > Dryomyza > Dryomyza anilis. The sequence goes on along the minus strand of OX638132.1, from coordinate 46,767,036 downwards.
GAAACCCTGATTAATAGATTAATTATTTGAAATTGAAATAATTTTATTCAACCTCATGTGAACATTTTGTCAATTTAAATAAAGTGAAAAAATATTTTTAAAATAATTTAAAAAAAAATGAAGTGTTTCAAATGTTGAAGAACCATAAATATAATATTTTTAAATATTTTGCGACGAATAAATTAATCAGAAATTCTGATTAATCAAAATGCTGATTAATAAATTAATCAAAATGCTGATTAATCAGATTCCTTATAAATTGATTAACCAATATTCTGAATAATTGAAAATCTTCATTAACCAATTAATCAGAAATTTGAATAATTCAAAAATTTGATTAATCGATTAATGCCACAGCCCTACTTTATTGTATCATAGTATTTTATTTATTTTATATATCTCTTTGTTTATTTATCAATTTATGAAATAATACATTTCTGAATTTACCTGTTAATGAATTTATTAATTAATTTATTAACAAATTCATAAGATTAAATTAAAAAAATGTTAATTTATTAATTTATGTATTTAAGTATTTATGTACTTATATATATATATATATTTATGTTTGTACATTTATGTATGTATTTATGAATTTATTAATTTATTGGATATATAATTTATGTATAAATGTTTCAGAAATTATTTCTACGTCGTCGTATTTTACTTACGTGATTGTCTTTAGCAGTTATTATTCTTACTTTGTGGTTGTTGAAAGATTTCGACGGGCGTTAATTTACCCACAACATCTAGGTTTATTAGCTGGTTTTGTTGCTTGCTGCTTGTTTTCCTCTACAACTTATTTTGATAAAATATTAATATTTTGAAAATATTATGTCGTCTTCCCAGACCTCTTAGCGCACCAGACGCGACTCGTTTACCCACTCCTCTTTGTCGATTTATGGCAGTCGTTGTTATGGTTCGTTGGCTGAGAGCTGGAGAAAGAAACAGCAACAGAAATAAAGTATTTTAGTGTTTCTTTCAAAACTTTTTATATATTTAAAATCTCTTGAAGTAAATTTAATATTTTGCCTTACTCAGTTTCTCCGCCTGCAAAGGTTAGAATTTCGCCCGAATAAGCCCTATTGAATCGCTTCAATGTTTCGACAAACATGCAATTCTTTCAACAAATGCGCCTGCAGCAGCTCCTTGACGGCTTTGGTGGTGTTCGAATTTTCACGCAACATAGTCCTTAGCTGCTCATTTGCGACAGATTTTTTTTTTGTTTTCCAACAGCTCCAACAATTTGCGCACTTATCCATAATCTTGGATTCGCGTTTCTTAACGCGTTCCTTGCCGTGATAGTGTTCACGTTTCAGCCCAAGTCATTAAAGCGTTCAACGCGCGCCACATTGAATAAAACAATATTTGACTTTATTAAATTAAAATAAAATGTTTTTTTTTATTGAAATCTAACTAATATTCTCTATGCGTGGTGCTTAATAAAATAATTTACGTTCACAATAGTAAAAAACAGCTGTTCACTGTCTGGTGTCTAACTTCATATGTCTAACTTCATGTGTCTAACTTTCATGCTAACTTCAATAAGAACTGGTAGCTTAACCTTAACTTGAAAATTCTCTTATTTTCAAATCAATATTAAACTTATTCTTAAATTGTTTCCAACGTTTACTTCAAATCAAGATTTAGCCTTATTTTCAACTCCATATCAAATTAACCTACATTTAGTTTTTTTCTTTAAATATGAAATATGCCGTCGTTTGCTGTCCCTGTCGCTCTACTTATGTAGCGTGCCTTTTGACCCTTGAAAAAAACTTTTGTAGCGCTCTTATTGAAAAACCCTTTATTACAACCAGAAAAAAATTCCCTCAAATACCATTAAAATTGGACAATGGGGCAATTATTGATTTAATAGTATACAACAAATAAATATTGTCATATAAACTCAATGGAAATGTCATGGTATTTTGTAGTATTTAATGGTATTTTCCAATTAAAATAATAATTTATCCTATTGACTATTTTTTATAGTAAAAAACTATTATTTATATAGTATTTTTTTCTGAGTGTAGATTTGGACGCGCGTTGTTATATTATATGTTTTGTCAAGGTTTCTATAGCAATCGTAAAAAACATACTGTTTTTAGCGTCACTACATTTTTGCTCCTAATTTTCACTGCCCTTTTTGTTAATGTTATTATCAAATCATTTTCAAATTTAGAGTAAGCGCTAAAAATAGCACTTCTTTTATATTTGAAACTAATTTGAAAAACTTAGACCTTAAAGGCAATTATAATTATTTTTTCAAACGCTTACCCTGTGGCATATTGGGTAAAAACAAGAGTACCCATTTTTTTAAGGTCAAAAATTTAAATCAAATTTAAATTTGAAATAACTATACAAATTGTGGCCTTATCCTTTAATAGCTTGTAAAGGGATGCTGCATAAGAAATTCCAGTAGCATAAGAGGTTGCATATAAATTTCTACTACACTCTACAAATTGAATATAATGAATAAAACGGTAAAAACTAAAAATGAGTGTAGGCAAATTATGGAGTGTCTCACTGGGTCTTTCATACATTCTTCTTCAAGTGCAAAATTGCCTCCAATTGCAGACATGCAGAAAATGTTGAATACGTTTCCAATGAACCATATTCTTTCTCATCTGATGCTTTAAGGTCTGAATTGACTTGGGAAGATGAAGATAATATTTCTTCAGCAGAGTCAGATGAAGAAGAAATTCGGTCATTGCAAAATGATAATTTAAGAAATGATTTGGCGGCATGGGTTATTCAACATAACATTTTTAATATCATATTTCATATAACAATATTTTTAACATTCATGCTAAAGAATTTTAAATTTAATTCCAGGTGGCGTAATTTGCAGACAGTTGTGAAAAATTCATCAAATGTTGTTGGAGAAAATTGCTTGTTGACCAAGCAGCGCGACATTTTTGTTGGAAGGGAAACGGCTCAAAAAGGTCCGGTGAGGGCGCTTAGTATTACAACAGCCTTGAAAAGTGACTAAAACATATCGTCGTTGTAGAAGTTAAAGTCACCAAATACATGTTTTTTCAAAATCGATTTTATTGCATTTTCTGCCAAATAATTATGTTACCTTTCTATTAGAAAAGTCGTGATTATTCTAAGTTAATTGGTTTCAAAGAAGAAAAAATAAATAAAAATCACTAATAAAATTTTCAATTAAAAATGTTTAAACAAAAAATTATTAAGGGCCGGTTGCATAAAACTTTAAACTCTGAATTAAAATTAATCGATGGAAATCGGTTAGTTAAAATGACATTTCATTCGATATTGAAATAAAAACAAACACAAAATATATCTGTCAAATAAAAAATGTATTTCATTTTTGTATGCAACGGTCCGTAGTAGCAAAACTTGTAGAAATTTTAAAGGTTTAATATTAAGGTTAAAAAACTGTAAATTTTAAACTTTCCAACCTTCAAGAGCTGTCGGAAAAAAAATTCCAGGTTAAATGTAAATTTTTTTCATGCATAAACCTTTTTATCGCTAAAAATTTCTTCAATTATAAATTTCAACAAACATACCGCAGTGCCGGAAATAGAAACGATATCCCATACTTAAAAATATATGTTGTGGTTATTTGATTTTTAAGTATGACATATACACAAAAAACTTTATAATTGGAATTTTCAAAAATGCTATTTTGTGACTTTTAGTTCTATAACGACGATGTATAAAACTTTAGATTAAAAGTAATAGTTTCGCTTTATTACAGATGCTTGTCAAATTAAATTTTCGTACGCAACTGATGCACTGTTTGAAAAAACCTAAAACAAAAAAAATACCAGGTTACAAAGAAGAAAATTTAAATTTGAAATTGTAAGATTGAGCACATTGAATAAAATATAAGTTCATATCTGAATTAATTTGGTTTTTATTTAAAATTATATGAGGCTAAAAATACATTTTAAATAATATGAATATCAAATTAACATTTATACTTTGACTCAATTTGCATATTAAAGTTAATTTCGAATTTACGATAAGCTTGATTGTAAAATTGAAATCAACACTAACTATAAAGTCAAATTTAAACATACTCTCAAGCTGAAAGAAAATTGGAGGTTTATTTTGAAATAAAGCTTAATTTGAGAAAAAAGAGAAATTAACGTTTGCGTTCAAGAGTACGGTTTTGGTTGAAAAAGCTATAATTCTCAAATAAAGATTTACAATGAGTCAAACGCTTCTCTCAAGGCATCAGCTTGAAAGTAGTGATTGATTTAAAAACATTCTCAAGTCAATGTCAAATGTCCTAGTATATTGGGGTACACTCTAAGAAAAATTTACTATAATAAATGTAGGAAACCGGTTTCCTTTTATTAATGTAGTAAATTCCATCGAATGTGTAAAAATAAAATTTACACATAAAAGTATGTAAATCAAGTACACATCTGTAGTGTCAAAATATTTTTTTATGAGTGTAAAAAGTACACACAAAACCCTGTATTTATTCACATAATGGCTGCATTCAGCGACCTCAACAGCTGCGAGACTGCTCACTAACTAATCGCTCACTTTCATTGAATGCACCGCTACCTCATCTATCAATTTACAAAATAATTTAATATTAATATTTTATTTAAGTTACAAACAACTCTTTAAATGATTGGGAAAATATTTTTCCAATCTAAATTTCATTTTTGTTTATAAATATTGGAGATAAAATGTCATCGAATGTCATCGATAATATAGGCAGCGCTAATGTAGCGTAAAAATTTTATGCTGCAAAAATGGCGACCGCTCACTAAACATGTTGAGAGAAGCATGTCATTCAAGCGAAAATTACTCAACAGCTCTACAACTGCTGTGGTCGCTAAATGCAGCCAATGTGTGTTAAAAAAAGCACAACAGAACGGGTAGTTTTTTCGTCATTTTTACACATTTCAATGTGTTTATATGCAAAACATAGCAGAATCTGTAAATTTACCGTTTTAAAAGTGCGATTCAGCTCAAAACAGTTCATTTGTGTAAAATAACATATTTTTCATGAAAAACACGTTAGATCTTTTTTTTTACAGACGTATTTGTGTTTTTATTTGAAAAAATGAGTAAATTAACTGAAATAAATGTAGCAAATTCACTACTCCTAAATCAGATTTCTTAGAGTGTACTTTATGGTACGACCATTGATCTTATGGTTCATGTATTAATAGTTTTTTTCTTTTTAAATCAAAAGTTTTTAATTAATTCAATATTTGAAAAATTCACTACCATAATTTTAAATATTTCAATATTATAATTTTAAATAGAATAAATACTGTTGTTTTAATGGTTTCCTCCTAAAATAAAAAACGTGGTGTAAAAAAACATAAAACGAATACAAACATGTTCGTTTTGTACGTCATTTTGAGTGTTTACTCAAAATGGTCGCAGGTTTTTTTTGTTGTAATAATCCACATTATTAAACGTGACATTGGTAAGGACTCAATGTATGTAATGTAAATATACATCGAATACATCGAACTTCTATTAAGGCAACGGACTCAAAAATAATTGCAGATTCAAGTACTACAATCAATTATTGGAAACCAAAGCAAACATTAAATGTTTTATAATCTTTTGCAGCACGAAGTGTCTTTTTATGTGTGTGTTGTAAAAGTGAATATCAATTTCGGCATTTAAATAAAAAAATATACAATAAATTAACTAAAATACATTTTTTTTAATAAATTATTAGGAAAATGTAATTCAACTTTACCATAAAATTAATAATACGTATCAATAAATTTGTATAGGTCTTTATTATTGTAATTAAAATATCACATTATAAAATTTATGGTAACCCACACATTGTATTAACAGTTTCAATATTACTGAACTAATAGGACGCATCCTATTGGCCAATTTTAATGGTATAAATTATTGTTTTTCTATTGAAATACTATCAATTTACCATGATTTTTTTTCTGGGTGTAGAAACAATTTATAACGAGACGCAAATGCGTAATAAATCGATGCTCATTAAAACTTTTGAGCTTTTTGTGCTTGTTGAGTCTGCTGCTCCACTTGTGGGGATGCCAACACATTCTGCTGGCTCACAGAAAATGCTTGCGAAGTGCAACTTTATCTTCTGAAACAAAATGAGTCAACAATTGATTATTCAAAATTTCAGTCGCTTTAATTAATTTGTTTTTCAATATTTTACAGTTCAATGATTTATTTTAATTTAATAATTTACGAGGGGAAATTAAGGTATTTTACAAAGTTTGGAATATTTAAGGAGTGTGCGCTTATTTAAACGTCTTGCAGAGCGGTCTGTTCACTCGTCTACTCTGTCTCTGTCTCCGCCGCCAACCAGCTTCCCACTTTGACCTTGTTCTGCGCCAGCCACTCGATATTGTACTTGACGGTCTCCCACGCCTGCTTGCGGGCAGCGGTGTCTGCTCCCGCATCTGGTTATTTGGTAATAACGTCTCAATCTCCTCGAGTGAGGTCGAATCAACGCAAAACACACAGTGATTGGGGAAATCAGGCGTTACGATTGATTTAGCCTACTTAAGTAGCGTCCGTTGATATCGAAGCGTTTGACTAGATGCGGCCAATTCTCACGCTCATGGTCCCAGATCAAGCTCTGGCCGACGCGATTCAGTGAAATGTACTGAGGAGAAGTAGTATTGGCCACGCACGTTCCAGGTCAGATTGACGTATTGGTGCAGGATCCATGGCTCCTTAACGACAGCCAGCGCCTCCGTCAGCTTGATCTTTTCCTGCACGTAGACGGGGGCACGTATATCGAGAAATGGGGAGTTCTGGCTTTGTTAGCCAAACGTTTAAACGCTGCTTTCTGTTCTGGCTTTGTTAGCCAAACGTTAAAACGCTGCTTTCTGCAAAGCGACCTGATGCCCATTACCGATGTTAAATTGTGTTATTATTTTAATTAATAAATTCTTCATTTATTGTTATTCTAAATTATATTTATATTTGATTATTTTGACAATAAATGAAAGAGTTGCCGGTTTATAATAAAAGTATAAAAAGGACTTTATATTTTACAACTCTAATTGTTTAGCATGATGTCCGATTTAAGGTCCATTCATATCAGACAGCACGTTTCGTATCATGTAAATGCACTCAGGTTGTAAAATGTAAACTCCACTTATATATTTTTCATAAACCGACAACACTTTTGTTTACTGTCAACATAATTAAAATTTAATACCAAATGTGTTTTGATTCTACAAATTGCTACAAGATGATTAAAGAGAGCAAAGCAGCATGGAAGCCATGTTTCATTAAAGTGGTCCACTTTTCGTTGAATATTCATAGTGCTTCATTGTCGGCGCTGACAATATTGGACCCAAGCAGATGCTGAATTGGAGAAAAATATTCAGCTGGAGAAACCGTCAGCCATGAGATATTTGATGAAATCCCCGAAAAACTGATGGAATCAAAGTACGATCTCCAGTGTCATTACACCACAACACATCATCATCCTATCACCATATATTGAAATCATCTGGATATACCAAAATTGAAGACCGTCGTCAGTCTTCGGAACCAGATCGGAACCTCCGAGACCACTTTACTCAACATCCTAAACATTTCCAGTCTACCGCTAGTCTACCGCTAGTCTACCGCTCTGGCTTCATTTTCTCGCCAGAGGTCTTGTGCGCCAATTTTCATGTGACGCCATTTTAATGGCGACTTGATGCTGCCGTTTGGATTTAATTTGGGCTGCGATCTTGTTGCAATTGTTTATTGATGAAAAAGATTCCATTGTACGCCAAAGACTTTCATATATATTTTATTTCATTTAAATTTTTGACGTTTAAATAAATGGGTAGTCTTGTAAAAAAAAATAATTAAAAAATACTGCAATATCACTACAAAATCAAAAATTTTGTAATAAAAACAAGAAAAAGCAGTAAATATTTTATATTTCTACAACAATGCATGCGGCAGGCTCCTGCAAAAATATTTTGAACGGACCCAAAACGCATGATATGAACACTCTCATATAACATGTACTGAAGAATATTTGTCGTGCATGATACGCAACGTGCTGTCTGCCTTAAAGGGCCATTCATATCAGACAGCACGTTGCGTATCATGCACGTTAATTTAAAGGCGTTCATATCAGCATCATGCAAAACAATCAGAGTTGTAAAACTTTACCTCGTTTTCATTCATTTATTATAATCCGGCAACTCTTTCAATTACTGTCAAATTAATTAAATGTAAACAAAATTTACAATAACATTAAATTAAGAATTTATTAATTAAAATAAAAACGAAATCACATCGCGTTTCTCGGGCGATTTAACATCGGTAATGGGCACCAGGCAGCTTTGCAGAAAGCAGCGTTTTAACGTTTGGCTGACAAAGCCAGAAACTCCCCCAGATATCAATATACCTGCCACCGTCTACGCACAGGAAAAGATCAAGATTATGGAGATGCTGGCTGTTGTCAAGGAGCCATGGATCCCGCAGCGTTATATCAATTTGACTACGTGCGTGGCCAATACTACTTCTCTGTAGTACATTTCACAGAACCGGGTAGACCAGAAATTAATCTGGTACCATGCGCGAGAATTGGCCACGTCTAGTCGAACGCTTCGGTATCAACGAGCGCTACTTGGTACACACAGAAAAATGCTCCTTTGGCATGAGGTTAATTGAATCAACGTTTCAGAGTTGCAACCGAAATACAACAAAATAAATGTCAAACAGTACCTCATGTCTATCAATAGTTCGGTTGCCAGATTTTTGACAATTGTTGTGAATTAGTTCACACATTTTTCTTTTCCTTATGGATATTCACTATTTCACACAATTTTGGATGTTGCTGTACATATGTTGAGCGCATCATGTGTTTAGCATGTGTACTCATGTTGTACAGCAACATGTTCATAGCATTGTTCCAAAGCTTCACGCTGGCAACAATGATAATAATTTGGCAAAGCGCTAAAGCTTTGTTTAGGCCACACCTCTTTCAAGTTAGGTTACACAGTTAACATAGGCTTGCAATACAATTTTTCATTGCATGGTAAAGGGGCTATGTTAAAAATAAGCAAAGCAGCGGTTCTTCAACAATTATACTATTTCGCAATTGGTGTCAGCCAACAACTGAAAATCGGACTTTCTTCCAAAGTCACGTACACCAAAATTGAGTGGAAGAACATAGTGAAAATAGAATTTAAGAAAAGCTTGCAACGAAGGTATTGTTAATACCTATCGTTGCAATTTAAAAGATTGTAGTTTAGTCAACCTTAAGTGGAGGTAGTAAAGTTAATAAAGTAATAAAAGTGTTTTTCAACTTTAAAATTTAAAAATGTTTTTCAATTAAATTATAAAATAATCAACTCTAAATTTACAACATTTATATACATATAAATATATGTATATAAATAAATATAAATATATATATATATATATATATATATATATATATATATATATATATATATATATATATATATATATATTTATTAATTATCATCCAATTACAAGTATTAAATCGCATTCAAATTTTCAACAATATTTTTATAGATAACTTGAGAAAAAATAAACATTTTATCTTTATTATCATCATGTTAAATGTTAAAAATTATCATTATTATTAATATTAATTCTAAGAAAACATCATTTGTATATATTCAACAATATATTTAATACATATAGTAAAAAATTGTCATTAATCCAAATATTTATAATATTTTTTTCCATAAAGGGGGAGGAATTCAGTAAGTTGTTGTATCAACAAAATAAATGACAAATGGCAAACTGATGTCTATCAGCAGTTTCGTTGCCAGTTTCTTGCCAACAAACTTGCCAAACAAAAAACTCAAATACAAAAAAAAAATTTAAAAGCAAAAAAGCAAAAGCACAAAACGAAAGCACAAAACAAAAGCAGAAACAAAACTAATCACATAAAACTACAATCCAAACTAAAGGAAAACAAAAAAAAAAGGAAAGAAAGAGAAAAACAAACTCACCACACTAAAACTCACCACACTAAAACTCACAACACCAAAACTCACCACACTAAAACTCATCACAATAAAACTCTCCACACTAAAATTCACCACACTAAAACTCACCACACTATAATTCACCACAATAAAACTCACCACACTAAATTTCACCACACTAAAACTCACCAAACTAAAACTCATTGCACTAAAATTCACCACACTAAAACTCACCACACTAAAATTCACCACACTAAAACTCACCACACTATAATTCACCACACTAAAACTAACCACACTAAAATTTCACCACACTAAAACTCACCGCACTTAAATTCACCACACTAAAATTCAAACTAAAATTCACCACACTAAAACCCACCACACTATAATTCACCACACTAGAACTGACCACACTAAAATTCACCACACTAAAACTCACCAAACTTTAATTCACCACACTAAAACTCACCACACTGAAACCCACCACACTATAATTCACCACACCAAAACTTACCACACCAAAATTTCACCACACTAAAACTCAGCACACTAAAACTCTCCACACTAAAGTTCACCACACTAAAACTCACCACACTAAAACTTCTTCTGGTAAAAACTCTATGGAAAAGAATTCTACCGAGATGAATTCTACGGGAAAATGTTCTATGGGGAAGAATTTTACGGGGAAGATTTCTACTGGGAATAATTCTACGGGGAAGCGCAGTCTGAGAAGGAATTGTCTTTGAGAAAAGTTGTTTTGGCGGAGAATTATTATTTGGTTACCACATTTATAAAACCAATAAAAAACTTTAACAGCTAAGTACGGGCCCCTCATATAAATAATAAAAATGTTTTTGATATTAATAAAATCGCTCCATATCACGAGTCGTGCACGGGTCCAGCTATAAATAATAAAAATGTTTTTTATATTAATAAAATCGCTCCATATCTTTGAATTCACAAAATCTTGGCACGAGTCGTGCACGGGTCCAGCTAGTATATAATATAATTAAAAAAATATGTAACCATATGTGCCAATAGAAACAGTTTTTTAATCTTTCCATAGTGTTTTTTTTTCAGGGAGCAGGAATTAGTACACAGAAAATTCCTCTTTTGGCATTAGGTTAATTGAACCGACGTTTCAGTGTTGATACCGAAATACATTTGTTGTAACCCAATAAGCAATGAGTTTAATGTTCGATAAATTTGGAGAATTTTCTTTTACAACCAGTGTGGATGTAATGTCATGATCTAGCCGAAGAAATGAATGTTATTCCAACGTTGGTTTTCGAAGTTAAAACAACTTGACACGAAATTCACTACACAAAATTACTTAGTGACCCAGTGACGTGATAAATTAAATGTGAACAAGAAAATTTTAATTTTTTTCACCACTACATATGTGCCACTGCATTCGCACAATCAGTGAGATCATTGTTTTTCGCTTGAATTAGCAAACAGACAAATCAATTAATATATAAGTGCAGGTCCAAACACGAAAGTCATCCCGAAAATTCTACCGTACGGAAAATGCAGGATGAGCTGATATACAATGTAAGTGGCCAAGGTTTACGAGATTTTTTTTTTTTTTTTTTGGAATATCTACTAAGATCCACAGCACTCAGACAGACTATATCCATTGTACTGTGACATCTATTCCCTACAATTTTGTGGTTAATATCACCACGAGCGCCCATACCCAAGCCGGGATTCGAACCCGAGACCTTCAGAATGCAAGTCCAGCGCGCTACCTCTGGACTGCTGAGGACGGCTACGAATACGTTTATGAAATATTAATATATTTTCATTCATACGAAGACAATATATTTTCATTCATACGAAGACAACATTGATATTTTACGTGAATATTCACAGAAAATAAACGGGTTCATAATAGTAACGAATGCTGTTCATAGAGGCAAATTCATACGTTTTAATGCAAGATACATTGTGACAATGTACATTGTCCTGTAACTTGTTTGTGAATTTAATGATCAGTTCATTTTCAGTAAGAATCAGTGTTCATAATACGCACAAATAAATTTAATGATTTTTTTCATACTTCAATGAATTATATTCATTGAAATACTGCAGTAGACATTTTGCATGTTCGTTTTTCGTGTTCGTTGCTAGTAGCGTTAGCTGCTATTAATTCGCAGAAAGCTGCGACAAATGTAAGAAGTAGTTGCGAAATGAAGTGAAATGAAGTGCGAAATTACATTTAATTTATATTATACTATTATATTTAATGTATATATTAATAGAATTTACATTAAAATAATAAAATGAAAAAACTTTCTGAATTCACTTTTGTTTATGATCTCGTTCATTAAAGTACGTATTCGATTCATTGCAACAATGAACTCTCGCATTCAATATAGCTAATGAAATATTCATTGTAATTATGAATATTTGTCATTTTGTTTCATGATCCGTACATTGTAATTCAATGAATTTGTACATTGAAGTATTACCGGAAATTCGTTGTGACAATGAACAATTACATTGGACCAATTTTAACGAAATATTCTTCGTGATAATGTACTTTTTCATTGTAGATATGTACTTTTTTGGTTCAGTGTTATGGCAATGTTATACATCGCTGTGGCGCAATTGGATTCACTGGTTTGATCTTCGCGGCACGTCGTGGATTTTACAAGAGGTTCCTGTACACTGCCACCGGTGCAGGTGCTGTTGCAGCTGTAGAACATACTTTAATTCCTTTTAATATATAGTATTATAACTTATATGCGTTTTCTTTTATTTTATATTTAAACCTTCAATTAGGGAAATATATGCGCTTGAATTCAAGTGTAATTTGAAGGTCGAATCACATTTTATTTATAGCTTACAATTAAGTTAAACCTCGAATGTATATTGAATGTCGGAATTCAAGTTTAGGTTAAGGCTAAATTCAATTGGATAAAAACTACCAGTTTTACTGGAGAACGCTATGGTTTTCAAGCTTACAATTACAAAAAGTTGAACGATTTTCTCCAGTGAAAGCTTAGATATCCATGTTCAATATACATTCCAAAATCACTTTATATCCAGGTTTTTGGTTTATTGGGAACCTCATGTCATTAGAACCCAATATGCCATTGCAGTTAATATTGACTTGCGAATGCTTTGAAATCAATCATTACTTTCAAATCGTAGAGTTGAGGTTAACGTTTGAAACACCTTTAACCTTAATTTAAGAATTATAGCTTTTACAATAAAAACTGGTAGCTCACCCTTAACTTGGAAATTCCCTTATTTTCAAATCAATATTAACGCTAAATCTTAAATTGTTTTCAACGTTTCTTCAAATAAAGATTTAGCCTTATTTTCAACTCGATATTAAATTGACCTACATTTAGTTTTTTTTTCTTTTAAATATTGATTTAATCCTGCAAAATTAGTTAAAGAAAGGGGATCATCATATAGGACAAAAAGGGCATTTGCAATGCATTATCCCGTTATATGTCATCGAACCAATATCGTACACTTCAAGCCCGAGCGCCAAAACAACTTCAGAAAATCGAAAATTTTCTATTCTGCCAAAATTGACATTCATGCATTTGTTACGGCGATTGAGTAATTTGTTGTATCAACAAAAAAATACCTTTCGTTTGCAATTTAAAAGATTTTACTTTAGTCAACCTCAAGTGGAGGTAATTAAGTTAACAAAATAATAAAAGTGTTTTTCAACTTTAAAATTAAAAAGTGTTTTTTAATTAAATGTTAAAATAATAGAATTATTCAACTCAAATACTTGACACTTTTGTGATATTTAGACAATATTAATAGTTTTTCTACAAAAGCTATAATATCTGTGGAATATGTGAATATTTGCAGCAGTGCTACCTATTTCTCTAGTAGTTGCAGTGAATCTACCACAAATATGACATTTTTCGTGATGTTTATAAGAAACATCTAACAAATAATACAAAATATGTGGTGTTTACAAATTTTTTAAACTTTTGCTGCAAATTTATTTGCAGCAGAGAATTGATTTGTTGCGGCAACCAACTAAATTGTCCTACCGAATCATTCGGTTGCGGTAACAACTGATAAAGTAGTTGCAACAACCTCTTAATTCAGTTGCTATATGTATTATAATTGAGTAAAATTGTCGCGCACACAATTTACTACTAATTCCTCCTCCCTAAAAAAAAACAATGAAAAGATACATGTATTTGCATGCATTTATTTTTATTTCCTCATAACCAATAAATAAAAAAAAAAAAATTTCCATTGGTCACATATTTTTTATATTATATTTCACTAGCTAATGAGCTAAAAATAATGAGAATAAATATATTATTTTATTAATATTTTTTATTTATTTCGCATTTTAACTTAATTAATGAATTTCCTATTATTTGCCACTTGTGATCATTTTTGACGTTTATTTATTTCTGCATGTATCCATAATTGTTGGCAGAAAGTGACAACCGAACTGCTGATAGACATGATGTTGCCGCTTGCCATTTATTTTGTTGATACAACAAATTCCCAATCGCCGTAACAAATGCACTCATAGAAAATGCAATCATGAGGTTACGGCAACCGAATGTGCAGTTGCGCGGACTAACATTTCGACTGTAGAAAAATAAGGTACGTTAATTTTAATGACATGAGGTTCCCAATAAACCAAAAACCTGGATATTAAGTGATTTGCGAATGTATATTGAACATGTATATCGAAGCTTTCACTGGAGAAAAGCGTTCAACTTTTGTAATTGTAAGCTTGAAAACCATAGCGTTCTCCAGAAAATCTGGTATCTTTTTATCCACATTCGAGGTTTAACTTAATTGTAAGCTATAAATAAAATGTGATTCGACCTTCAAATTACACTTGAATTCAAGCGCATATTTTCCCTAATTAAAGGTTTAAATATAAAATAAAAGAAAATGCATATACGTTATATTAAAAGGAATTAAAATATGTTCTACAACTGCAACAGCACCTGCACGGTGGCAGTGTACAGGAACCTATTGTAAATACCACGACGTACCGCGAAGTTCAAACTACTGAAACCAATTGCGCCACAGCGATGTATAACATTGCCATAATATTCACGTAAAATATCAATGTTGTCTTCGTATGAATGAAAATATATTAATATTTCATAAACGTATTCGTAAACCTTGGCCACTTACATTGTATATCAGCCAATCCTGCATTTTCCGTGCGGTAGAATTCTCGGGATGACTTTCGTGTTTGGACCTGCACTTATATATTAATTGATTTGTTTGTTTTCGAATTCAAGCGAAAAACAATGATCTCACTGATTGTGCGAATGCAGTGGCACATATGTAGTGGTGAAAAAAATGAAAATTTTCTTGTTGACATTTAATTTATCACGTCACTGCGTCACTAAGTAATTTTGTGTAGTGAATTTCGTGTCAAGTTGTTTTAACTTCGAAAACCAACGTTGGAATAAAATTAATTTCTTCGGCTTGATCATGACATTACATCCACACTGGTTGTAAAAGAAAATTCTCCAAATTTATCGAACATTAAACTCATTGCTTATTGGGTTACAACAAATGTATTTCGGTAGCAACACTGAAACGTCGGTTCAATTAACCTCATGCCAAAAGAGGATTTTTCTATGTGCAAGTGAATTAGCACTGCTCAAGAAGCACAAAAACTTCAAAACATTTAATGAACATCGATTTATTACGCATTTGCGTCTGGTTATAAATCTCACAAGTCTCCGCAACGCGGAGTTTATTGTTTCTAGTAGAAATTAATATGTAACCTCTCATGCTACTGGAATTTCTAATGCAGCATCCCTAAACAAGTTATTAAAGGATAAGGGCACAGTTTTTATAGTTAAATAAAATTTAAATTTGATTAAAAAATTTTACGTTAAATAAAAAAGGGTAGTCTTGTTAAAATAAATAATTAAAAAATACTACAATATCACTACAATCTCAAAATTTTGTAATTAAAACAAGGAAAAGCAGTAAATGTTTTATATTTCTACAACAATGGATGTGGCAGGCCCGTGCAAAAATATTTTGCATGATACGATACGTGCATGAACGGACCCAAAACGCAAGATATGAAAACTCTCATATAAAATGTACTGAAGAAAATTTGTCGTGCATGATACGCAACGTGCTGTATGATATGAATGGACCTTTACATTGTATCTTCTGTGAGTCTCGCTATTTTTTAATGAAGATAGGAGATACAGTAAGACTCACATAAGATACAATGTAAATCGGACATGATGCTGATATGAACCAGGAGCGTATCCAGAAATACGGCTTGGGAGGCGATTGATTTTTGACCCTTTTTTCCAAATGCGCCCCAACAATTTATTTTGCGCCCTTTTCATTTTTTCTCATCAAATACAGTGAATACCCAGTGTATTCTCAGCTCCGCTCGGAAGTATTCTGAACTGTGAAATGTAACAATGTTACGTCAAATCAACGATTTCCTCTTTCAACTATAATTTGAAGAGAGCATTTACGAAAACAGCTGCCATTTCAGCTCCTTCTTTTTTTCTATCGCTAAGTAGAAGAAAACGCAACAATCAAATTTTTTATTTGCTGTTGACTTAGATGTCAGAAAAATTTGTATAAAAAAGAAAATTGTAAGTTTTCAAATTGTCTGCCGTCCACTTAATCGGTAGCAGATTTAAAATGGCAGAAAGTGTTAAGTTAGCAGACAGTGGTAAGTATGGCTATGGCCACGGGAAAAAGACTGGCAACAAATTTGAATTAATTTAGTTTTTGTACCAGAAACATGCATTCATTCGCCTAAGGAATTTGAATTGTGTTGGCTATATTTGTAAATAGCAAGCGCCTGGCTACTATGTAGCAGGCGCCAATACCCGCTGAGATCACTTTATCAATTTAGCACGACCGCTCCATCGTTAAATGTAGCGACGTTGTCGAGCAACACTAAGCGCTTTAAGTTTCTACCGCATGCAGTGCATCCTCAATCGCCTTATACATAGTAACGCTGGCAACAATGTTAATGAAGATTATGATTGCATACTTGGCGTGATTGTCCACAGACAGATGCGCCAAATATATCATAATAAAGATGCAAATATTGCATCTCTACACATAGAGAATAAATATTTCGATTACTGATTTTCAAGATTCACATTTTCACAGCGATACCAATCAAATCGACTTGATTGCGAAGGTGCCCTAGTCCACAGTAATTCCACGCATAGCTCCAGTGAATACCTGATAAAATTAAATTTTAATAGTTGGCCGAATAAAATCGTTGAATAATATATCGCCTACAGTGACATATGCTGTAGCTGTCATAGCATCTGTAGGCAAGAAATTGAAATTGGCAGTAAATTGTCTGCAAAAGAAGTCGACAATGACTCGCCTAATTTGTCTGCAGCAGAGCAGCTATCGACAAGCTTTAATGTGCTTGAAAAACTGATGCTGTGACAGTATGTAGGTGACTGTGGTCAACGGCAATGATTCGTGTAAGTGGAGTTTTTTAGTTCTCTAATCTAAATTTTAAATTATGAATTTTTCCTCTAGTGTTTAGTCTATGATGTAAAATATAAGAAGCTAATAAGGCGGCGGTGTCCTATAGACGTTTGACACGACAGAAACCATTACGACGACCATCATCAGGAGCAGCAGTAAATAGAAATTGAAATGCCGAGGACGGATGGTCGATAATTAAGGAATCAGAAGTGGAACAAGAAAACTGACGGCTCCAGTAAAAATCAGGATAAAGTTTAAGTAGGTTTTGCAAATTTAATTGAATTGATTTGGATTTTTAATTTTTTATTTAATTGTGCAGGAAGATCATCGCACACCATTGGCGTGTATGAATATGACACGCTTGCTGGCAGATCTAAGAGTGTTGACACCGAATGCCACCACAAGTTAAAAAAACGCTTCGCAACATTCAATGTGGCTGCGCGTAGATTCCAAAACACCACGACATGAATGCTATGCGCTTAATTAATGTAACTCTTAATAAATCAATTAATACTGTAATAAAAAAAACATTTGTTTTATTTGTTATCAATTTTTCTTCGGGTTTCAGATTACGCCCGACATTGCTTTTTTCGTGATCTGATAACCATAGCGATTGGGATTTGTAATTTTGTAAACAAAATTAATATTAAAAAGAAATGCTTATTGTTGAGAAAAATATTAAATTATTTATCCAACGCTGAGAAAATCACATACTTTTTTAAATTTTTTAGAAGTGGTAAATTATAATATTTCGTTGGGAAGTTATAACGAGAAGCACGGCATGCCAAATTTTTTTTAGAAAATATTTAATTTTATAATTACATAAATACAAAAGTGTATACATAAATACAAAAGTATATAATTATTAGAATTAAGAATTTTGTTTAGAAACACTGTACTAAATTTATATATAAGGATCTTTGTTTCATAGTTTTAATGTTCTGATATTTGTATAGAAAATAAAATAATATTCATTCTCGTTTTTTCACTGAATCGGCCTGTTTAATAAAAGGTTATGGGCCCAGGTCTTTAAACGGAAATCATATAAAAAGTTAATTTTGTGATTATTGGAACGAGGACGACAGCGTTGGACATTGTAATGCATCGCAACAATGGACAAGTGTGAAAAGCTGGTTGGATCTGCCAACTGGATGACGTGGTGTTTTGCGATTGAAGCGCAATTAAGACTCGAAGGAGTGTTTGAAGTACGTAGATGGTGCTACTACTGCTGTTGCGGCTGATGCAGCGAGTAATGCTGCAGATGCATCTGGTGAATAAAAGGCGAAGTGTCGACTAATTTTATCGTTGGATAAATCACTGTATGTGTATGTGAGAGTCTGCGCAACTGCGCAAAATGTGTGGATGACGCTAAAGGACCTTTAGGAGGACTCTGGTCTAGACAGAAAGGTGGGATTGCTGCAGAAGCTATGTTCTGTCCAATTAGAGGATTGCAGTTCGGTGGAAGACTACGTGTCACAGATTGTAACAACTCCGCAGAAACTAGAATCGATTGGCTTCGTCCTGAATGACGAGTGGCTGGGTTGCTTGTTGCTGAAAGGACTTCCAGATACTTATCGTCCAATGATAATGTCACTCAGAAGTCGCGGAACAAAAATTACGGCGGCTTCCATTATAATGAAGCTGCTGCAAGACGTACACATGGAGAACGCTTGTTATGCGTTGGTGACCATGAAGACGTTTTACAAAAAGACTTTCCCTAAGCACGGAAAGCAAGGAGGGTTGCAGCGCAGATCTTTTGCGTGCGATGGCGTTGGTCATTTCGCAGCTGTGTGCCCTACTAAGAGAGGAAAGGAGAATACAAAGACGTGGAAGAAAGATGCTTCTTTGTATGCAGCATATTCAGCGATGAATATATCATATGACAGTGATTGGTATGTTCACAGCGGTGCTTCGGCGTACATTACGATAGATAGTGGCTTGATTGAAGATCCAAAACCATATGATGGTGAGGTAAAAATCGCAGATGACAACATTTTGAAGGCGGTATCCAGAGGAGATGTGCAGTTAAACGTGCTGCATGTTGATGGTGACGTTTACAGTATTCCTGTACGCAACGTTTTGTATGTTTCTGGTGTTGCTGAGAATTTGCTATCCGTTAGCCAAATGATCAAACGCGGATATCGAAACTCGGAAATTGAGTGAAGCTTGTGCACAAGGCAAACACATTCGTGGAAATTTTTCGAATGTTGGAAGTAGAGCTGCCAAAATTCTGGAGATCGTGCATACCGACGTTTGCGGCCCAATGGAAGTCAAATCTTTGGGTGGAAGCAGGAATTTTGTCATTTTTGTGGATGACTTCAGCCGCAAGATTTTCGTTTACTTCATAAAAAACAAATCCGAAGTATTCGAAAAGTTTAAAGAGTTCACGAATAGGGCTGAAACGCAATCTGGTCCGAAACTAAAGGTTCGGAGGAGTGACAATGGCACTGAGTACATCAACAAGGATATGCAGAAATACTTGAAGAAATTTGGAATCATCCATCAAACGTCAGTACCAAAACGGTTTGGCAGAACGAGTCAATAGAACGCTGACAGAAAAGGCAAGGTGCATGCTGTATGATGCGAAGCTTCCGATGTTAGACATTTGAGGATATTTGGATGTTTGGCGATGGCATTCATACCAAAGCAAAAGCGGCAAAAATGGGATGCTAAATCTGGAAAATACATTTTCGTAGGCTACGGAATAACATCGAAAGGTTATCGAATTTACGAACCAAGAAATTTATATAACATAAAATACGAATTTGTACCTAAAGATTGACAAAATTCAATTGAAAAGAAAAATCCAAATATTCAAAAAAAAATTAAGCATGTTAGACGGTTGTATGGCGTGAAATCAAAAAAATTTGATTTTATTCAACCAACATGCAAAGATGAGTTTTGGTCGTATCATATCTGAGATATTCAGCATCGACTTTGCTCCAAATCGCAAATTTGCTCCTAATTTAGCACAAATGAAAATCTAGTTTACCTTTTTTCTCGAAATCGACTCAATGGTGTATGAGCCACACAAATTCGCTGGTGTCGATATATCAAAAATAATAATGCTGTTACGAAAAGATGTAATTTTCCCCATAGTGCAAGCATTCAACAATAATAAATGAGACGCAAGACAATTCAGCGCACTAAGCAAAGAGATGGAAGATCAGCCCATTAAAACACATGAGTGCGAATGAGATGTCAATACACCCAAAAAAAAATCTTGTACCGTAAAAAAAAATTGTATTTAATATAACAATTCATCTTTTTAATTTACGTCCAAAGAGATATCTTGTTAATAAAAAAACAATAATATTGTAAAACTTTAAGATATTTTAAATTGACGTACAAAAAAGTGTTGTTATATCAAGAGACATTCTGTTATATATAAATGAAAATGTATTTATATTAACAAGATTATCATATCACTTAAAAAATAATTCCCGTTGTAATAATAACGCAATCCTTTCAATTCATTTTATTGAATAAAAAGCATAATTTTAATTTCTAAAATTTATTGAGAAAATTTGCAAAAATATTCTTGAGATTAAACCAGAGCTCTCGATTACCCGAGTTTTCTGGTATTAATTGTTCGAACTACCGGGTAGTTCTTTTGTTTTGTTCGTCTGACCGCTTGTTTCTATGTCTGTCCGTCCGTTTGCTTAATGTCGGAAAGTGAAAAAGACCGGACATTTTTTATTGCAGAAATCGGAAGCAGACATAGTGGGAAATCGAATGGTACCCCCTAAAGAAATCCCAAAAATCTCATTTACGGCTTTCGAGCGTCCGAGAACACAAAATACTCGTAGAAAATCGAGAGCACTGGTTGAAACAGCCTTTGCCTCTGGAAAATTTTAATTCATGTTGCTGCATTTTGTGATCCGAATATAAAATACATTAGCAGAATCAACCGTTTTTTTCTTTTTAATTATTACCTGTGTTTATCTTTAAATGTTTAATTTACTATTTACATTTTATTTAAAGTGACAGCGTCACATGCTTAAATTTTTTTAAAAAATCTATTTGTATCAACAAGATGAATATCTTAGCATTATAAATGCTGTTGTAATTCAACAAGACTACAAGTGTTTGAATTAATAAGAATCTTGTTGCATCAAAATGAATGTTTTTATAATACAAATATTTTTTAAGAGAAATTTAACCAAGGAGATCTTGTTAATAGTAAAACAATATTTTTTTGGGTGTAGAATGCGTCATTCACGAAACGAGTAGAAGGTTCTCGAAACAAGTCGAAGCTTGTCGAAACGTGTCGAACTGATACCTGCAGTATATAAGGCCGCCGCATCTGAGGCACAGCACTTCAGTTGTGATTTGATTTGAACTAGTGCATTTCGTGAGCGAACATTGTATAGATAAATTGTAGTAATACAGTAGTTGTTATAAGTGATTGTTATTAAGTTGTTATTTAAGTAAATAAAGTTAATTAATATTAGTTGAAATAATACTAGTTAAAACCAAATATTAGTGTGTTTTTATTTTGTACACAACCCAGAGATACGAACTTGTAGAACGGTTTTACGTAGACTGAATTTTCGTTACATTGGTGTCAGAAGTGGGATTGTGATACAAAAATGGTGAAATTTGATCAACTTAAAGTCGAACAGCTGAAAAAGGAGCGGGCGAATCGCGTTCTTTCAACTGCTGGAACGAAAGAAGAGCTGAAAAAAATGCCTAATGGAAGAATTAGAGGTCCTAGGTATTGTTCTCGCGGAGCACGAGTTTGAAGTGGAAGTTGCAACTACGTCATCAAAAGGTGTGGATCCTGAGCAAAAAGTACAGTCTCAAAGTTTTGATATGAGCCTTCAAACTCGTTGCTCGGAGCTATAAAACAACAATTCCAAGAAAATTCTATCAAAATGAAACAGAAACTTCTAGAAAATTCCAAACAAGTCCAAGAAAATTCGAGCAAAATGGAACAGAAACTTCAAGAAAATTCAAACAAAATGGACCAAAAATTTCTAGAAAATTGAAAACAATTTCAAGAAACTTCCAATCAGCTCAAAGCAGAGCTTCTAGAGAATTCCAACAAACATCAAATAAAGATGGAGGAAAAGATGCAGGAACATTCGAAACATCTTCTGAAAGTTTCAAATACGCTCCATGTCAAAGTAAAGGAGCTTGAGGCGATGTAAATGACATGGAAGTGAGCGTTGACGATTAGATTCAAAGATGGAAAATAACGTTCATGAGAAATATCATGGAATCGAAAAAAAGCTGCAGAAAATTCAAAAGGAATTCGGTGTATTGCAGTTAAATGGACCCACACAGCATTTTGTCAGTAGTACGAAGCTGAAATCGACGATTTACGATGGAACCACAGCGTTCAACATTTTTAAGCTGCAATTTGAGACCACGGCTGTAAGTAATCGATGGAACAATGAGGACAGCGTATCCCCACTTATCGTAGCGTTAAAAGGAGGCGCAGCCGAAGTATTGCAGACTGTTCCCGAAAGCGATAGAAATAATTACACAGCGGTTATGGGTGCATTGCAGCGAAAATATGGCAGTGATCACATGAAGCAGATCTACAGGATGGAATTGAAGGGCCGAATGCAACGAAATGGTGAAACATTGCAGGCGTACGCAGCGGACGTCGAGAGGCTTGCGCATTTGTCGTATGCAGATTCAACGAGTGATTTCATAGAAAAGTGCAAGATTGATGCCTTCGTCGATGGCATACGTGATCCGGAAACAAAACGTGCCACAGTTACAATGCTTAAAGTGATGCTGAAAGTATATATATATATAATAATTATCATCCAATTACAAGTATTAAATCGGTTATATTATCATTATATGCAAGGATTGAAACCGTAACCGAAACCGATATCCGTTTAAAACCGTTTCATTTTTAAAACCGAAACCGTAACTGAAACCGTTATATGAAAATCAGAAATAAACCGATATCCAAAACCGATATAAACGGTTTCGGTTTTATACCGGTTTAAAACGGTTTTTAAAAAAAGTACCTATAAATAGAAACAGAAAAACTTATTTTATTTTATATAGAAGATCCTAAGTAAAATATCATTTAATAAAATTTTGAGTTCCCAAGGTTAAAGAATAAAAACATCTTAAAAATAAGTTCTTTGAAGCACTTTTGTAGCGGCACTTTATAGCTTCAAAAGTGCTTCAAAAGTCGCTTCAATAGATAAAATAGACAAAACAATGTTTTTTTCACTTTTCTTCACTACGTTAGTTCGTACATCGATTGTACAAATGCACTGTGCTATGCACATTATTATTTTTGTTTTACATTTATACATAGTTTTTTTGTTAATTGTAAAATCATGAAGTTTACTTAAGTAAGTTCTATGTGCATTATTTCATTCAACTTATAAAACAAAAAAAAAAAAATAGTATATGAACATTTT
The DNA here is from genome assembly GCA_951804985.1 of Dryomyza anilis. NCBI lineage: Eukaryota > Metazoa > Arthropoda > Insecta > Diptera > Dryomyzidae > Dryomyza > Dryomyza anilis. Next base: position 46,743,257 of record OX638132.1, on the reverse strand, counting down.
CACAGTGTACCTCATTTAGCTTATATATTGTTTTTTGTGGTTTTCTTTTTTACACAAATCCGCTGATTCGTTTGAAAGTGCAACAGAAATGCAAATAAAGCAGCATCCAAGCTTTTGATAGAACTTTTTGGCGGGAAATTCTTTGTACCACAAAGAAAACTCGTTGTTGTTGCCAACTAGATAGCTGAACTAGATACATACATGAAGTGTGGTGTCATGTGACTGTCTGCTGTCATGCGTCTGTCCGTTGTCATGCGTCTGTTTTTTGCCATGCGATGATACCGGATAGCAACGTAGAGTTGTCGTTGTGAAAGTGTGTATATACGAAACGTAATTCGTTATTGTTGTATTATCTTCTTTCTGTTAGTGTTCGCTTTGTAGCGTTTGCGTTTGAGTTTGTGTTCGCAAAGAAAAATGTTACCCTGCAAGATATTATTCTTGTTCTCTTTACATACGGTAGGGATTTTGTTTAATCTCTGACGAAAACAGATATATGCCTATACGAAATATTCCTTATATTTATTATGAATGTATAATATACATTGAACATATTATGTTCAATTTATTATGGCCTTGAAATTTTGAATTGTCTTGTCAACATCACTTGATTTTTGCAAGCAAGAGCAAGAAAGGTATTGCAAGAACAAGGTCATATGGACCTATGCAAGAGCAAGACTCAGCGTGTAAGAACAAGCTTACCATTTCTTGCCTTGTTCTTGTAAATGATCATCACTATTTTACATATATTGCAGTTCACTGAACTGTTGAAATTTAATTTCTTTGGCTTTTATGGATGGAAATTGGACAAAATTCTTCTTCTTTGCAATTCAGATCATAACTCGGGTTATGCCAAAATGTTGATTTTCATTGGTTTGTGGTCACGAAATTTTAAAGTAAAATTTGTTCTTGGTGTAACCAATTAATTAATAAATATAGCACAATATTTTAACTAAAATAACAACAAACATTGTTCAAATTACGTTTCCCACTTTACCCCAATATCATAATTTGAACATAACTTAGCACAATATAAACAATGTTAAATTATTTGAAAAATATGGAAAAAAGAAAATTTATACAAAAACCGAAATCAAAACCGAAACCGTAACATGGAACCGGTATACCGAAACCGTTTCGTTATAAAAACTTAAAACCGAAACCGTAACCGAAACCGAAACGCGGAAAAAACCGAAATCGAAATCGTTATTCGTTTAGGTTTCAATCCTTGATTATAAGTATGAACAAATATTAAACAAGTATAAAACGAAAGACATTAACAAAAAAAAAATAATAACAATATATAAAAAATAGAGAAGAAAAAATATATATAAAAAAGAAGAAATCCATAAAAAAAAAATAATATAGATATATATATATATATATATATATATATATATATATATATTAAATGGGTTTCAATAATAATAATGATAATAATATATATGTATATATATATATAAATATATATATATATATATATATATATATATATATATATATATATATATATATATATATATATATATATATATATTTATCATTATTATTATTGAAACCCATTTAATTATTCAAACATATTTATATAGATAACTTAAAAAATAACATATTATAGTTATTATCACCATATTAAAATAAACATATTATTTTATTATATTATTAATCTTAATATTAACTCTAAGGAAACATCATTTCTATATTTTCAACAATATATTTAAGACATTTTGTAAAAAATTATCAGTAATCCTAATATTAATAATAATTTTTTTTCCTAATATTAATAATTTCACTTCACGTTGGCAACAATGATAATAATTTGGCAAGCGCTAAAGCTTTGCTTAGACCACACCTCTTTCAGGTTAGCTTGCACAGTTAACAGAAGCTGGCAATAATTTGGCAAAGCGCTAATGCTTTACTTAGACCTCACCTCTTTCAAGAGGCTTGCAATACAATTTTCCATTGCATAATTTTCGGTCTATGTTAAAATAAGCAAAGCAGCGATTGCCTACCACATCTGATATTTCGAAATTGGTGTCAGCCAAAAACTGCAAGTCGGACTTTATTCAAAAGTCACGTACACCAAAATTGAGTGAAAGTGAAAACTCACTAAAACATAGTGAGAATAGAATTTAAGAAAAGCTTGCAATACCTTTCGTTACAATTTAAAAGATAGTAGTTTAGTGAGCCTCAAGTGGAGGTAGTAAATTTAATGAAAGTGTTGAAACAATAAAAAGTGTTAAAACAATAAAAAGTGTTTTTTAATTAAATAAATGTAAAATAAATACAACACTAAAATTACAACAGATTTAGCTCCACTTTTTAATGCTTGGCAAATTACTTGCAGAAGGTCTTCATTCTCCACATCTAGTTTACGGTCCTTTGGCGCTCGACGGCACAACGTAGTTGCTGCCTCCTGCGTTAGCGCTGTGGTTACAGTTTCCGTATATGTCACTTTCAGCATTGTAACTGTGGCACGTTTTGTTTCCGGATCACGTATGCCATCGACGAAGGCATCAATCTTGCACTTTTCTATGAAATCACTCGTTGAATCTGCATACGACAAATGCGCAAGCCTCTCGACGTCCGCTGCGTACGCCTGCAATGTTTCACCATTTCGTTGCATTCGGCCCTTCAATTCCATCCTGTAGATCTGCTTCATGTGATCACTGCCATATTTTCGCTGCAATGCACCCATAACCGCTGTGTAATTATTTCTATCGCTTTCGGGAACAGTCTGCAATACTTCGGCTGCGCCTCCTTTTAACGCTACGATAAGTGGGGATACGCTGTCCTCATTGTTCCATCGATTACTTACAGCCGTGGTCTCAAATTGCAGCTTAAAAATGTTGAACGCTGTGGTTCCATCGTAAATCGTCGATTTCAGCTTCGTACTACTGACAAAATGCTGTGTGGGTCCATTTAACTGCAATACACCGAATTCCTTTTGAATTTTCTGCAGCTTTTTTTCGATTCCATGATATTTCTCATGAACGTTATTTTCCATCTTTGAATCTAATCGTCAACGCTCACTTCCATGTCATTTACTTCGCCTCAAGCTCCTTTACTTTGACATGGAGCGTATTTGAAACTTTCAGAAGATGTTTCGAATGTTCCTGCATCTTTTCCTCCATCTTTATTTGATGTTTGTTGGAATTCTCTAGAAGCTCTGCTTTGAGCTGATTGGAAGTTTCTTGAAATTGTTTTCAATTTTCTAGAAATTTTTGGTCCATTTTGTTTGAATTTTCTTGAAGTTTCTGTTCCATTTTGCTCGAATTTTCTTGGACTTGTTTGGAATTTTTTAGAAGTTTCTGTTTCATTTTGATAGCATTTTCTTGGAATTGTTGTTTTATAGCTCCGAGCAACTGGCCCATATCAAAACTCTGAGACTGTACTTTTTGCTCAGGATCCACACCTTTTGATGACGTAGTTGCAACTTCCACTTCAAACTCGTGCTCCGCGAGAATAATACCTAGGACCTCTAATTCTTCCATTAGGCGTTTTTTCAGCTTTACTTTCGTACCAGCAGTTGAAAGATCACGATTCACCCGCTCCTTTTTCAGCTGGTCGACTTTAAGTTGATCAAATTTCACCACTTTTGTATCTCATTCCCACTTCTGACACCAATGTTACGAACATTCAGTCTACGAAAATCTGTTCTACAAGTTCGTATCTCTGGGTTGTGTACAAAATAAAAACACACTAATATTTGGTTTTAACTAGTATTATTTCAACTAATTAACTTTATTTACTTAAATAACAACTTAATAACAATCACTTATAACAACTACTGTATTACTACATTTTATCTTTACAATGTTTGCTCACGAGATGCACTAGTTCAAATCACTTCACAACTGAAGTGCTGTGCCTCAGATGCGGCGGCCTTATATACTGCAGGTATCAGTTCGACACGTTTCGACAAGCTTCGACTTGTTTCGAGAACCTTCTACTCGTTTCGTGAATGACGCATGCTAGTGACATCTCATTCGCACTCATGTGTTTCAATGGGCTGATCTTCTATCTCTTTCTCGCACATTGCTTAGTGCGCTGAATTGTCTTGCGTCTCATTTATTATTGTTGAATGCTTGCACTATGGGGAAAATTACATCTTTTCGTAACAGTATTATTATTTTTGATATATCGACACCAGCGAATTTGTGTGGCTCATACACCATTGAGTCGATTTCGAGAAAAAAAGGTAAACTAGATTTTCATTTGTGCTAACTTAGGAGAAAATTTGCGATTTGGAGCAAAGTCGATGCTGAATATCTCAGATATGATACGACCAAAACTCATCTCTGCATGTTGGTTGAATAAAATCAAATTTTTTTGATTTCACGCCATACAATCGTCTAACATGCTTAATTTTTTTTTTGAATATTTTGATTTTTCTTTTCAATTGAATTTTGTCAATTTTCTTTAGGTACAAATTCGTATTTTATGTTATATAAATTTCTTGGTTCGTAAATTCGATAACCTTTCGATGTTATTCCGTAGCCTACGAAAATATATTTTCCAGATTTAGCATCCCATTTTTGCCGTTTCTGCTTTGGTATGAATGCCATCGCCAAACATCCAAATATCCTCAAATGTCTAACATCGGAAGCTTCGCATCATACAGCATGCACCTTGCCTTTTCTGTCAGCGTTCTATTGACTCGTTCTGCCAATCCATTTTGTTCCGGATTGTATGGTACTGACGTTTGATGGATGATTCCATATTTCTTCAAGTATTTCTGCATATTCTTGATGATGTTCTCAGTGCCATTGTCACTCCTCAGGACCTTTAGTTTCGCACCAGATTGCGTTTCAGCCCTATTCGTGAACTCTTTAAACTTTTCGAATACTTCGGATTTGTTTTTTATGAAGTAAACGAAAATCTTGCGGCTGAAGTCATCCACAAAAATAACAAAATTCCTGCTTCCACCCAAAGATTTAACTTCCATTGCGCCGCAAACGTCGGAATGCACGATCTCCAGAATTTTGGCAGCTCTACTTCCAGCATTCGAAAAATGTCTACGAATGTGTTTGCCTTGTGCACAAGCTTCACTCAATGTCCGAGTTTCGATATCCGCGTTTGATCATTTGGCTAACGGATAGCAAATTCTTAGCAACACCAGAAACATACAAAACGTTGCACGTTTAACTGCACATCTCCTCAGGATACCGCCTTCAAAATGTTGTCATCTGCTTTGGATCTTCAATCAAGCCACTATCTTTCGTAATGTACGCCGAAGCACCGCTGTCAACATACCAATCGCTGCCATGTGATATATTCATCGCTGAATATGCTGCATACAAAGAAGCATCTTTCTTCCACGTCTTTGTATTCTCCTTTCCTCTCTTAGTAGGGTACTCAGCTGCGAAATGACCAACGCCATCGCACGCAAAACATCTGCGCTGCAACCCTCCTCCTTTCCGTGCTTAGGGAAAGTCTTTTTGTAAAACGTCTTCTTGGTCACCAACGCATAACTAGCGTTCTCCATGCGTACGTCTTCATTTTAATGGAATCCGCCGTAATTTTTGTTCCGCAACTTCTGAGTGACATTATCATTGGACGATAAGTATCTGGAAGTTCTTTCAGCAACAAGCAACCTAGCCACTCGTCATTCAGGACGAAGCCAATCGATCCTAGTTTCTGCGGAGTTGTTACAATCTGTGACACGTAGTCTTCCACCGAACTGCAATCCTCTAATTGGACAGAACATAGCTTCTGCAGCAATCCCACCTTTCTGTCCAGACCAGAGTCCTCGAAATGGTCCTTTAGCGTCTTCCACACATTTTTCGCAGTTGTGCAGTCTCTCACATACACATGCAGTGATTTATCCAACGATTAGTCGACACTTCGCCTTTTCCTCACCAGATTCATCTGCAGCATTACTCGCTGCATCAGCCGCAACAGCAGTAGTAGCACCATCTACGTACTTCAAACACTCCTTCGAGTCTTAATTGCGCTTCAATCGCAAAACACCACGTCATCCAGTTGGCAGATCCAACCAGCTTTTCACACTTTTCCATTGTTGCGATGCATTACAATGTCCAACGCTATCGTCCTCGTTCCAATAATCACAAAATTAACTTTTTATATGATTTCCGTTTAAAGGCCTGGGCCCATAACCTTTTATTAAACAGGCCGATTCAGTGAAAAAACGAGAATGAATATTATTTTATTTTCTATACAAATATCAGAACATTAAAACTATGAAACAAAGATTCTTAAATATAAATTTAGTACAGTGTTTCTAAACAAAATTCTTAATTCTAATAATTATACACTTTTGTATTTATGTATACACTTTTGTATTTATGTAATAAAAATTGTGTAATATTTGTTCATACTTATAATGATAATATAACCGATTTAATACTTGTAATTGGATGATAATTATTATATATATATATTTATATATATATATATATATATATATATATATATATGTACATAGATAAACTTGTTCAAATTATTTTACTTATACGTGTTTTGCATGTGTATTGAGTGTTTGTTGGTATTTTAAAATGAATATATTGATTTTATATTTAGGTTAGAGAGGTGTAATTAATTACATGAGTGACTTTTGTATGCCCTGCTGTTGGACCAGATTTTTCCTCTTGCTCTTCAGTGTGTTGGGTCGGATTTACCTTGTTCATCTTCAATGTTTCGTTGTATGTAGTGTGTTGGATCTGTTGGGCTTCGATGGTTCTTGTGGAATTTGCTAATGGTGTTATCTCCAGTAGACGTCGTCATGTTGATACGCTGGACTCTTAGTCGGTCAGGAGAGTTTTGGTCCCGTTGACTTGGTTGACGATTTGTTCGAGATGAGTGTTCTTTTCTGCGATCTTGTCAAACATTTTGAAAACATCTTGGTGTTCATGTCACTTTATGTATGTATTTCTGAATTGTTGATATCAGAAAACCGCTGGGCATCTGCTTCACTACTTTTTTGTGGAATATCATGGTGCTCATGTCGTTTTATTTAGAATATTATAGATTTCTGAATTGTTGATATCAGAAAATCGTTACTGCATCGCTTCTTCTCTATGTGTAATGGAAGACATAATAATTTTACTTTTTATATATATTTTCAAGATCAATGTTGAATATTGTTTTCTGCATCTTGTTTCTGGCAGTTGTAGTTTTATGATTAAAATTCAATCACTGCAATCTACTTGTGCTTGGTATAATAACAAGTTTGCTCCTAGTGCATCCTTCTACTTCTTCAAATATGCTGCCACTCTGCTTCATTTGTTCGTTTTTCTTTTCCTTATTTGAATCTTCACTTGTTCTTCTTGTTGATAATACTCAGAGCTCCTTCCACATGTCCCCATTAAAGTCCCAAGACCCCAACGATTATCTATGCATCTTCTGAGTATCCAGCGCTGTTGGCCACTCTATATAACAATTTTTGTGCACTCGGATATTTTAAATTTACATGAATATTTTACAAACAAGTAATTTAATTTTGTTTTTAAACTTATCCAAATGTGTGGTGTGGTACTAACTTATATAAACTTAATATAATTTTCGTAAATTATATAATGGTTTATGTACATTCGTCACAAGAAAAAAATTGATCTTAAGATATTTAAATTACTTGAAATAAAGTATGGTACATTATTTGAACTATTACTATTTAGTGTGGTACTATTTTATCTAAACTTAGTGTCATGTAAAGTATAGTTGTTTATGTATGCAATAACATTGAAATTAAATGTTGTTTGTAAGTGTTTAACTTATTTCAAACACAGTTATTTAGTGTAGTACTAGCTTTAGTGTAATTTTAGTGTATTATGTCCTTAGACCAATGGCTAAGATCAACGTCTTATATGCGGAGGGAATTATGCAGCGGACTCAATCCCCCTTCAATGCGTAAAATTTAAAAAAAAAAATTTCATATACATTTTTTTTTTTATAAATTTTAATTCCCCTTATTTTTTTTCATATATTTTTTCCTTTGTTTTTTCTTTAAAAAAATAATAGTTAATATCTGTTATTTATATATTTTTTTTCACTTATTTTTTTTCTCTTTATTTTTTTTCTTCTTCTTTTTCTCTTCTTATTTTCTTCCTTTTTTTTCTTTTCTTTAATTAAAATTTTAATACCTTCTTTTTTTTCTCTTTATTTAAAATTTGCTCCTTTTTTTAATTTTAGTTCCCTTTTTTTATATATATTTATATCTCTTTTTTTTATTCTTTAAAAAGTTAATTGTTAATATTTTTTTTCTTCTTCTCTTTTTTTTTTCTTTTTAATAAAAATTTGTATACCTCTTTTTTTTAATTTTAATTCCCCAATTTATTTTTTGTTTCATGTTTATTATTTTTTTTTTCATATTTTTCTTTTTTTTTCATCTCTTCTTATTTTATTTTTTTTTCACTTTTTTTCTTTCTTAAAAATTTAAAAATTCTTTTTTTAAAAAAAAATAATATTTAATACATATACATATATTTTCTCCATTTTATTTATTTTACTAATATGTTTCCTCTTTTTTTTCGATTCAATTATTAAAACTTTTTTTTTGTTAATTTTATTTGCACAAATATTTTAATGCATAAATCGCTTTTTTTATTTTAAATTCTTTGCTTTTATTTATTACCTGTTTTTTTTTACATTTTATTTATTCTACTAATATATTTTTTTCGTTCCTTTTTTTAATTTTAACTGTATTAAATATTTATATAACTCTCTTTTTATTAATTTTAATACTAACTGATATTTTTCTTCTTTTTTAAGAAATTTTAATTATTATAAGTAAGTTCTTCAAATTAATTTAAAAATTATTTGTTATGTTCAAACTTATTCAAATTGAATTATATTAATATACAAAAGTACCTATAATTTCTCTGCATGTAAATAAATATAATTAGAGTTGCGATTTATTTTCTAAACATGTTTAATATTTTATTATATTATTTTTGTGTACTTATATAAGTCACATTATATGAAACTTCCTACTGGCATGACGGTAAAATTGAATTATATTTATTTGCATTGTTTATGGTATCAAAAAAAACTGCAAGATCTGCATTTATATGTCAGCTATTCGTACAAATTGCATATGTGCTTCAGCATGAAACACTTGGGGGAATGACCCTTTTCAAGGTTTGATAGCTTTGGCTATTAATGTAGGTCAGTAAGACAATTGTTGGTTTGCGTTATCCGCATTGAATACGACAATTTTATGACGAATTTTCATTTAATTTTATATGAAGGCAATTTGTTACCTTTGCGTAATTTATTTCTTTTCTCAATTGATGATTAACTAACTTTAAAATTATAAGTTCTTTTCGTAAAATAGTTAAATATATATTTTTTTTATTACTAAATTATTCTTTTTAATATGTCCTATGTTTTTTTATTTGTTTATTATTATATATATTTTTTTTTGTTACTTACTGTTTTCCTAAACTATTTATATTTATTTCTTCCTCTAAATGACGAGTTATTTAATGTTTTATTTAATGATTACTCTATATCTTATGGTTAGATTTTTTTTTCTATATGTTGCATAATGTTTCCATAACATTGCAATCTACGAGTTTAATTGTCAACGCATAGCTTATTGGTTTTATATTGTTACTTTTATGTGTTCTAACCCAGGGTAATATTATCATATTTTTAGTTTTGACGGCATACACTATTTGTGATATGCCTTTAACAAATTATTGTGAATTTTCTTATCTTTGTTTTTGATCAATATCGTCGTGGTCACTGGCCCACTTCCCTCTATGACCACGTAGGGTCCCTTCCAAATTGGAGAGAACTTATTCTTCCTAGTTTGGTTTTTCATTAAAACCATGTCGTGTGGTTTGAATTGCATAGGGTTGAGGTTCTTGTCGTATTATTTTTCCGACACCTCCTTGGCCCTACATTGATTTTGCCTGACGATCTCGTGTGATCGCTGTATTTGGTCTTCTGCGTTATATAAAGGTGAACATTTACGCTTTAAATTCGTAGGCATGTTGAAGTCAAATCCGTACAACGTAAGGAATGGTGTTTGACCCGTCGACGTATGCACCGTGTTATTATGAACATGCATTGCAGAATTTAACCATTGGTCCCAGTTTGACCCATCCTCTTTAGCAAAACTACGAAAATATTCAGCTAGTGGACGATTACTTCGTTCCAATGACCCATTAGCCTGTGGATGGTAGGGTGGATGGTAGGGTGTATATGTAATTTTTTAATTCCTAACAATTTACATGTATCCGAAAATAGTTTGGAAACGAAGTTCGATTACCAATACTTTGGGTATATTGTGGCGTGTAACAATTTCGTTGAAGAATGCCTTTGCTACGGTGTTGGCTTCCGCATCGGGTATAGCCACACAGCACATAAATTTAGAAAAATCGTCCTGAAACGTTAAGATGTATTTATTCCCTGAAATGGTTTCAGGCAGAATATCCACCAAGTCCATGTATACTTTGTCAAAGGGTCTGACTGGCGTATCAGTTAGAACCATTGGCATCTTCGTCAGCCTTGAACTCTTCTTTACCTGACATTTTGAACAATTTTTCACATAATCCTTTATTTGCTTCTGCATATCCTGCATATCCGGTACTGTTGCCGAATTCTTAAAAATGTTTTTACGCCCCCTTGGTGACCATCTAACGGTGAATCGTGAAAATCTTTAATTACCGTCTCTATGTCCCGAGGTTCAGTTAGAATTATTATATTGTTTTCCTTTGTTATCAAATCGTCAGGATCGCATTCTGACTGTTTCTTATCGTCTTCCTTGTCTCTTTTCATGGTTTTTGAACGTGTTTGTACTACAACTACCTTTTTAGTATTATTCGGTATGCGGCTAAGCGCATCATCGTTTAAATTACTTTTTCCTCGTTTGTAATGAATTTCAAAATCATATTCCGATAAATTGTGTCGGAAACGCGCAAGACGTGATGTCTGATGATTTAAGTTTGCTATACCCTTTAGGGGTTGATGATATGTATAAATTTTAAATGGTCTTCCCAAAAGATATGCCCTAAAAATTTTTGTTGCCCATACAATTGCCAACAATTCTTTCTCTATAGTAGAGTAGCGTGTGTCCGCATCGTTAAGAGACCTACTGGCAAACGCGATCGGACGGTCTCTTCTAACTTCCCCTTGCGAAAGAACCGCGCCAATTGCTTCGTTACTGGCGTCTGTCGTGAGCAAAAATGGTTCGTTAAAATCCGGATACGCTAGTATGGGTGGTGACATAATTGCCTCTTTAATTTTTAAAAACGAATTCTGACAATTGTCATTCCATATGAACTTAGCGTCCTTTTTAAGCAAACAGTTTATTGGTAATGACAGTTTCGTCATACCTCCTATAAATTTTCTGTAATAATTAATTAAGCCTAAAAATGCTTGAACTGCCTTCCTACTTTTTGAAACTGGAATATTTTTTACACACTCTACTTTGGCTGGATCTGGTAGGGCACCTAACTCAGAACACTTATGTCCTAAATATATAACCTCGCGCCGCAAAAACTGACATTTTTCTGTATTTAATTTCAAATTATGTTCTCTCAGCTTTTGCAAAACCTTGCATAGCCTATGCTCGTGTTCTGCTAAATTATTTCCATAAACCACTGTCATGTAAATAAACGAAACAGTCAATACCCTGTGAATCTGTTAGTATTATTGGAATTGAAACGACTGAACTTATCGAAAACACAAACGAACTGACTTTTTATTTTTGTATGAGAAAATTTCTAAAACATATTTCTAGGCTGAATATAACAAAGTTTCATAGATGTAGAACAGTTACAAAACAAACAAGTTAAAATACAAAATGTTATATTTCAACACTCCTCCTTTTTGTTAAATTCATTTAAATTGCATAATTCTTATAATTTAATAAGTCTTGTTTTTGGTAATGGCTTTGTAAGCATATCAGCAATCATTTCTTCTGTTGGGCAATAAGTAACTTGAATAAAATTGTTTGCGACATAATCCTTAACAAAGTTGTATTTTATATCAATATGTTTTGATCTTGCATTGAAACGATCATTATAAAGCATTTTTATACAACTTTGGTTGTCTTCAAAAACATTGATAGGAGTTTTAATTTCATATTGCATATCTTGTAGTAATCCTTGCAACCATTTTATTTCCTTGCAAGCGTCGGATAAGGCGATATATTCTGCTTCTGTTGAAGAGAGTGAAACGCAATCTTGTTTTCGACATGACCAACTGATTACTCCACCATTTAAGTAAAACACGTATCCACTATTTGATTTTCGGTCATCACTATTTTCACCCCAATCAGCATCAGCATATCCATAAAAATTATGATCTGCAACATTTGTCTTGCTTAGCTTTAGAGCTGTGTTTAAAGTTCCTTTGAGATATTTCATAATTATTTTAACTTCATTCCAATCATGCTTATTTGGATTAAACGTTTTTTGTGCTAAAATTGCAACGCTAGCTGCAATATCGGGTCTTGTGTTTACAGATAAATAAAATAGTCATCCAATTGCCTTTTGATACAATTTATTATCTAATAGCTGCTCACTGTTTGCAATTTTGGAATAAGAGAGACTTAAGGGAATTTCCGAACATTTTGAATCTGTTAATCCAAATAATTTAATTATTTTATCAGTGTAATTCTTTTGGCTTATTAAATAATTTCCATTTTTATCTCTATAAATTTCCATGCCAAGATAATGTCTGATTGGACCCAAATTCTTCATAGTAAATTTTGTGTTAAGAACTTTAAAAATAGTTTCTATCAATTTTAAACTTTTACTAGTGACTAGTATGTCGTCTACATAAACCAGCAGATAACATAAATCACCTCCTGATGTCTTTATATATAGGCAAGAATCTGTTACGCTTTGAGTAAAATTAAGTTCAATCAAAGCATTATGAATACATTGATTCCATGCTCGTGCTGCCTGTTTTAAACCGTACAGACTTTTACGTAATCAGATTGAAAACCAGGCGGTTGCTTCATATAAATCATCTCCTTCTGCTCACCATTTAGAAAAGCTGTTTTGACATCAAAGTGATATACTGGCATATTTTCTTTTCCCGCAATTGTTGTAGTTTGCCTTACAACTGGTGCAAAATACAGCATCATAATCAATTCCATATTTCTGATTATACCCTTGAGCTACTAATCGTGCTTTAAATCGTTCGACATTACCATTTTCATCAGTTTTCTTCTTGAATACCCATTTACATCCTATTGCTTTTCGTCCTTGCGGTAATTCCGTTAAAATCCATGTATTATTTTCATTTAACGATTGGAGCTCCTCCTTCATCCTTGTAATCCACTGATCCTTCTCCTCCTTAATTGAAACAGCTTCGTTGAAATTATTTGGATCAGCAGTTAAAGTTGCTGTATTTATTTCATTTATATATTGAACTGGTGGCACACCTTTGTTACATCTTGCTGATACACGACGTATCGGTTCTTGTTCTACTGCGTCTTCAAAAACTTCGCCGATACTTGAATCTATTGAATCTAATTCATCGTTTGTATTATCGATGGGTAGTATGCATGATCCCCCATCAAACAATTCTTCATTTCTCCTAAAGTTTTCATTGTCTACATTTCTGTTTATATTGTTTGGTAGAAATACTTGAGTTTCATTAATATGTATGTCTGAAGACAAAGATGTCTGGTTTTTTGGTTGGCAATTTGTGAATACGACAGCACGAGACACTACTACTTTAAATGACTTGACATTCATCACTCTAAATCCTTTAGAATTTTCATCAAAACCAATATAAACATTCTTTTCTGATTTAGCATCGAATTTCTTTCTTTTTTCTTCAGGAATGTGAACATAACATTCACTGCCAAATATATGAAAATTCTTAAAGTCTGGCTTCTTTAAATGCCATAATTCATATGGTGTTTTTCTTACACTTTTACTCGGAAGACAGTTTTGTATATGATTAGCTAAATTCAAAGCTTCGCCCCAAAATGATTTATTAAGTCCAGAATCGAACACCATACATTTGGCCATTTCGATAAGGGATCGATTTTTTCGTTCTGCTACTCCATTTTGTTGAGGACTATACGGTACTGTATACTGAATTTTAGTTCCACAATCGGTCAGGAATGTCTTCATTTTTCCTCCCACATATTCACCACCACGATCAGATCTTATTGTTTTCGGATACTGTCCATATTGCGTTTTCATCAATTTCCAGAAGTTGATGACTTTTGTATAAACATCGTCTTTATTTTTTAAAAGAAATACTGTACAGTACCGACTATAATAATCTATAATGGTTAAGAAGTACTTAAAACCACTGCGCGTGGATGGTGATATAGGACCGCAGACGTCTGTATGTATCAGGTCTAGTTTCGCAGTACTTTTTGTTTCGCTGAATTTCGGAAACTGCAACCTTGCAAATTTACCTTGAAGACAAACCTCACATTTCATGTTGTTACCACATTCAACAATCTTGATATTGGTGTCTAAATTTTCCCGATTTAACTGTTTTACTGCCTCTATATCCCTATGACCAAGAACACGATGCCAATAGTGTAAACAATTTATTTCACAAGTATTTGCAGACATGATTTTTTCTGAATATGTATATAATGTGTATAATCCATTGTGTAGTTTAGCTTTACATAATATGTTATTGTTTCTCACTATGATACATTCATCTTTACTAAAATTTATATTGTAGCCATGTTGTGTCATTTTTCTTACCGAAAGCAAGTTTGAGTTGAAATCTTGGACATAGTAAACGTCTTCGATCTTCAAAGTAACATCACCTGCTTTTACTTTGCAGATACCATTGCCTTGAGATGTTGAACAGTTTCCATTTGCTACGGCTATTGATTGCTTTTCCGACTTGAAGTTGATGAAATTGAACATTTCCTTTTTATGTGCAATGTGGCAAGTTGCTCCAGAATCAATAATCCATGAATCGACTTCCTTGTCTCCTCCTAAAGAATTTGAAACCAACGCGTACTCAACTTCCTGTATTTCTGCTACATGTGCACGCTTCTTGAATTTTGACTGATTCTCCTTAACCCAGTATTGATACTTGCGACATACTTTCTTCATATGCCCCTTCTTGTGACAGAAAAAACATTCCCGTTCCTTGTTACTAGGCTTTTTGTTACTCTTCAACGCTGCATTTTCCAACGAGTCCCCACGTACCGTCTTCTTGCGAAATTCTTCCATTAATTTGCCTTGTACCAAATTAATTGTTAGGTCTGTTTCTGGTCGTACTTCCAGCGCTGTGATCAAACTATCGTAGCTCCCTGGTAAGCTGCTAAGCAACATGGATACTTGCCATTCTTCAGATATGTCCTTAGCTCCCATTAGCGTTAGTTTGTCAAATAACTCGTTCATGGTGTTCATATGTGCTTCTAAATCTTCACCTTCATTTAACTGGATACTGCATATACGCCTCATCAAATGCACTTTTGAACTGAGAATGGTACGTTCATGTTGATTCTTCAAATTAGTCCATGCGCTTTTTGCGTGATTCTCGTTGCGTATGTGGATAAGTTGATTATCTTCCACACACAGACTTATTATTGCAAAAGCTTCTCGGTCTTTTCTAACCCATTCACTCGTATTTACCTCAGGACTTGCAATTACGCTCCACAAATCTTCCTTCACCAGATACATTTGCATTTTGAATTTCCAGTTGTAATAATTATCCTGATTTAGTTTTGCAATCCCGAAGAAACTTCTTTCAGCCATTTCTTTATCCTTTTTTTTTTATTATTAGCGATTTCTTTCTTAACAATTCACAATTATTTTGTATACTAATGTTCAGTGTTTACGCGTAGGCAGGCCCATAACCTATTGGAATTGAAACGACTGATCTTATCGAAAACACAAACGAACTGACTTTTTATTTTTTTATGAGAAAATTTCTAAAACATATTTCTAGGCTGAATATAACAAAGTTTCATAGATGTAGAACAGTTACAAAACAAACAAGTTAAAATACAAAATGTTATATTTCAACAAGTTGTGGTTCATTATCCTTTGAAAGGTGGCAGGTGCCCCCGTTGGACCGAATGGCATTCTGTTAAATTCGAAATGACCAAGTCATGTACTGAAAGCAGTTTTTTCTTTGTCACTATCTTCAACTAGAACCTGATGGTAACAACTTGCTAAATCTAGTGTTGAAAAATACCGACTATGACCTAACTGGTCTAAAATCTCATCTATTCGTGGTATCGGAAACACCTGTTTGATGGTGACGTCATTTAATTTTCGGAAATCTATAACCAGTCTCTATTTCTTATTGCCATCTTTATCGCCCTTTTTAGGTACCAATAATAATGGGGAATTCCAAGGCGACATGCTTGGTGAAATAATTCCATCGTCTAACATCTTTGATACTTGTCTATTAATCTCATTTCTATGCATATGAGGAAGTTTATACTGTTTCTGATTTATTGGTGGCTGATTCCATTGTGTTTGTGATTCCATCATGTTTTAATATCGGAGTGAATGTTAATTCATCCCCTTCCAAATATGATATGACAAGCAAATATTTTGCAAAGATGCAACTTCCTCTTTATTTAATGATTCATCGATCTTTACATTCCCTAATAATCTATCAATTCTATTTTTTATATTAACCGAGTTTATTGCATTTATTGTAGAACTCGCCTTTGTTGTTTCTTTGTATTTGTTAAAATTTGAAAATTGTGGCTTGAAATTGCTATCAATGGTCACCTCCTTAAAGGTGACATTTAAAATTGATGCATATACTCTATTTCTTCTAACGTTTGTTAAACTATCTCCCAAATATTCTCTTGGCTGAATTTCGTGTTTGTGCAGCAAAACTATAGGAATTCTTGTTCTTAACGGCAGTGATACAACCATGGCTGCTCTGGGCTGGTCCCTGATTTGTTGATTAAAATTAATATTTTCTATGTCTTGTAATGATTTTAATGGAAATTTAACAAGATGATTTTTGTCTTTATCAAAAAATGTAATTTTTTTATTTAACGCATTTATTATAGATCTGTTCCAGAGATTGTCACGCCCGACTATTCCATCTTCTGGTACCCCTTGTTCAAGTGACACAACGTGTAGCGTTAAACTCAGGTTTTCTATGTTTGTGTGCTGAATCTTAGTGGAGCCTAAGGTTCTAACGCATCCACCAAAAGCACCACTCAGATCCTTCTGAATATCTTTATTAAAATTCGGCAAATGTGCCATCCTATTTTCTTTAATCAGGCTGGCCTCAGCTCCAGAATCCACTAACAGAGTAAGTTTTCCATTTTTTGCTGCCTCGCAAGGTACTTCAATGAATACATCACTCGTATCGGATATCTTGAAACACTCTCCATTCTAGTTGAATATTTTACGATGCATGCCTTATTGTGAAGTTAATTTTATTTTTCTCGACATAAATTTACTCTTAGAATTATTAGCAATTGATGACAATTTAATTTTACAAATCGTGAATTTATTATACATTTCTGACGATAAAACGCACATAGCGCTACTAATAAAAAGAAATATTGAAATTACTTCATTACAAATTATACTCGCCACTGTTGAGAATGTATCCACAGTCTTGCCAGACGTTTGATCTACAATTCCCAAATTTTCAGGGCAGTTAAGTACGACTTTCTTTTTATTTGATTTACTTTTGATTTTATTAT
Organism: Dryomyza anilis; assembly: GCA_951804985.1. NCBI lineage: Eukaryota > Metazoa > Arthropoda > Insecta > Diptera > Dryomyzidae > Dryomyza > Dryomyza anilis. Next base: position 46,725,670 of record OX638132.1, on the reverse strand, counting down.
TCTTGATTTTAATATTTTTAACTTCCGATTCAATTGGTTTTACTTTCTTTACTTTATTTGTTTTTTTTTTTTTATAATTTGTTTATTTTTAATTTCCTTAATTCCTATATTCTGTTCAATATTCGTGTCAAGTTGTGTATTATTACTATTTAGTTCATAATATGTTTTTGCATGGTTGAAGTATATACAGGTTAGACCATCTAGAGGTTTAATTGACATATAGTGTGCTGAGAATGTCAAGAGAAAATTTAAAAAAATTCAAGAATTATTGTCATTGTAAACTTTATTTTCAGGTTATGATTTTTTGCATTAAAATTTTGAGGTTTTATAAAAATCTCACTGCACATATTCACTCTAATCATTTTTGCCATTCACTGTGGTTTCTTTTGGATGCTGAGAATTCTTGAAAGTTTGAAAAATGTTGAAATTTATTTAATTTAAACGTTTGATATTTTTTGTTTTTATGAAATTGTAAACAAAGCACTGATGTTCTGTTTTAAATTTTTCGTAAACAAATGTTGAAACTTTCAACCAGTTTTCAAAAAAAAGTAAATGGCGCCTGAATTTTAAAGATGACTTAACCTGTATATACTTCAACAATGTGTTTTTGTTGGAAGATTTCTATCTTCATTAATATGTATTTTCTCTTTGGATATGTGTTCTCTTTGAAACTTCTACAACTACAGGCCTTACTACACTATTTGCTACGGGTCCCCAGTTTAGTGGCCTTGACTGGGTACCTGGTAGTTTCTCTGTGGACTGATATTATTGTTCCATGCATCATATTTGCGTTTGGCATAACAATTCATAATAACATGTTCGTCCTTTCTGCACCAAGTGCAATATTTAGCGGGCCTGTTTGCAAAGTTCTCATTGCCATTATTTCCTAGAAAAACTCGTTTAACACGACAATCCCCCTCGACGTGTCCCCTTCTATGGCACCAATCGCATCTCAATCCTGGAGCACCCCCGCCTTGGTTCTGGATACCACCTTGACCATTTACCTGAGGTACGGGTGGCTGACTTCCTTGGGGGCAGTATGTCCTGGAAAAACATTCCGACCCGAACGATCTGCACACTGTTCATGTCCATAAGTACGACAGTCACTGCAATACGGAATGTTTTTCCGTGTATGACATTCATCCCTCAGATGTCCTTCTTCTTGCAATAAGAACATGTAGGTGTAGGCTGCTTCATACCTACATTTTGTGTTTTCTCTTCCGTCTCCTTTTTTTCATTGCCTTGGCCACCTGATGCATTACGATTATTTGGAATGAAGGCCGATGAGGGCTCATTGAAATGGACTCCAAACTTGTCTACGCCCGTTAACTCTGCTGACTCCCTTTGTATCGTCGCATGGTCCAATGCCTCTTCCACCAATTTCTCCAGTGTTGTTTGCTTACTGCTCAACATGAGCATTCGCAAAGTGTAATCCCGAATTCCTAACTTAAATGAGCTTTTAACTAAATTATTCAATTCATTAACGAACACGTCGTCTTTCGTATCATTATATTTACATTTAATCGTGCTTAATGCTGCCCCATGTTGCCCTGTGTTGTGATGTCGTCACTTTCTATGGTATCCTTGTGGTATAAGGATGTCTCGTGCGCTGTCTTAACCTCCTCGTTCAAATATCTAATACGCACGTTCAACTCCAATTTTGTTGTTCGCTTCCTCCAACGTCGCGTACTCCTCCCTTGCCTGGCGTCTGACAGAATTATTTATTGATTCCTCAGAAATATTCTCTTCTTTCAATAAATTTCTTAATTTTATGTTCTTCTCTTCTATTTCAGCTGTTTCTTCTAACTCTGCTGAACGTTTTAAACAATAAACGTTTAAACGTTTTCTCAACACGTCAACTAATCTTTCTAATTCACCATTTTCTGTTAAAACCGATTTAATTTTCAAATTCTGGAAATTTAATGATTCTTCTACTATTTTATCTCCCTCCTCTAATTTAGATAAATCCAGAATTCTAGATATATTATCTTTTAATAACGCTGTACTATCTTTATTTAGTATTGTTGGTACAAATTGCGACCATAATTTTTGAACAAATCTGTCCAATTCGCTAGATTGCCATTAAATATTTTTAATCAATTTAAAACGTTATCTTTATCTTTTAATTTAAAAAAAATGTCATCAAGTTGTAATTGAAAATTTCAATGAAACAAAAATGTTACCCAAAAAACAACGAAATCAATTTTGGCATTCATGAAGTATAACTATATACTATATTTTTTTTTCAAATTTATATTGAAGTATTTATTTTTAAATCTGTTTTCTATAACATTGGAAAAATAAAAATAATTTTATTTTTTCCAAAATAAAAAAAAATATGTGAAAAATTTAACATACAATGTTTTTTTATTATAAATTTTTTGTTATTTTTAGAATCATAACAGCAATCAGTGCTGTGTTCACACGCTTTAAAATTTAATCAAATCATTTAGTTTTTATTTGTTATACACTAGAGGGTCCGTAGTTTGGAATCTCAGTGTTATTTCGATTTATTTATTTGGAAATGTTAATTTTCCTTTTTAAATTAAAAGAAAGTTTTAAAAATCATTATTTTTCAATTGTTATACACTGGAGTGTCCGTAGTTCGGACTCTCAGTGATATTTTATTTATTTATAGTTCATTGAATGTTAATTGATTCTATTGAATATTAACAATATTCATTTAAATTTTAAAAATAAATTTATATTTAACTATATTCTGTTGTAAAATACTTTTTTTTTAAACTTCTAAAACACTACTCATAAAAAAAAAATGAAAACTATCCTATTCTATTTTTATATCTTAAAAAAAAAAAAAAAAAAAAATTTTCGAACACTTACCATTTTATTTTAGTGTTTAATTCTCGTCCTTCCTTCTTTCCTTCTTCCTCCTCTCGGTCCCTGAGAGGTTGGTACCGACGTACTGGCTGCGCCAAAATTTTGTAATTTTAGAGTGGTATTTATATTACATTTATTTAATTAAAAAATACTTTTTATTGTTTTAACACTTTTTATTGTTTCAGCACTTTTATTAAATTTACTACCTCCACTTAAGGCTCACTAAACTACTATGTTTTAAATTGCAACGAAAGGTATTAACAATACCTTCGTTGCAAGCTTTTCTTAAATTCTATTCTCACTATGTTTTAGTGAGTTTTCACTTTCACTCAATTTTGGTGTACGTGACTTTTGAAGAAAGTCCGACTTGCAGTTTTTGGCTGACACCAATTGCGAAATATCAGAATTGTTGGCAATCGCTGCTTTGCTTATTTTAACATAGATCTAAAATTATGCAATGGAAAATTGTATTGCAAGCTTCTTGAAAGAGGTGAGGTCTAAGTAAAGCTTTAGTGCTTTGCCAAATTATTGCCAGCTTCTGTTAACTGTGCAAGCTAACCTGAAAGAGGTGTGTGCTTTAGCGCTTGCCAAATTATTATCGTTGTTGCCAACGTGAAGCGTTGGGACAATGCTATGAACATGTTGCTGTACAAATTGAGTACAATATGATATTAAAACATGATACGCTCAACATATGTACAGAAACATCCAAAACTGAATGAATAGTGAAGAACCATAAAGAAAAGAAAAATGTATGCGCTAATTCACAACAAATCAGATTACACTGCTGCCAACCAAGGCACCCAATTTAAAGGTAAATGCTACAACTGTGATACATATGGGCATATGGCACGTGATTGTCATAAAAACGCAAGCGCTCAATAAATCAATCTGCAGATGAACCCAGATATGAAGAACGACAGGATTATGTCGAAAATAACAACAATTTTAAACAATCTTTAAACTAAAACGAGTCAGTACTGCGGGGCAAGATCTGACTCCCACAACCGATTGCCCGAGAATCTCCATTTCACAAATTGCTCGAAAGCCAAATAGCTTAACTGTCGAAGGACTCATTGATTGTACAGCGTATTTGGTAACATTGGATACGGGAGCTTCACACTCAATAATAAGAAGTAAACTGGTTAAGGACGAAGTAGAACCGCTTCAGAGGAAAGATTAACAAGAAAATAACGATTGGTACTACGACTGTTAAGCATGATTTTATAGTGACAGAAATAGTAGACGACATAATGTTAGGAATGGACTTCATGATAAGGAATGGTTTCACACTAGATCTAACAAGAAAAATTTTGAGTTATGCCAACACGGAGATCCAACTAAATATTGATTGTGACCAGAGCCCGAAAATTAACAAAGTTATTGCTCATAAAAATAGAAAAATACCACCTAATTCAGAAGCAATTGTGTGGGCGAAATTAAATGGAGATTGTGGGATAAGCAAGTTGTGGGTTATAGAACTGAATAATGAGCCAATGAGCAGAAGTAATATTGTTGTCGGAAGAACAAAAGACAAAGTTGTTCCAATAAGAGTTCTTAACATGGAAAGCTCGTCCAAATTAATTAAAAAGGGTACAGTAAAAGGTAGGTGTCAAGAGGCATCTGCGATAATAAATTGTGAAGCAAGTCAATCAAAAATCAACACTACACCGCAAGTAGATCTGAAATAAATCTGCTCAAACTTTTATAAAAGAGTGGACCAAGGATTTGACTGCCAATGGTTTGTATTCACTGCTAAATATACGACGGAAGAACTTCCATCGTAAAACATTGAATGAACCAATTCGTCAAGCACCGAGAAGAGTACCACTTGCCAAACGGAACGAGTGTCACATTTAGTCGAAGAGATGGAAAAAAATGGTGTCGTGGAACCATCAGAAAGCCCATGGAGCTCACCAGTGGTGTTGGTTAAAAAAAGGATGGTAGTACTCGGTTTTGCGTTGATTACCGAAAGTTAAATGATGTAACAAAGAAAGATAGCTATCCATTGCCTAGAATCGACGATACCTTGGATACACTCTCTAATGCAAAATGGTTTTCTACGTTGGATTTGCTAAGCGGTTACTGGCAAGTAGAAATCGATAAGAACGATCGAGAGAAGACTGGCGATGGACTATGGCATTTTCTGGTAATGCCATTTGGACTGTGCAATGCCACAGCAATTCGAACGGTTAATGGAACATGTATTAAAAGGTTTACACTGGAAAACATGCCTGGTATACCTTGGATATAATTTATGGGTAATGATTTTAACAAACATGTAAGAAATCTAGAAGAAGTTTGTCTTCGATTGGAAGGTGCGGGACTGAAACTTAGCCCAAAGAAATGTTCACTTTTTAAGAAAGAAGTCAAATATCTGGGTCATCGAGTTACCACATAAAGTGTACATACCGACGAGGATAAAATAGTTGCCGTAAAGGAGAGGCCCAGACCACAGAACCTACATGACCTTCGAAACTTCTTGAGGCTATGTACATACTACAGGCGATTTTTTGTAGGTTTTGCCAATGTGTAACATCGGGTGAGGGGGAAATAAACCTGGAGGAAAAGAAGGTCAAAGGCGGGAACCCATTTTAGCCACTAGCGTTCAGCCTTAGGGAGGTTCGTGACCCTTTCTCTTACCAGAACTCGTACATAATCTTTTATTATAGAGTCCCTCAAAAAAAACACAATTTAAAAATTGTGGACCGACTTGACTGGGCAAAAAAGATATTTATGTAGTCATTGTAAAATTTATCCTTTATGTAAACGAACTAAAATTCGAAAAATTCATTTTTAATTATTTTTATAATAAACAATATTTATTTTCATTTAATTTTAATATTTTTTTTTTTTAGTTCTAAATATAATTAACAAATACATTTTAAATTCTATGTTTTTATTGCATAAGTAGTGGTGTATTTATATATGTAGTGGCATATTGTATTCTTATATGTACACCCAAAGAACGAATCAATTGGGGCAACCGTCTTTGTTTGCCAACTTATTTAGTCTAATTTATTTAGTTCTGTCAACATTCGACTGATTCAGTTGTTGCAACACCGCGTATCAGTTCACACAACTAATGAATACAATTGACACAACCAAGTTGTTTAGTTGTGGTAGCCAATTTAATTATAAGATATCGGCCATTTTACCTAGCGCTCCAACGTGTTGCAAACACGAAGTCAGCGTACAACATTGCCGACGATTCGTTGTGCTGCTGACTTCGTGTTTGCAACACGTTGGAGCGCTAGGGCTGCATATATAAAAACAACATATAGAAACACAATAGGAAGTACTATGTAGAATAGAATGTCTCTGGTTGAAGAAAGTATATTTGAGCATGAAAAAACCGAACAGTAAAAACGAACAAGCCTTAAAACAATTCCAAATTTTGTTTATGACGTGGCACGCACTGTCCGCAGCACAAAACAAAAAAATAGTGAAAAAATCTGAAATCGCCTTAAAACAATTCCAAATATTGTTTAAGACTAAGACGTGGCACGCGCTGTCCGCAAAACAAAACGAGTGAAAAATGTAAAGCTTGCGCGACTGGTGTTGTCCTGCTTTGGCATCGCTATTATACAAGACAACTGATTCCACAGTTGAATCAAATAAATATTGGTTGCTACAACTTAATGTTATATAGCTATCTGTTAAGTCAACTAAATATTGGTTAGGTCTCATTTTGAATTTAGTTGCCGTGGCATTGGAAACAAAAAAATTGAAAATGGATAAAAAGTTTGTTTCCCCAATCAATGTTGCAGTTGCTTCAACTAATTGTTGGTTACGCTTCATACTATTGTTTACCACAAATGAATTTCAGTTGAAACTGACTAAATTTGGTAGATGCAAATGAATATTCGTTGAAACAACTGCACGTCAAGCAATTATTTTTTTGTGTGTAGTGGTGTAATTTTAAAACAATTTATTTTTTTAAATCTTTATCGTTTTTTTTTTCTAAGCAAGGTTTATATCCATACTGTAATAATTGATCGTTCAAACAATTCTTTATTATGGTAGGAACATTTTTTTTTTTTTATAATTTAATAATTTTTTGGATGTATTAATTTAAATTGTAAAATTTTAAAATTTTGTTTTGTATGAAAAACAATAGAAATATAAATTTAAATTGATGCTTTAATGATAAAATTGATATCGTGAACCTGTGAAAATGTCAAAAATCTAATTTAATTCGCAAAAGGTAAACTATGGGAGCTTGAAAAAATGTCACAAATTCTCTCACAACGAATGATGTGACACACAAAAAGAAAAAAAAAACAAGATCGTCTTAAACTCGGCTTGATTCTTTCATTATCAAAATTTTACTGAGAGATTTAAAAGTGTGAGAGTGAGATTGTCAATTTATTACAATGTGAAAGCGAATCACAAAAGACATCATTGCAGGAAAATAAAAGAACTTCGTTGTTAAACGAAGAATATGCATGTCAAAAAAGATCACTAAAATATTACAAAAACAACTTACATTATGCGTTCGCCGACGATGAAAGGCCTTCCATGAGTGACGCTGGGGTTGCTGTGAGGATCAAATTTATCGCATGCGATATTTTTGTAGCATATTTTTTTCATGCGAATGTTGCTTACTATTTTCAGCAATACATATTTTTTTTTTACACTTTATTTCACGTTTATTAATATTTTTACTAATTTCAATTAATTTTCATTTCTTTTTCTTACGTAACAAAATTATTAAATTCACTTATCTCTTTTTTTTTCAATTTAACACTGAATTTATTTTTTTTTCTTTTGCATATTTAAATAATATGAACCATGCTTTTAATTATTTTCGAATATTTTTCTGTATACATTTTTTTTGTATAATTTTCTGTATAAGTGTTCTACATATTTTCTGTCTTCCTTTATTTTTTTACTTTTTTTTATTATTTTTTTTCTTATACACCATCACTTAAATTTATGCAATATTACATTTAACTAATTTTAATTAAAATTATGCAATACTAATTTTTAAGTAGATTAATTAATTTTTTTTTCAATCGTTTGTGCAATATTAGATTTAATCATTCGTGCAATATTAGATTTAAGTAAAATAATAAATTTTTTGTGCAATATTCATTTTAATAAAACAATGCAATTTTTGTGTTCAATATTGTTTTAGCACTTCTAAATATTTGTATATTTTAAGTATTTTTAAGTAATTTTTCTTTGATGATTTTTTTTTTATATATATATGCATTTTTCGAACATTTTTTTCTTTGGTTTTTTCAAACTCTTTTCATTTTTACCTTGAAGCCAAGTTTTAAATTTTATGCATTTAATATTTTAATGTTTGTATTTTTAACTTTTTACTTTGAACTTTTAACTTTTTAATTGATCACGATTTTTACCGCGTTTTAGGCACTAGATTTTTATGGATGTATCATCGCGCACTTGTTTGACCGTGTCACTTGATTAAGCGTAATTTTTGACTGTGATCACTGATCAACAACACGCGCCTTTCCAGCGATCGATGAGAGGCCTTGTTGCGAAGATTGTACCAAAGAAATTGATGAGACGATTAAATACTGCTGTCAAGGGAAGAGCGTTGGCAATAAAATGCGATGTTTTTGATATATTTTCCTTAAGAGAGGTTTCCTAAATTTATCAAAATTTTCCCGGTGAAACAATATGGATACATGAGGAGCGCTATACTGCATACAATCCCTAAATTTTATTTTATTAGTTTCATCGAAACAAATTTAGATAAGCATATATTTTACCTTTTATAAATAAACCAAAGGTCTCTAGAAACGAATTCTATTGAGCCATGGGGTGAACTTAGATGTGCGAGTCTACACTCATTTTACAAATTTATAATAAATGTATAATTTGAAAAAAGATTCACATGCGCGATGCATGAAGCAATCAGATTCTATCTGTTTTATACGATAAATTATTTTAATTAAAAATCATTACTTTATGTAGCAAAATGTATACTCTGTACCTTTGATTACTTTAAATGAATCCAGAATAAATCGTTATAAGATTTTTTTTAAATTAAGTTATTACTTAAATGGACTGTTTCCTTCGCCAGCTCAAATAGAAAAGAAAGAAATTTCGCAGTATGGAAATTAACATACCACATGAATCGAAATATGTCTATCGAGTTTCGGTATGCTTGATAGGAAATGCATGCAATATTATTTAAAGCATAATGTATATGAGTAAATCAAAATCGGAACTGATGACAGTAATTACTGAATTACTGAAACATAAATAAATTACTAAAAAAAATAAAAAAATCAAAAATAACCTAAAAGAGAAAAATTATTTGGCGAAATATTGTGTGTCACCAGGAGAGAGCTTCTTGCTGTAATTGAAAGTGTGAAAAATGTCCATAAGTATCTGTACGGACAACAGTTTCACTTGAGAACCGATCACGCAGCACTACGATGGTTCCTTCAGTTCAAAGATCCGGACGATTTCTCTATCGAACATCGTAATGGAGGAAATGTGTACCAGCAAAAGGACCAACAGTCAGAAATTAAGGCAGGATGCATCAGTACAACGTGGGAGCACCATTCGAGCGTATTGCCATGGATGTCGCCGGGCCATTTCCAATCAGTGATACGGGTAATAAGTATGTCCTTGTCGTCATTGACTATTTCAATTAATGATGTAGTGTATCGGATTCAGAATACTGCAGGCGTTAGACGAAAAATGAAAGTAGTACATTTAGAAAGGTTGGCGCCGTATAGAGAGAAAGAGGATTAACATCTGTACGGGACGAACAGATTTAGGTGGAGGGCAGTGTTACGAAAAGATGTAATTTGCCCCATAGTACAAGCATTCAACAATAATAAATGAGATACAAGACAATTCAGCGCGCTAAGCAATGTGTTAGAAAGAGACTGAAGATCATTCAACGTACTGAGCAATGTGCGAGAAAGAGATGGAAGATCAGCACATTAAAATACATGAGTGCGAATGAGATGCCAATAGCATGCGTCATTCACGAAACGAGTAGAAGGAAGGTCGTGAGCGAACATTGTAAAGATAAATTGTAGTAATACAGTAGTTGTTATATGTGATTGTTATTAAGTTGTTATTTAAGTAAATAAAGTTAATTAATACTAGTTGAAATAATACTAGTTAAAACCAAATATTAGTGTTTGTACACAATCCAGAGATACGAACTTGTAGAACTGTTTTCCGTAGACTGCATTTTCGTAACAATACATTTTTATTTTATAAATATGTATCTAAAATAAAAATTATATTTGACTTTTGAAAATATTTATCTAAAATAATTTTTATTAGCTTTGATAAATATCAATCAAACTTTTATTTGTATTTCTCAAATATAATTCTTACAAAATATTTTAAAATATTTTAAATAATTTAAAACAAGGCCATAAATTAAAAATGTTCATCGAACGTTATCTAATGGTACTCTCTGTTTTATAGTTCCATCATTTCTTGAATGACATTTCAGAGCAGAGCCGCTTGGACATACTTAAAAATATATTTTGTTAATATTTGATTTTTTATACACAAACATCTAAAACTATTAATATTGTATTTTCAAAAATTAATTTGAACTTTTAGTTTTACAATGAAGATATACAAAGAAATACGTATATTTTCTAAAAACTATGGCGCATTTTCATACACAATTTAAAGTCAAATTTAAATTTCAAATCTTTTTTTTTGCGCCTTTCTATATAGTTTCCGCTCTTTTAAAAAGGCGCAAAAATACTGAATATTAGGCCCATTTTTTATTTTATATTTTTTAAAAATTTCGCGCCTTTCTCTATATATTGCGCTGTTTTAGAAAGGTGAAAAATGTCTGCAAATTAGGCGCCTTTTCCATTTTGTGATGCTTCGAAATTTTGCGGCTCTATATTTTGCACGCTTCTGTAGAGGCGCAAACATATTGTCAATAACACACAGAAAAAAAGTGTGTAAATATAACTAAAATGTTAATCAAACCAATTAATTTTTAATTGAAACTCAGCCGATGTAACTTTTAGTAGCATTGAATTCCATGTTCGTAATAATGAGAATATGTTAATTGAAGACACTTTAATTAATGTTTATTAAAGTTGGTATAAATATTATATTTTTTATTGGGAATTTTTAAATCATTAATTAATTAATTAGTAACATCAATTAAAAATTTCATTAGATAGAAATTGGATCAATTAAATATTTTGAAATTAAATAAAATATTTGTCGAATAGAAACATATAAAAATAAATAAAAATAATTTAATTCAATATATAACGTAAAATAAATATTAAATAAGTATTTATACTGTTTGATATGCTTTGTAAAATTCTTTCAACCTAACGAATGTTTTACCGAAGTCAGTTTTCACAACTTCTACAGGTGGGCCAATTAATTGAGTCAAACATAAAATTTGATTTGATATGAAATTTTTAATATGCAATAAAATGAGCATCATAAGCTGTTTGTTCAAATTCTTGACAGCAAAAATAAATTGAGCCATTTAATGCTTTAATAACATAACATACACTAAATAATGCAATATCCTGTTTTAAAATAGCAACGTAGAAGAATAATGTTAGAAGAAACTAAACGACGCCGACGCACAAACAAAAAACAAAATGAAATCCAGAAGAAAAAAACAGTGTTGTAATTTCAGAAAATGAATAAATCAAAAGTGACAAATAAAAGTAGTTAATACTATTAAAGATTTTGTTGTATTGAAATTATATTTAATTTATTCCTATTAATATTTTAATTAAAAAATGTGTAAATACAATTAATTAATTAGTAAATACATTCATATTTTTAATTGGAATACGATTTTGTTTGCTATTAATATCAATTGTTATATATACGAACAATATTTTTTTCTGTGAAAGCGCATTTGCAATTTTATGCTTTTTTGAAAATTTTGCGCCCATCACTATATTTTGCGCTCTTTTAAAAAGACGCAAACATTTTTAATATTATGCGGTTTTTTTAGTTTTGTGTTTTTTTGAAAATTTTGCGCATTTGTCTACTGGATCCGCGCCTGAGTAACATACTTAGGAATTCAACTAGATCGTCGGCTGACTTGGCGAAAACACATTGAATCAAAAAGAACACAAATCAAACTAAAGACGCTTAACCTAAACTGGCTACTAAATAAGAAGTCAAGACTTCGACTAGAACACAAAGTACTTTTCTACAAAGCTGTTATCAAACCAACCTGACGCCCTATTTTCGAGTTCGTTGAAGATATTTTCATGCGACAATTCCCACAATTTCCGTAAATTCTCGCATGAAGCACAAATTAGTCATTCTCGAGTTTATGAGAATTGTCGAATGCGACAATTGTCGAATGAAATTCTCTAATTTGTAACGAATGGTGTTTTTCTGGTGATATTCAAAGTCGCACGAAATAAATCATTGAAAATGTAGTGGTATCGAAGTTATAAATGCATTTTATCAAAGAAATACAATTTATTAAATTAATTAAACGGATGTTTAATAAAATATACTGTTTGGATATACAAATAGCAATGGCGGAAAGCTATATTAGCGACTTTTGTGAAATTATAAGTTGCACAATGAATCAACTACACTATTCACTACGTACCAGAGCTCTCGATTACCCGGGTGCCCGGCTACCCGGGTTTTTCGAGCTACCCGGGTAATACCGGTAATGTGGGCGGAAAGTGATAAAAAGACCGACAAAATTTTTATTGCAGAAATCGGTAGCAGACATCAAGGGAAATCGAATGGTACCACTCTCAGTGGTCCCTGACCCCCAAAAGGGGGTCAAAAACCACTTTTTGTCCAAAAATTTTTTATTGCGGAAATGGATAGCGAACCTTATTAGAAGACTAATGGTACCCTTTGGAGTGGTCCCTGACCCCCAAAAGGGGGTCAAAAACCCATTTATGACCCAAAAATTTTTATTTCAGAAATCGATAGCGGACACTATTAGAATGCTATTGGTACACTTTGGAGTGGTCCATGACCCCCAAAAGGGGGTCAAAAACCCATTTATGACCCAAAAATTTTTATCTCGGAAATCGATAGTGGACATCATTAGAAGGCTAATGGTACCCTTTGGTGTGGTCCGTGACCCCCAAAAGGGGGTCAAAAACCCATTTATGACCCAAAAATTTTTATCTCGGAAATCGATAGCGGACATCATTAGAAGGCTAATGGTACCCTTTGGAGTGGTCCAGGTCCCCCCAAAGGGGGTCAAAACCCCCATTTTCGAAAAAAATATTTTGTGAATGTCAAAATGCATTTCAAAACGTCAGCTATCTATTTCTGCAAAAAAAAAGTTCACACAACTAATGAATACAATTGACACAACCAAGTTGTTTAGTTGTGGTAGCCAATTTAATTATAAGATATCGGCCATTTTACCTAGCGCTCCAACGTGTTGCAAACACGAAGTCAGCGTACAACATTGCCGACGATTCGTTGTGCTGCTGACTTCGTGCGCTAGGGCTGCATATATAAAAACAACATATAGAAACACAATAGGAAGTACTATGTAGAATAGAATGTCTCTGGTTGAAGAAAGTATATTTGAGCATGAAAAAACCGAACAGTAAAAACGAACAAGCCTTAAAACAATTCCAAATTTTGTTTATGACGTGGCACGCACTGTCCGCAGCACAAAACAAAAAAATAGTGAAAAAATCTGAAATCGCCTTAAAACAATTCCAAATATTGTTTAAGACTAAGACGTGGCACGCGCTGTCCGCAAAACAAAACGAGTGAAAAATGTAAAGCTTGCGCGACTGGTGTTGTCCTGCTTTGGCATCGCTATTATAAAAGACAACTGATTCCACAGTTGAATCAAATAAATATTGGTTGCTACAACTTAATGTTATATAGCTATCTGTTAAGTCAACTAAATATTGGTTAGGTCTCATTTTGAATTTAGTTGCCGTGGCAATGGAAACAAAAAAATTGAAAATGGATAAAAAGTTTGTTTCCCCAATCAATGTTGCAGTTGCTTCAACTAATTGTTGGTTACGCTTCATACTATTGTTTACCACAAATGAATTTCAGTTGAAACTGACTAAATTTGGTAGATGCAAATGAATATTCGTTGAAACAACTGCACGTCAAGCAATTATTTTTTTGTGTGTAGTGGTGTAATTTTAAAACAATTTATTTTTTTAAATCTTTATCGTTTTTTTTTTTCTAAGCAAGGTTTATATCCATACTGTAATAATTGATCGTTCAAACAATTCTTTATTATGGTAGGAACATTTTTTTTTTTTTATAATTTAATAATTTTTTGGATGTATTAATTTAAATTGTAAAATTTTAAAATTTTGTTTTGTATGAAAAACAATAGAAATATAAATTTAAATTGATGCTTTAATGATAAAATTGATATCGTGAACCTGTGAAAATGTCAAAAATCTAATTTAATTCGCAAAAGGTAAACTATGGGAGCTTGAAAAAATGTCACAAATTCTCTCACAACGAATGATGTGACTCGCAAAAAGAAAAAAAAAACAAGATCGTCTTAAACTCGGCTTGATTCTTTCATTATCAAAATTTTACTGAGAGATTTAAAAGTGTGAGAGTGAGATTGTCAATTTATTACAATGTGAAAGCGAATCACAAAAGACATCATTGCAGGAAAATAAAAGAACTTCGTTGTTAAACGAAGAATATGCATGTCAAAAAAGATCACTAAAATATTACAAAAACAACTTACATTATGCGTTCGCCGACGATGAAAGGCCTTCCATGAGTGACGCTGGGGTTGCTGTGAGGATCAAATTTATCGCATGCGATATTTTTGTAGCATATTTTTTTCATGCGAATGTTGCTTACTATTTTCAGCAATACATATTTTTTTTTTACACTTTATTTCACGTTTATTAATATTTTTACTAATTTCAATTAATTTTCATTTCTTTTTCTTACGTAACAAAATTATTAAATTCACTTATCTCTTTTTTTTTCAATTTAACACTGAATTTATTTTTTTTTCTTTTGCATATTTAAATAATATGAACCATGCTTTTAATTATTTTCGAATATTTTTCTGTATACATTTTTTTTGTATAATTTTCTGTATAAGTGTTCTACATATTTTCTGTCTTCCTTTATTTTTTTACTTTTTTTTATTATTTTTTTTCTTATACACCATCACTTAAATTTATGCAATATTACATTTAACTAATTTTAATTAAAATTATGCAATACTAATTTTTAAGTAGATTAATTAATTTTTTTTTCAATCGTTTGTGCAATATTAGATTTAATCATTCGTGCAATATTAGATTTAAGTAAAATAATAAATTTTTTGTGCAATATTCATTTTAATAAAACAATGCAATTTTTGTGTTCAATATTGTTTTAGCACTTGTAAATATTTGTATATTTTAAGTATTTTTAAGTAATTTTTCTTTGATGATTTTTTTTTTATATATATATGCATTTTTCGAACATTTTTTTCTTTGGTTTTTTCAAACTCTTTTCATTTTTACCTTGAAGCCAAGTTTTAAATTTTATGCATTTAATATTTTAATGTTTGTATTTTTAACTTTTAACTTTGAACTTTTAACTTTTTAATTGATCACGATTTTTACCGCGTTTTAGGCACTAGATTTTTATGGATGTATCATCGCGCACTTGTTTGACCGTGTCACTTGATTAAGCGTAATTTTTGACTGTGATCACTGATCAACAACACGAACATATATACGAACAATATTTTTTTCTGTGAAAGCGCATTTGCAATTTTATGCTTTTTTGAAAATTTTGCGCCCATCACTATATTTTGCGCTCTTTTAAAAAGACGCAAACATTTTTAATATTATGCGGTTTTTTTAGTTTTGTGTTTTTTTGAAAATTTTGCGCATTTGTCTACTGGATCCGCGCCTGAGTAACATACTTAGGAATTCAACTAGATCGTCGGCTGACTTGGCGAAAACACATTGAATCAAAAAGAACACAAATCAAACTAAAGACGCTTAACCTAAACTGGCTACTAAATAAGAAGTCAAGACTTCGACTAGAACACAAAGTACTTTTCTACAAAGCTGTTATCAAACCAACCTGACGCCCTATTTTCGAGTTCGTTGAAGATATTTTCATGCGACAATTCCCACAATTTCCGTAAATTCTCGCATGAAGCACAAATTAGTCATTCTCGAGTTTATGAGAATTGTCGAATGCGACAATTGTCGAATGAAATTCTCTAATTTGTAACGAATGGTGTTTTTCTGGTGATATTCAAAGTCGCACGAAATAAATCATTGAAAATGTAGTGGTATCGAAGTTATAAATGCATTTTATCAAAGAAATACAATTTATTAAATTAATTAAACGGATGTTTAATAAAATATACTGTTTGGATATACAAATAGCAATGGCGGAAAGCTATATTAGCGACTTTTGTGAAATTATAAGTTGCACAATGAATCAACTACACTATTCACTACGTACCAGAGCTCTCGATTACCCGGGTGCCCGGCTACCCGGGTTTTTCGAGCTACCCGGGTAATACCGGTAATGTGGGCGGAAAGTGATAAAAAGACCGACAAAATTTTTATTGCAGAAATCGGTAGCAGACATCAAGGGAAATCGAATGGTACCACTCTCAGTGGTCCCTGACCCCCAAAAGGGGGTCAAAAACCACTTTTTGTCCAAAAATTTTTTATTGCGGAAATGGATAGCGAACCTTATTAGAAGACTAATAGTACCCTTTGGAGTGGTCCCTGACCCCCAAAAGGGGGTCAAAAACCCATTTATGACCCAAAAATTTTTATTTCAGAAATCGATAGCGGACACTATTAGAATGCTATTGGTACACTTTGGAGTGGTCCATGACCCCCAAAAGGGGGTCAAAAACCCATTTATGACCCAAAAATTTTTATCTCGGAAATCGATAGTGGACATCATTAGAAGGCTAATGGTACCCTTTGGTGTGGTCCGTGACCCCCAAAATGGGGTCAAAAACCCATTTATGACCCAAAAATTTTTATCTCGGAAATCGATAGCGGACATCATTAGAAGGCTAATGGTACCCTTTGGAGTGGTCCAGGTCCCCCCAAAGGGGGTCAAAACCCCCATTTTCGAAAAAAATATTTTGTGAATGTCAAAATGCATTTCAAAACGTCAGCTATCTATTTCTGCAAAAAAAAAGTTCACACAACTAATGAATACAATTGACACAACCAAGTTGTTTAGTTGTGGTAGCCAATTTAATTATAAGATATCGGCCATTTTACCTAGCGCTCCAACGTGTTGCAAACACGAAGTCAGCGTACAACATTGCCGACGATTCGTTGTGCTGCTGACTTCGTGCGCTAGGGCTGCATATATAAAAACAACATATAGAAACACAATAGGAAGTACTATGTAGAATAGAATGTCTCTGGTTGAAGAAAGTATATTTGAGCATGAAAAAACCGAACAGTAAAAACGAACAAGCCTTAAAACAATTCCAAATTTTGTTTATGACGTGGCACGCACTGTCCGCAGCACAAAACAAAAAAATAGTGAAAAAATCTGAAATCGCCTTAAAACAATTCCAAATATTGTTTAAGACTAAGACGTGGCACGCGCTGTCCGCAAAACAAAACGAGTGAAAAATGTAAAGCTTGCGCGACTGGTGTTGTCCTGCTTTGGCATCGCTATTATAAAAGACAACTGATTCCACAGTTGAATCAAATAAATATTGGTTGCTACAACTTAATGTTATATAGCTATCTGTTAAGTCAACTAAATATTGGTTAGGTCTCATTTTGAATTTAGTTGCCGTGGCAATGGAAACAAAAAAATTGAAAATGGATAAAAAGTTTGTTTCCCCAATCAATGTTGCAGTTGCTTCAACTAATTGTTGGTTACGCTTCATACTATTGTTTACCACAAATGAATTTCAGTTGAAACTGACTAAATTTGGTAGATGCAAATGAATATTCGTTGAAACAACTGCACGTCAAGCAATTATTTTTTTGTGTGTAGTGGTGTAATTTTAAAACAATTTATTTTTTTAAATCTTTATCGTTTTTTTTTTTCTAAGCAAGGTTTATATCCATACTGTAATAATTGATCGTTCAAACAATTCTTTATTATGGTAGGAACATTTTTTTTTTTTTATAATTTAATAATTTTTTGGATG
This sequence comes from Dryomyza anilis, assembly GCA_951804985.1. Classification (NCBI taxonomy): domain Eukaryota; kingdom Metazoa; phylum Arthropoda; class Insecta; order Diptera; family Dryomyzidae; genus Dryomyza; species Dryomyza anilis. The sequence goes on along the minus strand of OX638132.1, from coordinate 46,707,744 downwards.
TATTAATTTAAATTGTAAAATTTTAAAATTTTGTTTTGTATGAAAAACAATAGAAATATAAATTTAAATTGATGCTTTAATGATAAAATTGATATCGTGAACCTGTGAAAATGTCAAAAATCTAATTTAATTCGCAAAAGGTAAACTATGGGAGCTTGAAAAAATGTCACAAATTCTCTCACAACGAATGATGTGACTCGCAAAAAGAAAAAAAAAACAAGATCGTCTTAAACTCGGCTTGATTCTTTCATTATCAAAATTTTACTGAGAGATTTAAAAGTGTGAGAGTGAGATTGTCAATTTATTACAATGTGAAAGCGAATCACAAAAGACATCATTGCAGGAAAATAAAAGAACTTCGTTGTTAAACGAAGAATATGCATGTCAAAAAAGATCACTAAAATATTACAAAAACAACTTACATTATGCGTTCGCCGACGATGAAAGGCCTTCCATGAGTGACGCTGGGGTTGCTGTGAGGATCAAATTTATCGCATGCGATATTTTTGTAGCATATTTTTTTCATGCGAATGTTGCTTACTATTTTCAGCAATACATATTTTTTTTTTACACTTTATTTCACGTTTATTAATATTTTTACTAATTTCAATTAATTTTCATTTCTTTTTCTTACGTAACAAAATTATTAAATTCACTTATCTCTTTTTTTTTCAATTTAACACTGAATTTATTTTTTTTTCTTTTGCATATTTAAATAATATGAACCATGCTTTTAATTATTTTCGAATATTTTTCTGTATACATTTTTTTTGTATAATTTTCTGTATAAGTGTTCTACATATTTTCTGTCTTCCTTTATTTTTTTACTTTTTTTTATTATTTTTTTTCTTATACACCATCACTTAAATTTATGCAATATTACATTTAACTAATTTTAATTAAAATTATGCAATACTAATTTTTAAGTAGATTAATTAATTTTTTTTTCAATCGTTTGTGCAATATTAGATTTAATCATTCGTGCAATATTAGATTTAAGTAAAATAATAAATTTTTTGTGCAATATTCATTTTAATAAAACAATGCAATTTTTGTGTTCAATATTGTTTTAGCACTTGTAAATATTTGTATATTTTAAGTATTTTTAAGTAATTTTTCTTTGATGATTTTTTTTTTATATATATATGCATTTTTCGAACATTTTTTTCTTTGGTTTTTTCAAACTCTTTTCATTTTTACCTTGAAGCCAAGTTTTAAATTTTATGCATTTAATATTTTAATGTTTGTATTTTTAACTTTTAACTTTGAACTTTTAACTTTTTAATTGATCACGATTTTTACCGCGTTTTAGGCACTAGATTTTTATGGATGTATCATCGCGCACTTGTTTGACCGTGTCACTTGATTAAGCGTAATTTTTGACTGTGATCACTGATCAACAACACGCGCCTTTCCAGCGATCGATGAGAGGCCTTGTTGCGAAGATTGTACCAAAGAAATTGATGAGACGATTAAATACTGCTGTCAAGGGAAGAGCGTTGGCAATAAAATGCGATGTTTTTGATATATTTTCCTTAAGAGAGGTTTCCTAAATTTATCAAAATTTTCCCGGTGAAACAATATGGATACATGAGGAGCGCTATACTGCATACAATCCCTAAATTTTATTTTATTAGTTTCATCGAAACAAATTTAGTTAAGCATATATTTTACCTTTTATAAATAAACCAAAGGTCTCTAGAAACGAATTCTATTGAGCCATGGGGTGAACTTAGATGTGCGAGTCTACACTCATTTTACAAATTTATAATAAATGTATAATTTGAAAAAAGATTCACATGCGCGATGCATGAAGCAATCAGATTCTATCTGTTTTATACGATAAATTATTTTAATTAAAAATCATTACTTTATGTAGCAAAATGTATACTCTGTACCTTTGATTACTTTAAATGAATCCAGAATAAATCGTTATAAGATTTTTTTTAAATTAAGTTATTACTTAAATGGACTGTTTCCTTCGCCAGCTCAAATAGAAAAGAAAGAAATTTCGCAGTATGGAAATTAACATACCACATGAATCGAAATATGTCTATCGAGTTTCGGTATGCTTGATAGGAAATGCATGCAATATTATTTAAAGCATAATGTATATGAGTAAATCAAAATCGGAACTGATGACAGTAATTACTGAATTACTGAAACATAAATAAATTACTAAAAAAAATAAAAAAATCAAAAATAACCTAAAAGAGAAAAATTATTTGGCGAAATATTGTGTGTCACCAGGAGAGAGCTTCTTGCTGTAATTGAAAGTGTGAAAAATGTCCATAAGTATCTGTACGGACAACAGTTTCACTTGAGAACCGATCACGCAGCACTACGATGGTTCCTTCAGTTCAAAGATCCGGACGATTTCTCTATCGAACATCGTAATGGAGGAAATGTGTACCAGCAAAAGGACCAACAGTCAGAAATTAAGGCAGGATGCATCAGTACAACGTGGGAGCACCATTCGAGCGTATTGCCATGGATGTCGCCGGGCCATTTCCAATCAGTGATACGGGTAATAAGTATGTCCTTGTCGTCATTGACTATTTCAATTAATGATGTAGTGTATCGGATTCAGAATACTGCAGGCGTTAGACGAAAAATGAAAGTAGTACATTTAGAAAGGTTGGCGCCGTATAGAGAGAAAGAGGATTAACATCTGTACGGGACGAACAGATTTAGGTGGAGGGCAGTGTTACGAAAAGATGTAATTTGCCCCATAGTACAAGCATTCAACAATAATAAATGAGATACAAGACAATTCAGCGCGCTAAGCAATGTGTTAGAAAGAGACTGAAGATCATTCAACGTACTGAGCAATGTGCGAGAAAGAGATGGAAGATCAGCACATTAAAATACATGAGTGCGAATGAGATGCCAATAGCATGCGTCATTCACGAAACGAGTAGAAGGAAGGTCGTGAGCGAACATTGTAAAGATAAATTGTAGTAATACAGTAGTTGTTATATGTGATTGTTATTAAGTTGTTATTTAAGTAAATAAAGTTAATTAATACTAGTTGAAATAATACTAGTTAAAACCAAATATTAGTGTTTGTACACAATCCAGAGATACGAACTTGTAGAACTGTTTTCCGTAGACTGCATTTTCGTAACAATACATTTTTATTTTATAAATATGTATCTAAAATAAAAATTATATTTGACTTTTGAAAATATTTATCTAAAATAATTTTTATTAGCTTTGATAAATATCAATCAAACTTTTATTTGTATTTCTCAAATATAATTCTTACAAAATATTTTAAAATATTTTAAATAATTTAAAACAAGGCCATAAATTAAAAATGTTCATCGAACGTTATCTAATGGTACTCTCTGTTTTATAGTTCCATCATTTCTTGAATGACATTTCAGAGCAGAGCCGCTTGGACATACTTAAAAATATATTTTGTTAATATTTGATTGTTTATACACAAACATCTAAAACTATTAATATTGTATTTTCAAAAATTAATTTGAACTTTTAGTTTTACAATGAAGATATACAAAGAAATACGTATATTTTCTAAAAACTATGGCGCATTTTCATAGACAATTTAAAGTCAAATTTAAATTTCAAATCTTTTTTTTTGCGCCTTTCTATATAGTTTCCGCTCTTTTAAAAAGGCGCAAAAATACTGAATATTAGGCCCATTTTTTATTTTATATTTTTTAAAAATTTCGCGCCTTTCTCTATATATTGCGCTGTTTTAGAAAGGCGAAAAATGTCTGCAAATTAGGCGCCTTTTCCATTTTGTGATGCTTCGAAATTTTGCGGCTCTATATTTTGCACGCTTCTGTAGAGGCGCAAACATATTGTCAATAACACACAGAAAAAAAGTGTGTAAATATAACTAAAATGTTAATCAAACCAATTAATTTTTAATTGAAACTCAGCCGATGTAACTTTTAGTAGCATTGAATTCCATGTTCGTAATAATGAGAATATGTTAATTGAAGACACTTTAATTAATGTTTATTAAAGTTGGTATAAATATTATATTTTTTATTGGGAATTTTTAAATCATTAATTAATTAATTAGTAACATCAATTAAAAATTTCATTAGATAGAAATTGGATCAATTAAATATTTTGAAATTAAATAAAATATTTGTCGAATAGAAACATATAAAAATAAATAAAAATAATTTAATTCAATATATAACGTAAAATAAATATTAAATAAGTATTTATACTGTTTGATATGCTTTGTAAAATTCTTTCAACCTAACGAATGTTTTACCGAAGTCAGTTTTCACAAATTCTACAGGTGGGCCAATTAATTGAGTCAAACATAAAATTTGATTTGATATGAAATTTTTAATATGCAATAAAATGAGCATCATAAGCTGTTTGTTCAAATTCTTGACAGCAAAAATAAATTGAGCCATTTAATGCTTTAATAACATAACATACACTAAATAATGCAATATCCTGTTTTAAAATAGCAACGTAGAAGAATAATGTTAGAAGAAACTAAACGACGCCGACGCACAAACAAAAAACAAAATGAAATCCAGAAGAAAAAAACAGTGTTGTAATTTCAGAAAATGAATAAATCAAAAGTGACAAATAAAAGTAGTTAATACTATTAAAGATTTTGTTGTATTGAAATTATATTAAATTTATTCCTATTAATATTTTAATTAAAAAATGTGTAAATACAATTAATTAATTAGTAAATACATTCATATTTTTAATTGGAATACGATTTTGTTTGCTATTAATATCAATTGTTATATATACGAACAATATTTTTTTCTGTGAAAGCGCATTTGCAATTTTATGCTTTTTTGAAAATTTTGCGCCCATCACTATATTTTGCGCTCTTTTAAAAAGACGCAAACATTTTTAATATTATGCGGTTTTTTTAGTTTTGTGTTTTTTTGAAAATTTTGCGCATTTGTCTACTGGATCCGCGCCTGAGTAACATACTTAGGAATTCAACTAGATCGTCGGCTGACTTGGCGAAAACACATTGAATCAAAAAGAACACAAATCAAACTAAAGACGCTTAACCTAAACTGGCTACTAAATAAGAAGTCAAGACTTCGACTAGAACACAAAGTACTTTTCTACAAAGCTGTTATCAAACCAACCTGACGCCCTATTTTCGAGTTCGTTGAAGATATTTTCATGCGACAATTCCCACAATTTCCGTAAATTCTCGCATGAAGCACAAATTAGTCATTCTCGAGTTTATGAGAATTGTCGAATGCGACAATTGTCGAATGAAATTCTCTAATTTGTAACGAATGGTGTTTTTCTGGTGATATTCAAAGTCGCACGAAATAAATCATTGAAGATGTAGTGGTATCGAAGTTATAAATGCATTTTATCAAAGAAATACAATTTATTAAATTAATTAAACGGATGTTTAATAAAATATACTGTTTGGATATACAAATAGCAATGGCGGAAAGCTATATTAGCGACTTTTGTGAAATTATAAGTTGCACAATGAATCAACTACACTATTCACTACGTACCAGAGCTCTCGATTACCCGGGTGCCCGGCTACCCGGGTTTTTCGAGCTACCCGGGTAATACCGGTAATGTGGGCGGAAAGTGATAAAAAGACCGACAAAATTTTTATTGCAGAAATCGGTAGCAGACATCAAGGGAAATCGAATGGTACCACTCTCAGTGGTCCCTGACCCCCAAAAGGGGGTCAAAAACCACTTTTTGTCCAAAAAATTTTTATTGCGGAAATGGATAGCGAACCTCATTAGAAGACTAATGGTACCCTTTGGAGTGGTCCCTGACCCCCAAAAGGGGGTCAAAAACCCATTTATGACCCAAAAATTTTTATTTCAGAAATCGATAGCGGACACTATTAGAATGCTATTGGTACACTTTGGAGTGGTCCATGACCCCCAAAAGGGGGTCAAAAACCCATTTATGACCCAAAAATTGTTATCTCGGAAATCGATAGTGGACATCATTAGAAGGCTAATGGTACCCTTTGGTGTGGTCCATGACCCCCAAAAGGGGGTCAAAAACCCATTTATGACCCAAAAATTTTTATCTCGGAAATCGATAGCGGACATCATTAGAAGGCTAATGGTACCCTTTGGAGTGGTCCAGGTCCCCCCAAAGGGGGTCAAAACCCCCATTTTCGAAAAAAATATTTTGTGAATGTCAAAATGCATTTCAAAACGTCAGCTATCTATTTCTGCAAAAAAATTTTTTTTTCGAAAATAGGGGTTTTGACCCCCTTTGGGGGGACCCGGACCACTCCAAAGGGTACCATTAGCCTTCTAATGATGTCCGCTATCGATTTCCGCGATAAAAATTTTTGGATCATAAATGGGTTTTTGACCCCCTTTTAGGGGTCATGGACCACACCAAAGGGTACCATTAGCCTTCTAATGATGTCCACTATCGATTTCCGAGATACAAATTTTTGGGTCATAAATGGGTTTTTGACCCCCTTTTGGGGGTCAGGGACCACTCCAAAGGGTACCAATAGCATTCTAATAGTGTCCGCTATCGATTTTTGAAATAAAAATTTTTGGGTCTTTGACCCCCTTTTGGGGGTCAGAGACCACTCCAAAGGGTACCATTAGTCTTCTAATGAGGTTCGATATCCATTTCCGCAATAAAAAAATTTTGGACAAAAAGTGGTTTTTGACCCCCTTTTGGGGGTCAGGGACCACTGAGAGTGGTACCATTCGATTTCCCTTGATGTCTGCTACCGATTTCTGCAATAAAAATTTTTTCGGTATTTTTATCACTTTCCGCCCACTTTTGCCCACCCACCCACTTTTGTCCACCTACATTTTTCCAACCACTTCCGACCAACTCCCACATCAAGCAAACGAACGGACAGACAAATTAACAAGCGATCAAATGAACAATCGTCAATCGAATAAACGAACGAACGAACAAGCTACTCGAAGCTCGAACAACGATCGAGCTAGTCGAACAACGAACGAGCCATCGAGCTACTCGAACAAACGAGCTACTCGAATAGCTCGAACAAACGAACGAACCAACTACCCGGGTTTTGCGAACTACCCGGGTAGCTCGAACATTTAATACCCGGGTTTTTCGAGTATTTGAACTACCGGGTATTACCCGGGCTTTCGAGCGCCCGGGTACCCGAGTACCCGGGCTACTCGAAAATACTCGTATGAAATCGAGAGCTCTGCTACGTACTCCACTCCACGTGCGTGCATAACAACATAATAACAATAATATAATAATAGTAGTTTGTGCTACAGTCCTATAAGATTCAAAGTCGCGAAAAATTAATCTTGGATATCGGAAGTAATAAATTCACTGCATCGAACAACTGCATAATCCGTTGGAATTATTTGAACGTTAGCTAGATAGGTTTGTGGACGAGTATTCTCGCCAACCCGGCCGATAATTTTTGTAAATTATTTTTTTTATAACAAATCGATTCTATTCGACAAAACATTTTAACCTATATTAGCGGCAAATTATATAGGCGTAAAATTATATTAGCTGCAAATTATATTGACGGCATTAGATTTAGCACGAGGAAAAATATGGGCTACACTATTCACTACGCACACGACTCTATCATTCAGCAAATGCGTGCACCACGTTATTGATGATGGACGCGACCATAGTTCCTACATTGCATCGTGTACGCTTTTTACGCGTACTAATTTTTACATTTGTTTATATTATTATTTGAACATTTCAATTCCCAATTGTGCAATTCCCAATAGATACATTGTCTATAGAAAATTGTCGAACGAAAATTTTCTATCGTATTCAATCTCGCATAAACTCAAGCATTTCTTATTTGGTTATCGTTCGACACTGATCAAGCGAGAATTCTCGAAAGTGAGAATTCTCGCATGAACTCGAGAATAGGGCCCCTGGACGTACGGTGCACAGCTATGGGGCAGAGCCAGTTCATCTAACATCGAGCTCATACAACGCGCGCAATCCAGAATCTTACGAATCGTTTCGGGCGCACCATGGTTTGTAAAAACGAACACATACACAAAGATCTCAACATTAATTTAGTCAAAAATGAAATAATTTACCTTAGTCATAACTACAAAGAACGACGAATTACGAACTACACAGTACACGCGCATTAGAAGAAGGGATTTACTTATATTTAAATTAAAACACATATTAAATCATAATTTTTATTTCACCTTATTTTGACTTTATCTATTTCAGCCATTAATTATGTATTCATAATTAAATGACGAATTTTTATTCTCTAATTAAATGAATAAACTAAAAACATTGGCGCGGATTATAAAATTATTGTTAGGATTAGGATTTTAAGAAATTATTGTTTGTTCCATGGTTGAAGTATATACAGGTTGAGTCATCTTTCAAAATTCAGTCGCCATTTACTTTTTTTTGAAAACGGTTTGAAACACTCAACATTTGTTTACGAAAAATTTAAAACAAAACATCAATGCTTTGTTTACAAATTCATAAAAAAAAATTGAAACTCAAAATTTTAAAATAAATAAATTCCACACTTTAGTAGTTTTCAAGCTATGGGCTCCAGAATAACACCGCAGTGTATAACAAATGTGAAAAAGTGAATTTGTAGTGTGATATTTTAATAAATTAGCCAAATTAAAGTGCAAAAAACATAACCCTGAAATAAAGTTTAAATTGACAATTAATTGTTGTATTTTTTAAATTTTCTTATTGACATTCTCAGCATAGCGTATGCCAACTAAATTTTTAGATGAACTAACCTGTATATACATCAACCATGGTTTGTTCTAATCAAGAAGATTCAATAAATAAAAGATAAATAAAAACCAGTTGGGAAGGTTTGATCACATGGGAAATTTTAAATTTGGTGTTATTATAATAGTTAGGATTATCGAAATTATAGTCGGTCTAAGCCGACTATAAATACCCTACACAGATGTGTGGTTATATAGGTCATCAGGGTAAACAAATTCGGAAAATAACTACAAACTTTCAATCGCTGAAGAATTTCCATTCATTTGATACCCATATTTACAAATGGGTAGGTGTACCGAATTTCGATTTTTTTTTTGTGAACCACAAGTCTTTTCGCCGGAAAACATTATTATCATGTATTTCAGCATGATATCAATATATATTTGACTAAAAAAGTTTACCTAAGCACGTATACATAAAAATTGATCTTTATATGTACATTTTATATGAGGTATTTGAACATAAGTGGTGGATCACAGGTCACAATGGACCGATCTCGCACATACAGCGTAGGTATATTAGTAATCTAAGTTATAAGTTTCATTTATCTAGCTCTTCAATTTTAAAAGTAGTAGGGATTTTAACAGACAGACGGACAGACAGACGGACAGACGGACGGACGGACAGACGGACATCGACTCAGGAGGTCATGCTGATCAAGAATATATATACTTTTCCATACCGGAGATGCTTCCTTCTGGGTGTTACAAACGGCGTACCAAACTGAATATACCCTTTCACTTTTAGTGTAGGGTATAAAAATATATATAAATAATATAAATGTATACAAAGTAATGATGTTCTGACTATTTAAGATACAGTAAACCTCTTCAATGGAATTTTTATCATTGAAGTATTGAGGAAAATCATAATTTAGCAGTTGGTATAATTCGTGAAATTGTGAGTTTTTAACACGTTCAATGAGTCTCATACGATACGTACCAAACAACTCAGGAGGTCATGCTGATCAAGAATATATATACTTTCCATACCGGAGATGCTTCCTTCTGGGTGTTACAAACGGCGTACCAAACTGAATATACCCTTTCACTCTTAGTGTAAGGTATAAAAATATATATAAATAATATAAATGTAAACAAAGTAATGATGTTATGACTATTTAAGATACAGTAAACCTCTTCAATGGAATTTTTATCATTGAAGTATTGAGGAAAATCATAATTTAGCAGTTGGTATAATTCGTGAAATTGTGAGTTTTTAACACGTTCAATGAGTCTCATACGATACGTACCAAACTGAATATACCCTTTCACTCTTAGTGTAGGGTATAAAAATATATATAAATAATATAAATGTATACAAAGTAATGATGTTCTGACTATTTAAGATACAGTAAACCTCTTCAATGGAATTTTTATCATTGAAGTATTGAGGAAAATCATAATTTAGCAGTTGGTATAATTCGTGAAATTGTGAGTTTTTAACACGTTCAATGAATCTCATACGATCATAAGACTGTATATTTTCTAGTATTGCAGTTCTAGTTTACAATTGAAAAGTCTTGAATTTGTTCCAAACCTGATTTGGTATCTATTGCCACTCCGCCTAATAGATATTTTTTAATAATGTTACCTCCGCTAAATTTCGCGGGAGTCTGTTGCAGGGTAATCCTAGAAGTTTTTTTTTTATATATTTGAAATCCGATTTTAATGATTGAAAAAATAGAGTCTGAAGTCCTAGTTCAATTTGTAGCATGTCAAATAGATAAAACTTGAATGCCAATCTGACACAGAACACTTATATTATTGTCATATCCGATTTATTTTGATACATTGCTTAATCATTATTTTTAGATGATAATATGTTAAAATCTACTTTATTTGTAATTTCAAATTAATTAATAAATAATAATAAAATACTCTTTGTTTCAACGAACTGTATATAAATGTAAATATATATATATATATATATATATATATATATATATATATATATATATATATATATATATATATATATAAAAAATTCTTGACATTGAACAAAGATCATTCCACTTTGATTTCGAGTGGTAAGAATTTTTCTTCTATTTTTTTCTTAACTTTGAAAATCTGGTTTTTACTATATAAATCGCCATAATTTCGGATTGGTTTGAAAAACTGGTATATAATCAAATGTCTTAAGTACAAACCGTTTTACAAAAAATGTGCGGTTATTGTCAACTGCAACGCCTAGCTGCCATACAATATTTATAGTAGACACGCTATAACTCTGAAGATATAAGAAGTATATTATTGAAATTTTGTCCAACATCTATATATATATATATATATATATATATATATATATATATATATATATATATATATATATATATATATATATTTATACATATATATATAAATATATATATATATATATATATATATATATATATATATATATATATATATATATATATATATATATATATATAAATTCTACGATTACCCTGCAACAGACTCCCGTGAAATTTAGCGGAGGTAACATTATTAAAAAATATCTATTAGGCGGAGTGGCAATAGATACCAAATCAGGTTTGGAACAAATTCAAGACTTTTCAATTGTAAACTAGAACTGCAATACTAGAAAATATACAGTCTTATGATCGTTTGAGACTCATTGAACGTGTTAAAAACTCACAATTTCACGAATTATACCAACTGCTAAATTATGATTTTCCTCAATACTTCAATGATAAAAATTCCATTGAAGAGGTTTACTGTATCTTAAATAGTCATAACATCATTACTTTGTTTACATTTATATTATTTATATATATTTTTATACCTTACACTAAGAGTGAAAGGGTATATTCAGTTTGGTACGCCGTTTGTAACACCCAGAAGGAAGCATCTCCGGTATGGAAAAGTATATATATTCTTGATCAGCATGACCTCCTGAGTCGTTTGGTACGTATCGTATGAGACTCATTGAACGTGTTAAAAACTCACAATTTCACGAATTATACCAACTGCTAAATTATGATTTTCCTCAATACTTCAATGATAAAAATTCCATTGAAGAGGTTTACTGTATCTTAAATAGTCAGAACATCATTACTTTGTATACATTTATATTATTTATATATATTTTTATACCCTACACTAAGAGTGAAAGGGTATATTCAGTTTGGTACGCCGTTTGTAACACCCAGAAGGAAGCATCTCCGGTATGGAAAAGTATATATATTCTTGATCAGCATGACCTCCTGAGTCGATGTCCGTCTGTCCGTCCGTCCGTCTGTCCGTCTGTCTGTCCGTCTGTTCGTCTGTCTGTCTGTTGAAATCCCTACTACTTTTAAAATTGAAGAGCTAGATAAATGAAACTTATAACATAGATTACTAATATACCTACGCTGTATGTGCGAGATCGGTCCATTGTGACCTGTGATCCGACCACTTATGTTCAAATACCTCATATAAAATGTACATATAAAGATCAATTTTTATGTATACGTGCTTAGGTAAACTTTTTTAGTCAAATATATATTGATATCATGCTCAAATACATGATAATAATGTTTTCCGGCGAAAAGACTTGTGGTTCACAAAAAAAAAATCGAAATTCGGTACACCTACCCATTTGTAAATATGGGTATCAAATGAATGGACATTCTTCAGCGATTGAAAGTTTGTAGTTATTTTCCAAATTTGTTTACCCTGGTGATCTATATACCACTTTGAATGGTAACCACACATTTGTGTAGGGTATTTATAGTCGGCTTAGACCGACTATAATTTTGATAATCCTAACTATCATAATAACACCAAATTTAAAATTTCCCATGTGATCAAACCTTCCCAACTGGTTTTGTTTATCTTTTATTTATTGAATCTTCTTGATTAGAACAAACCATGGTTGAAGTATATACAGGTTAGTTCATCTAGACATTTAGTTGGCATACACTATGCTGAGAATGCCAATAAGAAAATTTAAAAAATACAACAATTAATTGTCAATTTAAACTTTATTTCAAGGTTATGTTTTTTGCACTTTAATTTGGCTAATTTATTAAAATATCACACTACAAATTCACTTTTTCACTTTTGTTATACACTGCGGTGTTATTCTGGAGCCCATAGCTTGAAAATTACTAAAGTGTGGAATTTATTTATTTTAAAATTTTGAGTTTCAATTTTTTTTATGAATTTGTAAACAAAGCATTGATGTTTTGTTTTAAATTTTTCGTAAACAAATGTTGAGTGTTTCAAACCGTTTTCAAAAAAAAGTAAATGGCGACTGAATTTTGAAAGATGACTTAACCTGTATATACTTCAACCATGGAACAAACAATAATTTCTTAAAATCCTAATCCTAACAATAATTTTATAATCCGCGCCAATGTTTTTAGTTTATTCATTTAATTAGAGAATAAAAATTCGTCATTTAATTATGAATACATAATTAATGGCTGAAATAGATAAAGTCAAAATAAGGTGAAATAAAAATTATGATTTAATATGTGTTTTAATTTGAATATAAGTAAATCCCTTCTTCTAATGCGCGTGTACTGTGTAGTTCGTAATTCGTCGTTCTTTGTAGTTATGACTAAGGTAAATTATTTCATTTTTGACTAAATTAATGTTGAGATCTTTGTGTATGTGTTCGTTTTTACAAACCATGGTGCGCCCGAAACGATTCGTAAGATTCTGGATTGCGCGCGTTGTATGAGCTCGATGTTAGATGAACTGGCTCTGCCCCATAGCTGTGCACCGTACGTCCAGGGGCCCTATTCTCGAGTTCATGCGAGAATTCTCACTTTCGAGAATAAGAAATTCTTGAGTTTATGCGAGATTGAATACGATAGAAAATTTTCGTTCGACAATTTTCTATAGACAATGTATCTGTTGGGAATTGCACAATTGTGAATTGAAATGTTCAAATAATAATATAAACAAATGTAAAAATTAGTACGCGTAAAAAGCGTACACGATGCAATGTAGGAACTATGGTCGCGTCCATCATCAATAACGTGGTGCACGCATTTGCTGAATGATAGAGTCGTGTGCGTAGTGAATAGTGTAGCCCATATTTTTCCTCGTGCTAAATCTAATGCCGTCAATATAATTTGCAGCTAATATAATTTTACGCCTATATAATTTGCCGCTAATATAGGTTAAAATGTTTTGTCGAATAGAATCGATTTGTTATAAAAAAAATAATTTACAAAAATTATCGGCCGGGTTGGCGAGAATACTCGTCCACAAACCTATCTAGCTAACGTTCAAATAATTCCAACGGATTATGCAGTTGTTCGATGCAGTGAATTTATTACTTCCGATATCCAAGATTAATTTTTGGCGACTTTGAATCTTATAGGACTGTAGCACAAACTACTATTATTATATTATTGTTATTATGTTGTTATGCACGCACGTGGAGTGGAGTACGTAGTGAATAGTGTAGTTGATTCATTGTGCAACTTATAATTTCACAAAAGTCGGTAATATAGCTTTCCGCCATTGCTATTTGTATATCCAAACAGTATATTTTATTAAACATCCGTTTAATTAATGTATTAATGTATTTCTTTGATAAAATGCATTTATAACTTCGATACCACTACATTTTCAATGATTTATTTCGTTACAAATTAGTGAATTTCATTCGACAATTGTCGCATTCGACAATTCTCATAAACTCGAGAATGACTAATTTGTGCTTCATGCGAGAATTTACGGAAATTGTGGGAATTGTCGCATGAAAATATCTTCAACGAACTCGAAAATAGGGCGCCAGGTTGGTTTGATAACAGCTTTGTATAAAAGTACTTTGTGTTCTAGTCGAAGTCTTGAGTTCTTATTTAGTAGCCAGTTTAGATTATGTGTATTTTTAGATGATAATATGTTAAAATCTACTTTATTTGTAATTTCAAATTAATCAATAAATAATAATAAAATACTCTTTGTATATATATATATAAATTATATATATATGTATATATATATATATATATACAACATCTATATATATATATATATATATATATATATATATATATATATATATATATATATATATATATATATATATATAGATGTTGGACAAAATTTCAATAATATACTTCTTATATCTTCAGAGTTATAGCGTGTCTACTATAAATATTGTATTGCAGCTAGGCGTTGCAGTTGACAATAACCGCACATTTTTTGTAAAACGGTTTGTACTTAAGACATTTGATTATATACCAGTTTTTCAAACCAATCCGAAATTATGGCGATTTATATAGTAAAAACAGGATTTTCAAAGTTAAGAAAAAAATAGAAGAAAAATTCTTACCACTCGAATCAAAGTGGAATGATCTTTGTTCAATGTCAAGAATTTTTTCATAATAAATGTCCGGACAGGACAATATAAAAATTAAAATTTTCCGTTATTCACTTTCAAGAATTATAAATCTTAATTAATGTTGCCACAAAAAAAAAAGAAAATAACATTTTGTATGATTGTCTTTTGTATCTTATGCGCTCGGCAGCAAATGGCAAACCAACGATAGTAACAGCCAGATATTGTATCTCGATAATTGAAGAAAGTTGTCACGCACGCCCGTGTAAAGCGCAAAACGTCTCACGTCACATGGTTTGTGCCGACGTCAAGAAATAAAACTCAACCGCACGAATATTGTGTCAAATTAGACGGCTCCGCTCACTAAAATGTTCACAAAAAAAGCACTAATTGCACCTAAAAAGGATGCAGAACAATTTCAAATAATTTTTGAATACCCTACACATTTCTTTTCATCCAAAAAATCAATTTACAAAGCACATTATATAAAATTGCAAAAATGAAGAAATTCACACAAACAAATATTTGACATCTTTCTCAGTACAGCTGTTTTTTGTTTACTGAAAATCTATGATTTTCTATTTTCCAACCCCAAATCATCTCAAAATTATGAATGGTTTGCGTATTTGCTATAATAATATGGATTTTAGTACAGCCAGATTCAAAAATTTTGTAATTTTGACTAAATTTTTATTTATTTCGGATCAAGTTTGATTGTTAGTAACGCTTCATGTTTCGATGTTTACAGCGGTTTCATAGAACGTAAGAGGGAACAAACATATGAGCCAACGGGCGGAATGCGTAAAGATATGAAATACATTTTTTCAGACGATGTGAGAGTACTCACATGTGAGAGGACTCAGTCATATCGAGATAGAATATCTGGATGTAAAACATTGCCTATACGCAGAGAAATAATATGGTTGCAACATGATCGTGACAACCGTACTATGCTCTTTACAATCATAGAAAGATGTTACAATCAAAGTACAGTAATTTCAATTTTATTTCAATAATAATAAGATCGCTATAATCATATTATAATAAGAATAGTTTGGCGCTACAGTCCTATAAGAACCTAGATCAAGCACTCTCACTATTTTTGAGCTGTGCGTGTTATATTTGTACTCAAAGTAATCATTTGTACAACTATAATCATATTATAATATATATATATATATATATATATATATATTATTATAATATGATTGTCTCTCTGAAAAACCAAACTATGGTTGATAAGAACCATTTTATGGTTACGATAAAGACTGCCACGAACAAAATATGGTCAATACCAATCATACCATGGTATTGACTGATCATAATATAGTAATTTATTATTTACAACCGTATAATTCTCACATACTGGTATTTTTACACTCTCTTACTCACTTTAAAGTTGGCTATGGCGGTGAGCAGTCGAGTTTTGCATTCGTAGTGACGAAGTGTTTTAATATTAAAAAATAAATATAAATCCGAAAGTTAAAACGTTTATTTCTTTATGATTAATATGCAGACACAATAGTAAAAAAATATCAAATACATTAAGTACTCGATGTTACATTCATATACATTGTCGTTTCATCAAAAGTTTTAGAACGAAAGTTATGCTGCGAGCGGCTGTACTGTGCGCGAAAGTTCTTGTGTGTGAAAAAACTATTACATAAGTTCTTATGAACGTGTGCATAATATTGCGTTTTAGTGCTATCCGGCCATTACAAACACAGTACAGCTTCACTGTGTTAAATGGTTGTAGATAATGCTTTTTCATTATGTCGCAATCATGTTAGGATATGTCAAATTGTAGCCATTAATTGTGTCGTTAATTAAAATGTATTTATATATAACAATATATTTAAATAAAATATTGGATTATTAAAGATGTTTATTATGATGATCTTATTTATAATTTCTTTTCAATCCGCTTTTTCAGGAATTTAGGGAATATCATAATATGATCATAATAATTATATGATCACTGGTCACATCGGATCATAGTATGGTTGTATGAAATCGCCATACGGTCACTGACAACCATAGTATGGTTGTGTGGAATCATAATATGGTCACTGACAACCATAGTATGGTTGTAAGAAATCTGAATATGGCCTCTGACAACCATAGTATGGTTGTGTGGATTCATAATACGGTCACTGACAACCAGAGTATGGTTGGGAAAATTCGTTATATGGTCAGTGAGGATCATATAATATAGTCACTGAAGACCACAGTATAGTTGTGTGAAATTGGAATACTGTCACTGAGGATCATATTAATGTGGACGATATTGTCATTGAGGATCATATTAGACACATTAAATGATTGCCTACAATCAAAACCTCAATCATAGTATGATGCCCTTCAAATATGATCACCACAACCATGTTATTTCTCTGCGTGTATGAATAGTTCTGTCAACATTCCACTGATTCAGTTGATGCAACACCGCGTATCAGTTCACACAACTAATGAATACAATTGACACAACCAATTTGTTTAGTTGTGGTAGCCAATTTAATTATAAGGAATCGGCAAATTTGTTGCGTTTCTATATGCAGCCCTAGCGCTCCAACGTGTTGCAAACACGAAGTCAGCGTCACAACTGCGTTTCCGATATCGAACATTAACGACGATTCTTTGTGCTGCTGACTTCGTGTTTGCAACATGTTAGAGCGCTAGGGCTGCATATAGAAACCCAACAGATATAAAGAAAATTGCAAGAACTCTGTACAATAGTATGTCTGTTGTTGAAGAAAGTATATTTGGGCATGAAAAAACCGAACAGTAACAACGAATAAGCTTTAAAACAAATCCAAATTTTGTTTTACGCACGCGCTGTCCGCAGCAGAAAAACAACGAGTGAAAATATGAAGCTTGTGCGACTGATGTTGTCCTGCTTTGGCTGATTCCGCAGTTGAATCAAATAAATATTGATTGGTACAACATAATGTTATATCATTTAGTCAATATAACCAAATATCTTTTGAGTCAACTAAACATTGGTTATGTCTCATTTTGAATTTAGTTGCCGTAGCAATGGAAATAAAAAAAAATGGAGAAAAAGTGTGTTTCCCCAATCAATGTTTCAATTGCTTCAACTAATAGTTGGTTAAGCTTCATACTATTGGTTACCTCAAATAAATTTCAGTTGAGGCTGACTACATTTGGAAGATGCAAATGAATATTCTTTCAAACAACTGCACGCCAAGCTATTATTTTTTGTGTATACGATTTCAGCACAGCAATTATGTTCTCTATAAATAAATACTTTTTCTTATTAGAACAAAGAAAAATTAACCGATTTCTTAGTATGTTATTCCGATTAGATCCCAGATTCTAATGAAGAACTCACACGCCTAACCTGAAACAAATCAACCCAAAAGTCGTAGGATCAAATTCATTTATTAAGAATATGTTTCGGACGTCGCCCAGTGGTTCAGGTGCGGAAAAAACCTATTTTAAATAAGTAGGTTTTTTAAATTTTCAAATATGCAGTCACAAATTCAATTAATTGAGTCATCTTTTACAAAAATTATGTGCAAATTGGATAATGTTTTCATGTGTTTTGAAACTTCTAAACTATACTTCTAAACTATAAACTATACGTAGCCGCGGTAGCTCAGTGGTTAGTGCGTTGGACTGCGAGCCGAAAGGTCCCCGGTTCAAGTCTGAACTGGGACTAACAACATCTTTTCATAGAAACATTTTTCTATACCGCGCTACCTCTCGTCAGTAAATGGCAAACCTACGAGAGTAAAACCATTGCCTATGAAAAGCTCTCACCCGCCGTTCGGATTCGGCAAAAAACTGTAGGTCCCACCACTTTGAGTACAAATATAACACGCACAGCTCAAAAAGGTGAGAGAGCTCGGCCGAAGTTCTATATAGGACTGTAGCGCCAAACTATTATATTATTATTAAACTATACTGATTCTGAAAATGAAAAACACAAGTAGAATAAATAGCCTGATTAAAATAGTAATATATTAAAAATGATTACAAGTATTTTATTAAGGTTTCTTTATTTTAAAAGAGGAATGTGTTAGTCATTAAAAATGTAATTGCAAAAACAAAATGGTATTTTTTATATCGACAAATTCGCGAAATATTTTATTATTTTTTTATTTTTTTAAATATGATATACTAATAGAGTTTCAAAAAAGGCTTCAATTTCCTTCAAGCTCAAACCTATACCAAAACGTAGCCTGATATGTTAGCTAAAATATTTGTATTTTTTGTGTGCA
Source organism: Dryomyza anilis (assembly GCA_951804985.1). Taxonomy (NCBI): domain Eukaryota; kingdom Metazoa; phylum Arthropoda; class Insecta; order Diptera; family Dryomyzidae; genus Dryomyza; species Dryomyza anilis. The sequence goes on along the minus strand of OX638132.1, from coordinate 46,688,497 downwards.
ACTTCTTGCAATCTTTTGAGATATTTGTGAACGTGATTAAAAAAATATTTTTTATAAATTTTATATGTAAAAAATATTATTATTTATATTTTTTACTGGGAGTCTCTGGGATTATTACATCATTTGAAGACCTCTCCTATTTTTTATAGGGAACATTTTTGGTGAACACTATATGACTCCATTTTCAACCGTTTACACTGTGAGTCAAAATCGTAGCGAATAAGATTAGCATCCACTTAATGGAGGACAATATTCAGGAAAAATGATTTTCATTATATTTAATGTTGGGAAGTACTGCAAATACTTTTTTTAATACGTATTATTAATATATAAATGGTGTTATATGCAACTATGTTATATAGTTTCAGCAATTTTATAAACATTAATAACTTAATTTGTTTTCTAAATATTTGGGAACCACTGGATGAATTTTAATCACGTATATTTGTTACTGGGTTTCTATGAATATACCAGTTTTTTTAGTGTAATCGGTTCAGTTGTCTAAAAGTTATTGTATTTAAATCATCAATAGTGTTCAATAGCTTTAGAGTAGGACGTATGCATAACTTTTTCAGACCCTAAACATTATCGAGATATTGAAGATTCATTATATATGTTACTTATATTCCAAAAATTGTGAAAATCTCATAGAAAAGTATGATATTATATAATATAAATATTACATTCTATGGATACGCCCTCTAAACATTAATCAAGTTTTAATTAACGTTCCATATATGAGATCAGTATCCATCCGCTGTTGCTCAGTGGTTAGTGCGTTGGACTGCGAGCCGAAAGGTCCCCGGTCCAAGCCTGGACTGGGGCTAACAACATCTTTTCATAGAAACATTTTTCTATACCGCGCTACCTCTCGTCAGTAAATGGCAAACCTACGAGAGTAAAACCATTGCCTATGAAAAGCTCTCACCCGCCGTTCGGATTCGGCAATAAACTGTAGGTCCCACCACTTTGAGTACAAATATAACACGCACAGCTGAAAATGGTGAGAGAGCTCGGCCGAAGTTCAATACAGGACTGTAGCGCCAAACTATTATTATTATCCATTCAAGACACCGTGTTTAAAATTTCATGGATTTCTGACAATTCCTTATAGTTTTTTCCGCCGTTTGTTTGAAGCCGAACCACTGTGCGTCGCCCCGAGTATTTTAAAACTAAAATATAAAAAATATAGTAGGCAGGATTTTTAAAATATCGTGATTTAAATTTTTTTTGCGGATTATAAAAAACCGGAAATAAAATTGTAATCGCAATATTTTAAAAACCTGCCTACAATGTCTGAAACATATTCTTAAAAAACGATTTGCTCCCACGATTTTTGGATTGAAAGTTTTTCAGGCTATGCGTGCTCATACTCAGTATTTGAAGCAATTTTAATATTATGACTGATTTGTTTTGAATTCCATTAAAAATACGTCAGCTAATATAATAAAATATATGCAATGAAATTGGGCTTGATCAAAGTTACATTCAGTCAAACGCGAAAAATACAGATCTTGATGCAAAAAGCTCTATTTCTTTATTCGTTATTTTTCAGTTTTTTATTCAAACATTTTGAATAACGAATAAATTTTATTTGTATGGAAATCATATCAAATATCATTGAGTTTTTTTTAATAGTTATTCAATACTTTATTAAAAATAAGTTTGCAATCACAAATACATTTTTTTTGGTTACATTTATTTCAATTTTGTTTGTTAATTTCTAATAACGAATATATGTTTGAATTTTAACGGTTAAAAAACATAAAAAAAAATTATTTGAATTGTTATTTAAATAAAAATGTATTTGAATAATGCCTTAATCTGCTGTTATTTTATATATTTTGTAAAGCAAATCAAGTGATCTAAATGAACAAATAAATTAATTTAATATTACGCGAAAAATCTTAATACGTACCTCAATTTTTTTTAATTATATGAATTGAATGATATTTTTTTATTATTGGTAATACAACTATATTTTATTGAATTTGTGAAGAGAGATCCGCATGTTTTTTTTTTAACTCCGACTATGCATCCGCAAAAGTGACATCCGTTACATCCCTAATAATTATGTCTTCAAAGTTATTTAATTTGGTTACACAATGTAAAGAAAAAAATGTTTTATTTACATGTTGTATAGTAACGTAATTTCATGTGTATTTTTTATATGTTACAGTTAACGGTCTAAACACGCAGAGAAAACACATGATTGTGGTGATCATATTTGATGGGCATCATATTTTAATTGGGGTTATATTTCTATGCAATCATATACCATGTCTAATAAATATGATCCTTATTGACAATATTATCAACCTTAATATGATCCTCAGTGACAGTATAACGATTTCCCACAACCATACTATGGTCCTCAGGGACAAATATATTAGATGCCATACAATCATAATATTGTCCTCACACGCACAGAAAAAACATGATCACCACAATCATATTTTGACGGTATCATTTAATTATTGGAATTATTATTGTAGCAATCATGTTGCATGATTGTTTCAATCATGTTTTCCAATGATTCTATCATGTTTTTAATCATTGCATGATTGTTTCAATCATGTTTTCACAAGCGTTACTTATTGCACAAATCATTGAATGGATTGCGTTAACCTGAAACAAATAAATTTAAGAATACTACTTTATTAAAAAAAACACCAATATTTAATAGAAAAGCACTTTATTAAAGATTATTAAATAACTCCGCTCCGTCGCTTCATTTTCTTAATTTGTCAGCGTCTTTGCAACGCCATTTTGTTGCAAAGACGCTGACGTTCGCTGGTCTAGAAAAATTGGAATATTTGTGCGGCTCGTAGCACAGCTGAAGTGACGACGCCTTTGTTTCAGCGTGTATTGTGTCTTTCTCAATTCTCATTCTGTTCAGGATCTAAAACCGAAGTTCTTTCTTAACTTATCACTATTTGTATCACATTTTATTTATAAATGGACATTAAAATTCACTAGCGGTCGACGCTGACCCGCCACGGCGAAATCTAATTTAATACTGAATCTGCCAAACTGTCAACAGCTGTCATCAGCTGTCAAACAGCAATCATACTATTATTATATCAATTATCAATGCTAATATGATTGACACAATAATGAACATGATTCTGGCAATCATGCATACTCGAATTACATTTTTGTCACAATCATTACATAATCTAATCATACAATTTGATAATAATATGATTGCAGAAATCATTTAATGAAAGACACAATCAATTTAAAAAAGTGGGAATGATTACGACAATCAGGAATGATAATAACAATCATACTATTATTGCTATAACCATAGTTTTATTTGACACAATCATGTCTCAATCATGTTTTTTCTCTGCGTGCAGAGACCGACCAAACTATGGTCCTTCGTAACCAGTGATCATATTATTATTACCTATATGATCCCTACATTTCTGACAAAGTGAAGAGTAATTATAAATAAGACACATATTTAATTTTTGAATATTTTATTTAAATATATATTAATATATTTATATATTAAATGAAAGACACAATGAATGGCAACAATGTGATATTATCAACGATTTAAGGCTGCAAACACAGAGAAGCTGCAAACAAAGTGACAGATGTGGCTGGACAGCACAAAAACGCTTTACGCACACTTCCAAAAGAACTCCTGTAAGAATATATCACACGAAAAATGTTTCGCGCTAATTAAAGCTTTATACCGTCCTTAAAGTTGAAAGATTTATTCTAGAACTTTTGATGAAGTTGAAAACGAAAGCTCGCAAGTACACGATTATAGTCATTTCTTAAACACGTATGTAACACGCCGGAACATGATTACTAAATGTAATTTATACAAATTTATTTAAACTATTATTTAAACTATCTGTATATTAATATATATAATAACTTTTAACTTTTAGATATATAATTATTTTTAATAATGACACTTCGTCTCGACAACGCGACTTATCACTAACAACAGGCAACATTAAATTGAGTAAGAGAGAGTAAAGATGCCATAAAGTGAGCATTGTATGGTTGTAAATAATAAATTACTATATTATGATCAGTCAATATCATAGTATGATTGGTATTGACCATATTTTGTTAGTAGTAGTCTTTATCGTAACCATAACATGGTTCTTAACAACCATATTACGGAGTTTCAGAATGACAATCATATTATAGTAAATGATCTACCATAAAATGATTATAGCGACCTTATTATTGTTGAAATAAAATTGAAAATACTATACTTTGATTGTGACAACCATATATGGTAATACAACCATATTTTATTGAATTTGTGAAGAGAGATCCGCATCGTTTTTTTTTTAAATCCGACTATGCATCCGCATCCGCATCCGCAAAAGTGACATCTCTAATTATTATGTCTTCAAAGTTATTTAATTTGGTTACTCAATGTAAAGAAAAAAATGTTTTATTTATATATATGTATATATATATATATATATATATATATATATATATATATATATATATATATTTATATATATATATATATATATATATATATATATATATATATATATGTAATTTCAATTGTATTTTTTATATGTTACAGTTAACGGTCTAAACACGCAGAGAAAACACATGGTTGTGGTGATCATATTTGAAGGGCATCATACTTTGATTGGGGTTATGTTTTTAGGCAATCATATACTATGTCTAATATGATCCTCAATGACAATATTATCAACCTTAATATGATCCTCAGTGACACTATTACGATTTCCCACAATCATACTATGGTCCATCATATTATAGTAAATGATCTACCATAACATGATTATAGCGACGTTATTATTGTTGAAATAAAATTGAAAATACTATGCTTTGACTCTGACAACCATATATGAATTTAAAGAGCGTGAAATTTTTAAGATTCCAAATCCATTGTAATACCAAGGATTTGTGCATTTTGAATTTTTCGGTAGTTGTTGACATTTTTTGGAAATGACCATATGCTATGAATGATTTTTAGTAACACGCGTAGTCATACGAGTATGTACATGTCAATTTTTTTAAGTGTACAATGAACAGTCGCACGATGTTATATACAGGATTTGTTTATACCATATTAGAAACCTTTAATTTTATGTGTATATTAATTATATTTGTATTTAGCTGATTCATGTCTTCATCCCCACGCATTACCATTCTGAACATAATTAAAAAAAAATGTAATTCAAAAGCACTTCAGTTCCACTTGACGCATACATCTATTGAAATGTTGAAAACTCTTCTTAATATTATAAAAGTTAATATATTTACAAGGAATTTATTGTTGCCATGTCATTTAAATATTTTGTGTGGTCTTTACGTAAAACCTTTATAAAAATTGTTTGTTCTTTTATTAGTCAATACAAAACACCCAATTTGTACTGACTGGTTGCTGATCAGTGTAGGGCATTATTAAAATAATTCGTAAAATATAATAATAACATTTTATTTATTAGTTTTTCAATGATTATAAAAATGTATTTGGTGACTGTTATTTCTACAACGGCGATATTTGATATAGAAATTTATATATTATTCATATTGAAATTTCAATATATATCAATCAAAATTTATTAATAATATGGAATAAAAAATATAAAATGCATATTATTGACATATCCAAGTCAACAAAATCGATTATAAAGTATAATCTGTTTATAAACTGATATCAATTTTATACACATATTTTATATTAATAAACTGATATCAATTTCATACTCATATTTTATATTATTAAACTAACATTCCAATTGTGTATCACATTTTTAATTTATTACAGATGCAGGTGTTTAAAAAATATATATTAATAAACAGATAGCAATTCTATACTCATATTTTACATTATTAAATTACCTTTATCACATTTTTTAATTTAAAAAATTTGCATCCCCTGCGAATTACACTAGACAAATAGAGGCCTTTTTATACCCTACACTAAGAGTGAAAGGGTATATTCAATTTGGTACGCCGTTTGTAACACCCAGTATGGAAAAGTATATATATTCTTGATCAGCATGACCTCCTGAGTCGATTTAGCGATGTCCGTCTGTCTGTCCGTTTGTCTGTCTGTCTGTCTGTCTCTCTGTCTGTTGACATCCCTACTACTTAAACAATTAAGGAGTTAGATAAATGAAACTCATACCTTATATACCTACGCTGTATGTGCGAAAAAATTGGGCATGTCGGTCCATTGTGACCTGTGATCTGACCATTTATATTCAAATAACTCATATAAAATATACCACTTTGAATGTTAACCACACATATGTGTCGGCTTAGACCGACTATAATTTTGATAATCATTCTTTGATTAACTTTGATAAACTATCATAATAATACCAAATTTAAAATTTCCCATGTGATCTAACCTTCCCAACTGGTTTTATTTATCTTAGTGTGATTTTCCTATGGACTTCAAAATTCCAATCACAACCTCATACTCAGATTGCCTACAAGTACATGGCAATTGTCGTATTTTTCTACATACTTTGAGTTTTTATAGATTTAAGTTTTCAGAATGATTTTTTTGCATCCATTGAGAATAATATTTTGAAATAAATTCATATTGATATGACCAAAGTCAATTTTCAGATGTACCTATTATTTTTTGCACAACATGTATAGTTTTTCATAATTTAATAAAAATATATGTTATATGACAAACTAGATCCATAATTCTATAATTCATTTTGCTATGTTTTTGTAAATCACCCTTTAAGTTTCAGTTCAAATAAAGGAATGAAACCTAAACGAATAACGGTTTCGATTTCGGTTTCGGATTTTTACGCGTTTCGGTTTCGCTAACGATTTTGGCTTTAAGTTTTTATAACGAAACGGTTTCGATAAACCGGTTCAAAGTTACGGTTTCGGTTTTGATTTCGGGGTGATATTGGGGTAAAGTAGGAAATGTAATATAAACAATCTTTGTTGTTATTTTAGTGAAAATATTGTGTTAATTAATTTTTCCAAGAAAGAATTTCAATCGTGACCACAAATTAATGAAAAGCAACATTTTGACTACACCTAAGAAGAGAGCCGAGACGCGAACTTTAAACAAGAGCAACTAGAATATATCGGTAAATATTCTTAACCTTTATAAAAAGAAGACTTTTGTACGATGTGCATCCGTAAAAGCCAAAGAAATTTAATTTGAACAATTCAGTGAACTGCAATATCTGCAAACAAATGTTTTCCATTGATTCTATCATGTTTTCACAAAAAGCATTACTTGAATAATTGCATGATTGTTTTAATCATGTTTTCATAAGCGTCACTTATTGAAGAAATCATTGAATGATTGCTACGCTGGTGTAGAAAAAATTGAATATTTGTGCAGCTCGTTGCACAGCTGATGGGACGACGCCTTTTGTTTTGTGTCTCTCTCCGATCTCATTCTGTCCAGGATCTAAAACCGAAGTTTTTTTAATTAACTTATCACTATTATACAAATAGACACTTTTTAATAGACACTAAAATACACTAGCGCTAAACTCTGACCCGCCACGGCGAAATCTAATTTACTACTGAATCTGCCAACTGTGTCAACAGCTGTCAAACAGCAATCATACTATTATTATATCAATCATTCGTCAATGCTAACTTGATTGGCACAATAATGAACATGATTCTGGCAATCATGCATACTCGAATTACATTTTTGTCACAATCATTACATATTCTAATCATATAATTTGATCATAATATGATTGCAGAAATCATTTAATAAAAGACACAATGATTTTAAAAATTATTATTGCGACAATGATAGTTTTTTTGACACAATCATGTTTCAATCATGTTTTTTCTCTGCGTGTAGTTACTGAGATGTTAATAATTTTAAATTGTTTTTTATTACTTTATTATAATTTGTGTATCCTTAATATATATGCCCGAAATTGGGCTGTTCAGAAAAATCACAAAAAAATCAAATAAAAGACTTTTAAATGGTATTCTATTGAATATATTCTTTAAAAGAATTTAATAATTAATCAAATGAACTTTTCAAAACTTGTCCCATTTTACCCAGGCTTCCCTTTATTTTTTACTAATACAATAAATAAAAAACCAATATCATTAAAATTTATTTTTGTAGTTGCTGTTTTTTTTTTGTTGTTAATTCGATTTACCGCTACAAGAATTAATGAATTCACCTTTACATAATTGTATTCATTTCATTGCGTTTGCCTCGGTATCATACAATAGAGTCAAATGATGATCACCGGTTCATACTTTCAATATTAAATAAATCATTTCATATCGAAAAGAAACAAAATTTAAACAATTTTATGAATTTGACTTTAATCTAAGGACTTTAAGACTTATTTAATTATGAAAATCATAAATGTTCTGAAATGAATAAAAAATGAATGAAATAGGTACATCTTAAAATCTATATTTCTTGCATTATAAATTTGGCCAAATCCATTAGAATTTTATCGGGTTTATTTCAAAATACTTCTTTTGTATTCAATAGTATAAGATCAAAAACAAAATATATAGAAAAACATAAGAATTGCCATGTATTTGTATTTTAGGCAAAATGAAAAACTAAGTATAGGATAGTGATGAGAATGTCCATTAAAAAATTACGGCGAGATCGGATAATATAATCAATATTTTCGAGACAACAAAATGCCAAAAATACAAAATTATATTAACTCAATGTCAATAAACCGATATCGTTCGAACGAACATTATTAACGTTTTCGACTATCGTCAACGATTCGAGCGTCCATGAAATATCTCTATCGATAGCGAAATCGTTATTGTAAGAATTCTCGATATCGTTCATATATTCAAAGAGTAGGTTAATTTTGATATTTTCTCAAAATTTAAAAAATTTATTAAATGGTATCCACTTTTTTTTGACAAATAATTTGAATTTAAGACTGTAAAAACTTAACGTTCTCGTTACGAATATGAAACGTTAGCGAAATTACTGTAGATGTTTATAGGGATTGTCAAAATCTATTTCAACAATCAGTTCATGTTCTATTGATAATATTACAAAAATTAAAAAAATGTTTTTAAGTGTGTTATTGTAATTTAAAAATTTAAATTTCATAAGAAATATTTATAAGTAGTCGAAAGATAAAAATTGTTTTAAATTTTAAGTTATGAGTGTTATTTGTATAATATTTAAAATAATAATATTATACATATAACTACTAGTGAAAAATCTTATACAAATATTAGTACAATAATAAACGTACAAATTCATATACATAATTACTTGAATAAATCATAATAAGCTTTTTATGACTAGGAAGAAATTGACTATAATGCCCAAAATGGAATGGTTCAAATGTCATGAGAATGAACTAACATCAACTTTAAAACATGAATAATAAATTACTAGTTTATTTGAATGAACAATAAGCAATAAGTCCAACATAAAAACTATACAAAAATAAATAAACCAAAAATCAAAAATCAAATTAGTAAAAATCAAAAAATTACTTAAAAATCCAAAATTGAAAGTTTTTAAATTCAAAAAAAAAGAGAAGGATCAAGTAACATAAAGGTGTCTATACATTTTAACAAAGGATATTAGATATTGCTTTTTAGTACGTAGTTAAAAAACTAAATACTAACGAAATAAACTTAATAAAATATATAATTTTTTTTTATTCAAGATGAAAATTCTGCCCTTTAATTGCAGCGCCCGGAGCTATCTATATATCGTCGTTGTAGAACGAAAAAGTTGTACACCTGTGCACGGATTTTCTTAAAATTTGGAATATATATCCTACAGACCCAGGAGAACGTCACTACATAGTTATCGTTGACCACGTCCACTTTTAATTCAGATTCATAGCAAAACCACTGAATGTATTTTTCTGACAATTTGCATTACTATTCTATAGCGCCCATGGAGTATCCTAAACCATATATAAACTAGATTGGGTAAATAGGAGTGGCACCTTCCATAGAACTCAAAAATTCAGTACGCTATATCTCAGCCCTAATAATATCGATATCAACTAAACTTTAAAATTGGATGTTACTCTTCTTACTTAATCTCACTACACAAAAACTCACCACACATAAACTCACCACACCTAAACTCACCACACCTAAACTCACAACACTAAAACTCACCACACTAACTTCATCACACTAAAACTCACCACACTTAAACTCACCACATTAAAACTTCTACTGGAAAAACACTATGGGGAAGAAATCTACCGGGAAGAATTTTACGAGCACGAGTCGTGCACGGGTGCAGCTAGTACTACATAAAACTTATCCTCTAATGCCCACGGATATCAATTTGAAAAAAGTGATATATTATATATAGGTATTATATGTCAGATTTAATCAAAATAATGGGCGTGTCATTGTTGTTGTGAGATAAAGTACCAAATTCTATATCATTAAAATTTGAAAAATACGTTAATATCTGATCAAATTAAATCAGGGCTCGGGTGGAACCGGAACCGGACCGAAACCGTTTCATTTTTGTAGAATTGGAACTGGAACTGGAATCGTTATTTTATTTTTTATAGAACCGGAACTGGAACCATTACTAAATTAATTCGATCATAAATTAATATACACAAAAAAATAATAATTAAATCAATTTGGACTAAATTACACGTGTGGACAATGGCATTTTAAAAAATGTTGAGCTTTACAAATTTTATGTATACATATTGATTGACATACAAAATATGTTTTGTAGTTTTGACAAATATTTCATTCACTTATTTCTCAAAAGATGTATATATTTTTTTAATTAATGTTGACGTTTTACTTACGTTTAAGATCGTGTCCCCGCGAGGAAACTTAAATACTACTACGAAACCATGCGGCTTTATAAATGGTCAATTCTCATATAATGCACATATATATGTTTTTTTTTATATCAATATTTTTTTGTTAGTTTAAAACATACATGTAGTAATGAGACCAGCGACGTTTGAATACAAACACAAATTATTTTCTATAAAAGTTTATTTAGCCCCTTATGTATCTTTTTATTATCGTCTCGTTTTCTGTCCCCTTCGTTTAAAATTGGTGTAACATATTTAAAACGTTTCGAACGTTTTTTCAATATTTTTGTTTTGTCAACTATTATTTTGATATACAAAATTTATTTTTTTTTACCTTCGCGTATGATTTATATGAAACAACTCTCAAAACAAGCGTACTCAACATTTCGTTAGATACAAGAATTAAAAATTGTAGTCACGCGTTCTTCAACCGATTTTGAAACGAATTGTAGCCGATATCGTTGTTACCGGGAACAAATGATCAAGAGGGTTAATATAAAATTGTCGCCCGTTCGTGCTTAATGGCTGCCTGTCTTAAATTCTGTCACCCAAATTCCTTCGTTAAAGGTCACTAAGTTTTGTCTAATTTTTAAAGTGTCACCTGTCCATGATTCTCCGTACGTCTTACAACACCCCTATACTCATTTTGGTGTAGTTAAAGATAAAATGTCAATATTTAATATATATTATTTTAAACATTCCAGATAAGTTCAAATCTTTGAAAACATACCATCTGGATAGATGATTTTTAGTTCTTAACTTAAAATTGTGTTGTTTCACCATACCATACATATTAGTGATAAATAGATACGAAATTTAGCTAAAATAAATGAAGATGTAGTAATTTATCTACATATTTTGGACGTATTAAAAAAGACAAAATGTAGTAATTTTCAATACAAATGTATTAAAAATTGTACATAATCAAAAGGTCAGTTTATAAAAAAGTAAAAAAAAAAAAATTTAAGAATAATGTAAAAATTGTACTTATAATTTAACATATTTAAAGAGAAATTAGATGTGTTGTTACTTATAAATAGTAGATTTAAGATGTTAATAGATTATTGTTCTGAAAAATGTATTAGTATTGTTAAAAAAAGAGGTAATTTGCTCCACTGTGCAAGCAATCAACAATAATAAATGAGACGCAAGACAATTCAGCGCACTAAGCAATGTGTTAGAAAGAGACGGAAGATCATTCAGCGCACTATGCAATGTGCGAGAAAGAGATGGAAGATCAGCACATTAAAACACATGAGTGCGAATGAGATGCCAATAGCATGCGTCATTCACGAAACGAGTAGAAGGTTCTCGAAACAAGTCGAAGCTTGTCGAAACGTGTCGAACTGATGCCTGCAGTATATAAGGCCGCGCATCTGAGGCACTGTACTTCAGTTGTGATTTAATAGTGAACTAGTGCGTCTCGTGAGTGAACATTGTAAAGATAAATTGTAGTAATTCAGCAGTTGATATAAGTGATTATTCTTTAAGTTGTTATTTAAATTAATAAAGTTAATTAATACCAGTTGAAATAATACTAGTTAAAACCAAATATAAGTGCGTTTTTATTTTGTACACAATCCAGCGATACGAATTCGTAGAATAGTTTTCCGTAGACTGAATATTCGTAACAGTATATAATACCTAAATCTACATGTTCTGTTTATATTTTAAATACTAAATGGTAATGAGTTCCAGAGTCGAATTGCGTTAATGAAAAATAGTATTTGCGATTGTACATAGTTAAATTTTGGCAAAATTTAATTGAGGCTTCTATTTGAAACGCTAAGACGTAGCTTATCAGAAAGATATGATGGAGTTTTGGAATATAACAAATTTTGCAGAAATATGCAGTTTCTTATATCCAGATAGTTTGTAATGCTACAAACTAAAAACATATCGCGTCACATTATTTAAATCTCCTCTTAGGAGGTCAGTAGAAATAGCATGTAATAAAGTTTAGTTATATGAGACGTGCCACTTCGCTTTGTCCAATCTATCCATAGTGGCTATATAAACGAATCCTCATTATTAAAATACAATTCCCATTGGTGGTGCACTTAATGCATTCTCATACAAAACACAAAATTCGAATTTTCCGATTTACCGTTTTTCCTTGGGAGTTTTCCGAATTCCCAGTATTGAGACGAATAAAACAAAAAAAAAAAAATCAGCACGGCAATTTATTTTTATATACATAGATTGATTTGTATATAAATTTCATTGTTTTTACGTAAAAATAAAAAAAATGTATATTTTATTGCGCTTTTTGGCTTGTTTGTGGAAACGGAACTGAAACTGGAATCGTTGTTTTATTTTTTATAAAACCGGAACCGGAACTGAAACCGAAATAAAAAATAATTTAAGAACCGGAACTGGTACCGAACCATTTTTATATTTTTTTTATAGAACCGGAACTGGAACTGCAGAGAATAGATTTCGGTTCCTAGCCCTGCCCCAAACCTCTAAACAAGTAATCCGAATATTTTTTTCTTATTTCTACTTTTTAGAATATTTTTTGATTATTTGAACCTAATGAAAACCAATAAGAGTTTTTGATTATGTTCAAATAATCGAAAAATATTCAAAAAACGCTGCAAAAAAGGGCTCTCCCAAACATAATTTTGCAGGCATGTATGTTTGGAATTTTATGTAAACATAATATATAATTGACTGATAATCATTTGTAAACAGGGTTGTATTGAGACTTGAACAAAGTTGTAATGAGCTCTGATTTACATTATGAGATTTCGGAAACATTTTGATGTTGCCCCTTAAAATGTTGTATGTTCTAATAGAAACAAAATAATTACTACATCCAAACAAAATAAATATTTGAACCGAAACATAAATATGTTTAAAATTTAACATGATTTGGAACGACCTGAATATAAATATGTTTCCAGAGAAACATATCAGTTGTTTCAGTTCAAAAAGAATCCTGAAAATAAAATAAAAATAAAATATTGTTTTTTTTTTAATAATTTTTATTAAAAATCATTAAACATGCACAGTGGGAATTAATAATATTTGAATTCTTATACAAAATTTGAAATGCATAAATAAATAACTGAATTAAAACTGCAAGTACAAGTCTCAGCACAGCATAAAGCGTTGACAAGAAATTCGCGGAGCCTGTTGTAAAAAACCATGCCGAATTCTGTTTGAAAATAGAAGCACTGATTCTTCAGTTGTGGTTTTTTTGATAAAATATCCGTGTCGGCTTTTCACAATATTTTTAGAAAAACATTCAGGAACAATTAAATTATATACTGCACTATTAAATGATATTATTTGTTACTATTTGTACTTTTTGTACCACAGTTTGTATATTTTTTAAATTTACAAATGACATCGTATTACCTATATGGATACGTTTTCTCAACAAACATCAAAAGACAGGTATGCAGAAAATGGCGGTCACCGAGTGTCAACTTCGTATACAAGAAGAATATTGCAAGAATACTTATACTTACATCTAATTTATTTATTTTTTGTTTGTTTTCAAACATCAGTATGTTTAAATGGATTAATACATACTTCAAACGACGACATACGAGACGTAGATTGATGTATATATTTTTTTAATTAATGTTGACGTTTTACTTACGTTTAAGATCGTGTCCCCGCGAGGAAACTTAAATACTACTACGAAACCATGCGGCTTTATAAATGGTCAATTCTCATATAATGCACATATATATGTTTTTTTTTATATCAATATTTTTTTGTTAGTTTAAAACATACATGTAGTAATGAGACCAGCGACGTTTGAATACAAACACAAATTATTTTTTATAAGAGTTTATTTAGCCCCTTATGTATCTTTTTATTATCGTCTCGTTTTCTGTCCCCTTCGTTTAAAATTGGTGTAACATATTTAAAACGTTTCGTTCGTTTCGAACGTTTGTTCAATATTTTTGTTTTGTCAACTATTATTTTGATATACAAAATTTATTTTTTTTTACCTTCGCGTATGATTTATATGAAACAACTCTCAAAACAAGCGTACTCAACATTTCGTTAGATACAAGAATTAAAAATTGTAGTCACGCGTTCTTCAACCGATTTTGAAACGAATTGTAGCCGATATCGTTGTTACCGGGAACAAATGATCAAGAGGGTTAATATAAAATTGTCGCCCGTTCGTGCTTAATGGCTGCCTGTCTTAAATTCTGTCACCCAAATTCCTTCGTTAAAGGTCACTAAGTTTTGTCTAATTTTTAAAGTGTCACCTGTCCATGATTCTCCGTACGTCTTACAACACCCCTATACTCATTTTGGTGTAGTTAAAGATAAAATGTCAATATTTAATATATATTATTTTAAACATTCCAGATAAGTTCAAATCTTTGAAAACATACCATCTGGATAGATGATTTTTAGTTCTTAACTTAAAATTGTGTTGTTTCACCATACCATACATATTAGTGATAAATAGATACGAAATTTAGTTAAAATAAATGAAGATGTAGTAATTTATCTACATATTTTGGACGTATTAAAAAAGACAAAATGTAGTTATTTTCAATACAAATGTATTAAAAATTGTACATAATCAAAAGGTCAGTTTATAAAAAAGTAAAAAAAAAAAATTTAAGAATAATGTAAAAATTGTACTTATAATTTAACATATTTAAAGAGAAATTAGATGTGTGGTTACTTATAAATAGTAGATTTAAGATGTTAATAGATTATTGTTCTGAAAAATGTATTAGTATTGTTAAAAAAAGAGGTAATTTGCTCCACTGTGCAAGCAATCAACAATAATAAATGAGACGCAAGACAATTCAGCGCACTAAGCAATGTGTTAGAAAGAGACGGAAGATCATTCAGCGCACTATGCGATGTGCGAGAAAGAGATGGAATATCAGCACATTAAAACACATGTGTGCGAATGAGATGCCAATAGCATGCGTCATTCTCGAAACAAGTCGAAGCTTGTCGAAACGTGTCGAACTGATGCCTGCAGTATATAAGGCCGCGCATCTGAGGCACTGTACTTCAGTTGTGATTTAATAGTGAACTAGTGCGTCTCGTGAGTGAACATTGTAAAGATAAATTGTAGTAATTCAGCAGTTGATATAAGTGATTATTCTTTAAGTTGTTATTTAAATTAATAAAGTTAATTAATACCAGTTGAAATAATACTAGTTAAAACCAAATATAAGTGCGTTTTTATTTTGTACACAATCCAGCGATACGAATTCGTATCATTTTGATGTTGCCCCTTAAAATGTTGTATGTTCTAATAGAAACAAAATAATTACTACATCCAAACAAAATAAATATTTGAACCGAAACATAAATATGTTTAAAATTTAACATGATTTGGAACGACCTGAATATAAATATGTTTCCAGAGAAACATATCAGTTGTTTCAGTTCAAAAAGAATCCTGAAAATAAAATAAAAATAAAATATTGTTTTTTTTTTTAATAATTTTTATTAAAAATCATTAAACATGCACAGTGGGAATTAATAATATTTGAATTCTTATACAAAATTTGAAATGCATAAATAAATAACTGAATTAAAACTGCAAGTACAAGTCTCAGCACAGCATAAAGCGTTGACAAGAAATTCGCGGAGCCTGTTGTAAAAAACCATGCCGAATTCTGTTTGAAAATAGAAGCACTGATTCTTCAGTTGTGGTTTTTTTGATAAAATATCCGTGTCGGCTTTTCACAATATTTTTAGAAAAACATTCAGGAACAATTAAATTATATACTGCACTATTAAATGATATTATTTGTTACTATTTGTACTTTTTGTACCACAATTTGTATATTTTTTAAATTTACAAATGACATCGTATTACCTATATGGATACGTTTTCTCAACAAACATCAAAAGACAGGTATGCAGAAAATGGCGGTCACCGAGTGTCAACTTCGTATACAAGAAGAATATTGCAAGAATACTTATACTTACATCTAATTTATTTATTTTTTGTTTGTTTTCAAACATCAGTATGTTTAAATGGATTAATACATACTTCAAACGACGACATAAGAGACGTAGATTGATGTATATATTTTTTTAATTAATGTTGACGTTTTACTTACGTTTAAGATCGTGTCCCCGCGAGGAAACTTAAATACTACTACGAAACCATGCGGCTTTATAAATGGTCAATTCTCATATAATGCACATATATATGTTTTTTTTTATATCAATATTTTTTTGTTAGTTTAAAACATACATGTAGTAATGAGACCAGCGACGTTTGAATACAAACACAAATTATTTTCTATAAGAGTTTATTTAGCCCCTTATGTATCTTTTTATTATCGTCTCGTTTTCTGTCCCCTTCGTTTAAAATTGGTGTAACATATTTAAAACGTTTCGTTCGTTTCGAACGTTTGTTCAATATTTTTGTTTTGTCAACTATTATTTTGATATACAAAATTAATTTTTTTTTACCTTCGCGTATGATTTATATGAAACAACTCTCAAAACAAGCGTACTCAACATTTCGTTAGATACAAGAATTAAAAATTGTAGTCACGCGTTCTTCAACCGATTTTGAAACGAATTGTAGCCGATATCGTTGTTACCGGGAACAAATGATCAAGAGGGTTAATATAAAATTGTCGCCCGTTCGTGCTTAATGGCTGCCTGTCTTAAATTCTGTCACCCAAATTCCTTCGTTAAAGGTCACTAAGTTTTGTCTAATTTTTAAAGTGTCACCTGTCCATGATTCTCCGTACGTCTTACAACACCCCTATACTCATTTTGGTGTAGTTAAAGATAAAATGTCAATATTTAATATATATTATTTTAAACATTCCAGATAAGTTCAAATCTTTGAAAACATACCATCTGGATAGATGATTTTTAGTTCTTAACTTAAAATTGTGTTGCTTCACCATACCATACATATTAGTGATAAATAGATACGAAATTTAGTTAAAATAAATGAAGATGTAGTAATTTATCTACATATTTTGGACGTATTAAAAAAGACAAAATGTAGTTATTTTCAATACAAATGTATTAAAAATTGTACATAATCAAAAGGTCAGTTTATAAAAAAGTAAAAAAAAAAAATTTAAGAATAATGTAAAAATTGTACTTATAATTTAACATATTTAAAGAGAAATTAGATGTGTGGTTACTTATAAATAGTAGATTTAAGATGTTAATAGATTATTGTTCTGAAAAATGTATTAGTATTGTTAAAATAAGAGGTAATTTGCTCCACTGTGCAAGCAATCAACAATAATAAATGAGACGCAAGACAATTCAGCGCACTAAGCAATGTGTTAGAAAGAGACGGAAGATCATTCAGCGCACTATGCGATGTGCGAGAAAGAGATGGAAGATCAGCACATTAAAACACATGAGTGCGAATGAGATGCCAATAGCATGCGTCATTCACGAAACGAGTAGAAGGTTCTCGAAACAAGTCGAAGCTTGTCGAAACGTGTCGAACTGATGCCTGCAGTATATAAGGCCGCGCATCTGAGGCACTGTACTTCAGTTGTGATTTAATAGTGAACTAGTGCGTCTCGTGAGTAAACATTGTAAAGATAAATTGTAGTAATTCAGCAGTTGATATAAGTGATTATTCTTTAAGTTGTTATTTAAATTAATAAAGTTAATTAATACTAGTTGAAATAATACTAGTTAAAACCAAATATAAGTGCGTTTTTATTTTGTACACAATCCAGCGATACGAATTCGTAGAATAGTTTTCCGTAGACTGAATATTCGTAACAGTATATAATACCTAAATCTACATGTTCTGTTTATATTTTAAATACTAAATGGTAATGAGTTCCAGAGTCGAATTGCGTTAATGAAAAATAGTATTTGCGATTGTACATAGTTAAATTTTGGCAAAATTTAATTGAGGCTTCTATTTGAAACGCTAAGACGTAGCTTATCAGAAAGATATGATGGAGTTTTGGAATATAACAAATTTTGCAGAAATATGCAGTTTCTTATATCCAGATAGTTTGTAATGCTACAAACTAAAAACATATCGCGTCACATTATTTAAATCTCCTCTTAGGAGGTCAGTAGAAATAGCATGTAATAAAGTTTAGTTATATGAGACGTGCCACTTCGCTTTGTCCAATCTATCCATAGTGGCTATATAAACGAATCCTCATTATTAAAATACAATTCCCATTGGTGGTGCACTTAATGCATTCTCATACAAAACACAAAATTCGAATTTTCCGATTTACCGTTTTTCCTTGGGAGTTTTCCGAATTCCCAGTATTGAGACGAATAAAACAAAAAAAAAAAAAATCAGCACGGCAATTTATTTTTATATACATAGATTGATTTGTATATAAATTTCATTGTTTTTACGTAAAAATAAAAAAAATGTATATTTTATTGCGCTTTTTGGCTTGTTTGTGGAAACGGAACTGAAACTGGAATCGTTGTTTTATTTTTTATAAAACCGGAACCGGAACTGAAATCGAAATAAAAAATAATTTAAGAACCGGAACTGGTACCGAACCATTTTTATATTTTTTTTATAGAACCGGAACTGGAACCGCAGAGAATAGAATTTCGGTTCCTAGCCCTGCCCCAAACCTCTAAACAAGTAATCCGAATATTTTTTTATTATTTCTACTTTTTAGAATATTTTTTGATTATTTGAACCTAATGAAAACCAATAAGAGTTTTTGATTATGTTAAAATAATCGAAAAATATTGAAAAAACGCTGCAAAAAAGGGCTCTCCCAAACATAATTTTGCAGGCATGTATGTTTGGAATTTTATGTAAACATAATATATAATTGACTGATAATCATTTGTAAACAGGGTTGTATTGAGACTTGAACAAAGTTGTAATGAGCTCTGATTTACATTATGAGATCTCGGAAACATTTTGATGTTGCCCCTTAAAATGTTGTATGTTCTAATAGAAACAAAATAATTACTACATCCAAACAAAATAAATATTTGAACCGAAACATAAATATGTTTAAAATTTAACATGATTTGGAACGACCTGAATATAAATATGTTTCCAGAGAAACATATCAGTTGTTTCAGTTCAAAAAGAATCCTGAAAATAAAATAAAAATAAAATATTGTTTTTTTTTTTAATAATTTTTATTAAAAATCATTAAACATGCACAGTGGGAATTAATAATATTTGAATTCTTATACAAAATTTGAAATGCATAAATAAATAACTGAATTAAAACTGCAAGTACAAGTCTCAGCACAGCATAAAACGTTGACAAGGAATTCGCGGAGCCTGTTGTAAAAAACCATGCCGAATTCTGTTTGAAAATAGAAGCACTGATTCTTCAGTTGTGGTTTTTTTGATAAAATATCCGTGTCGGCTTTTCACAATATTTTTAGAAAAACATTCAGGAACAATTAAATTATATACTGCACTATTAAATGATATTATTTGTTACTATTTGTACTTTTTGTACCACAGTTTGTATATTTTTTAAATTTACAAATGACATCGTATTACCTATATGGATACGTTTTCTCAACAAACATCAAAAGACAGGTATGCAGAAAATGGCGGTCACCGAGTGTCAACTTCGTATACAAGAAGAATATTGCAAGAATACTTATACTTACATCTAATTTATTTATTTTTTGTTTGTTTTCAAACATCAGTATGTTTAAATGGATTAATACATACTTCAAACGACGACATAAGAGACGTAGATTGATGTATATATTTTTTTAATTAATGTTGACGTTTTACTTACGTTTAAGATCGTGTCCCCGCGAGGAAACTTAAATACTACTACGAAACCATGCGGCTTTATAAATGGTCAATTCTCATATAATGCACATATATATGTTTTTTTTTATATCAATATTTTTTTGTTAGTTTAAAACATACATGTAGTAATGAGACCAGCGACGTTTGAATACAAACACAAATTATTTTCTATAAGAGTTTATTTAGCCCCTTATGTATCTTTTTATTATCGTCTCGTTTTCTGTCCCCTTCGTTTAAAATTGGTGTAACATATTTAAAACGTTTCGTTCGTTTCGAACGTTTGTTCAATATTTTTGTTTTGTCAACTATTATTTTGATATACAAAATTTATTTTTTTTTACCTTCGCGTATGATTTATATGAAACAACTCTCAAAACAAGCGTACTCAACATTTCGTTAGATACAAGAATTAAAAATTGTAGTCACGCGTTCTTCAACCGATTTTGAAACGAATTGTAGCCGATATCGTTGTTACCGGGAACAAATGATCAAGAGGGTTAATATAAAATTGTCGCCCGTTCGTGCTTAATGGCTGCCTGTCTTAAATTCTGTCACCCAAATTCCTTCGTTAAAGGTCACTAAGTTTTGTCTAATTTTTAAAGTGTCACCTGTCCATGATTCTCCGTACGTCTTACAACACCCCTATACTCATTTTGGTGTAGTTAAAGATAAAATGTCAATATTTAATATATATTATTTTAAACATTCCAGATAAGTTCAAATCTTTGAAAACATACCATCTGGATAGATGATTTTTAGTTCTTAACTTAAAATTGTGTTGTTTCACCATACCATACATATTAGTGATAAATAGATACGAAATTTAGTTAAAATAAATGAAGATGTAGTAATTTATCTACATATTTTGGACGTATTAAAAAAGACAAAATGTAGTTATTTTCAATACAAATGTATTAAAAATTGTACATAATCAAAAGGTCAGTTTATAAAAAAGTAAAAAAAAAAATTTAAGAATAATGTAAAAATTGTACTTATAATTTAACATATTTAAAGAGAAATTAGATGTGTGGTTACTTATAAATAGTAGATTTAAGATGTTAATAGATTATTGTTCTGAAAAATGTATTAGTATTGTTAAAAAAAGAGGTAATTTGCTCCACTGTGCAAGCAATCAACAATAATAAATGAGACGCAAGACAATTCAGCGCACTAAGCAATGTGTTAGAAAGAGACGGAAGATCATTCAGCGCACTATGCAATGTGCGAGAAAGAGATGGAAGATCAGCACATTAAAACACATGAGTGCGAATGAGATGCCAATAGCATGCGTCATTCACGAAACGAGTAGAAGGTTCTCGAAACAAGTCGAAGCTTGTCGAAACGTGTCGAACTGATGCCTGCAGTATATAAGGCCGCGCATCTGAGGCACTGTACTTCAGTTGTGATTTAATAGTGAACTAGTGCGTCTCGTGAGTGAACATTGTAAAGATAAATTGTAGTAATTCAGCAGTTGATATAAGTGATTATTCTTTAAGTTGTTATTTAAATTAATAAAGTTAATTAATACTAGTTGAAATAATACTAGTTAAAACCAAATATAAGTGCGTTTTTATTTTGTACACAATCCAGCGATACGAATTCGTAGAATAGTTTTCCGTAGACTGAATATTCGTAACAGTATATAATACCTAAATCTACATGTTCTGTTTATATTTTAAATACTAAATGGTAATGAGTTCCAGAGTCGAATTTCGTTAATGAAAAATAGTATTTGCGATTGTACATAGTTAAATTTTGGCAAAATTTAATTGAGGCTTCTATTTGAAACGCTAAGACGTAGCTTATCAGAAAGATATGATGGAGTTTTGGAATATAACAAATTTTGCAGAAATATGCAGTTTCTTATATCCAGATAGTTTGTAATGCTACAAACTAAAAACATATCGCGTCACATTATTTAAATCTCGTCTTAGGAGGTCAGTAGAAATAGCATGTAATAAAGTTTAGTTATATGAGACGTGCCACTTCGCTTTGTCCAATCTATCCATAGTGGCTATATAAACGAATCCTCATTATTAAAATACAATTCCCATTGGTGGTGCACTGAATGCATTCTCATACAAAACACAAAATTCGAATTTTCCGATTTACCGTTTTTCCTTGGGAGTTTTCCGAATTCCCAGTATTGAGACGAATAAAACAAAAAAAAAAAAATCAGCACGGCAATTTATTTTTATATACATAGATTGATTTGTATATAAATTTCATTGTTTTTACGTAAAAATAAAAAAAATGTATATTTTATTGCGCTTTTTGGCTTGTTTGTGGAAACGGAACTGAAACTGGAATCGTTGTTTTATTTTTTATAAAACCGGAACCGGAACTGAAACCGAAATAAAAAATAATTTAAGAACCGGAACTGGTACCGAACCATTTTTATATTTTTTTTATAGAACCGGAACTGGAACCGCAGAGAATAGAATTTCGGTTCCTAGCCCTGCCCCAAACCTCTAAACAAGTAATCCGAATATTTTTTTATTATTTCTACTTTTTAGAATATTTTTTGATTATTTGAACCTAATGAAAACCAATAAGAGTTTTTGATTATGTTCAAATAATCGAAAAATATTGAAAAAACGCTGCAAAAAAGGGCTCTCCCAAACATAATTTTGCAGGCATGTATGTTTGGAATTTTATGTAAACATAATATATAATTGACTGATAATCATTTGTAAACAGGGTTGTATTGAGACTTGAACAAAGTTGTAATGAGCTCTGATTTACATTATGAGATCTCGGAAACATTTTGATGTTGCCCCTTAAAATGTTGTATGTTCTAATAGAAACAAAATAATTACTACATCCAAACAAAATAAATATTTGAACCGAAACATAAATATGTTTAAAATTTAACATGATTTGGAACGACCTGAATATAAATATGTTTCCAGAGAAACATATCAGTTGTTTCAGTTCAAAAAGAATCCTGAAAATAAAATAAAAATAAAATATTGTTTTTTTTTTTAATAATTTTTATTAAAAATCATTAAACATGCACAGTGGGAATTAATAATATTTGAATTCTTATACAAAATTTGAAATGCATAAATAAATAACTGAATTAAAACTGCAAGTACAAGTCTCAGCACAGCATAAAGCGTTGACAAGGAATTCGCGGAGCCTGTTGTAAAAAACTATGCCGAATTCTGTTTGAAAATAGAAGCACTGATTCTTCAGTTGTGGTTTTTTTGATAAAATATCCGTGTCGGCTTTTCACAATATTTTTAGAAAAACATTCAGGAACAATTAAATTATATACTGCACTATTAAATGATATTATTTGTTACTATTTGTACTTTTTGTACCACAGTTTGTATATTTTTTAAATTTACAAATGACATCGTATTACCTATATGGATACGTTTTCTCAACAAACATCAAAAGACAGGTATGCAGAAAATGGCGGTCACCGAGTGTCAACTTCGTATACAAGAAGAATATTGCAAGAATACTTATACTTACATCTAATTTATTTATTTTTTGTTTGTTTTCAAACATCAGTATGTTTAAATGGATTAATACATACTTCAAACGACGACATAAGAGACGTAGATTGAAAACTCTCTCAACGAGTGCCAACTTCGTATACAAGAAGAAAGTTGGAAGAATACATTTATTTAAAAGCAATTTCTTTTTTTGTTTGTTTTTAAACATCAATATGTTAAACGATGGCAAAAGATGGCGTAGATAAAAAATGCTGCGCAACGTTGCCAACTTCGTCTGTCGATAACTAATCGAATGAAGACGAGCGTTGCGAACATACGTTATAAATAGATTTGAATATCATTTTCTGTTTGTTTTGAAACATAGTTACAACCAAGTAAACTGCCAAGAAATAGTATATTCAAATGCAATTAAAATTGTATGTTTGTATTGTAACATATTTATGATAAGTTAGACAAATTTTGCTGGGGAATATATAAAATGTTTATACATAGTAATAACATATTACCATCTGAACAATAATTTAATTACACTTCATTCGTAATACATGTATGGTGATTTCGTATTATTTTTTAATAACATTCAAACAAATATTTTCTATCCGTGTAGGTTTTGAAGTATTGATTTTGGGATAAAGTTTTTCATTTTTCGAAAAATGGTATATTTCTCAAAAACTAGAGACAATTTGATGAAAATGACGTCATTTTAGAAATCAGAGTTAAAAATCCATAAAGAAATTATTGCAAATTTTACTGTTGAAAAAAAAAAAATTTTTTTTTAATACAAAAAAAAAAAAAACGAGTTGGGAAAGTTAGGTCACATGGGTAAGTTCGGTCACATGGGTAAGTTCGGTCACATGGGGCGGATTTTTATAGTCGGTCGGGCCCGACTATGGAATACCCTACACTTTTGGTGGGGATATTAATGTGGGATATTTAATTTCATACCTTAATTTTAAAGTTTTTAATTATGCTGAACCTCCCCACCCTCAGAATATTATTCATATATCAGAAATTTACGTCTTATATCCCCATAAATTAAAAATGTATATAAAAGTATAAAAAATTACAAAAAAAAAAAAAATTGAAAAATATAATTGGGCTGACCACGCCTATATTTAAAAATTTGAAAGGCTAATATTTCATAGATTTGATTTTAATAATTTACGGATCAAATTTCCACTATGAAAACCCGGGAAATAATAAAAAAAAGTGGGCGTATCACGCCCATTTTTGAATCACACATTCTTAGGTGAATTCTAATAATACGTTTTAAATTTTATAACTATACCTTGAATATTTTTCGAGTTATTAGTTCCGAAAGAGTTATATAAAAGTGACTTGTATGGGAGTTGGGCGTGTCCGTTGACCGATTTGGCTCATTTTCAAACTCAGTTCCTACTTTTGGCTAAAATATATTGAGACGAAATTTCATCGCATTCTGATCAGTATTTCTCAAGTTATTCTGTATTCGGACAGCAAGACAGCAAGACGGACTGACTGACGGACATGGCTAAACGGACTCGGGTAGTGATGCTGATATATATACTTTTCCATACCGGACACGCCTCCTAAGGGGCGTTACAATATATGCACAAAGTTAATATACCCTGTACCTCATAGGTGTAGGGTATAAAAATGTTAGTAAATTATTTTTTTAAAATATGATGCCAACAAAATACCATCTTGAAATTTGGCATCCACACTTATATTAAATCACATAATACATAATTTTTTTTAGAATTTTAAAAAGGGGTCCTTTTTAAGGACATCCATATTAAAGTTCAAGGATAATGACCACGGGCCACATGTTCAAGTTTAGAAGTTACAATTCAATTAGTCCAAAAACTTGTTCTATTAGCTTTATGTTTAAAACTGCCATCAACATTTAGCATTTCTGCTTTAAGAGATATTGAAATATGAACAACCATACACCGAAAAAATTACTGTATTAAAAATAACTAAAAATGTCTTTAAAATAAATAATTTGAGTTACGTCCAAAAGCATATATATATATTTTTACTAAACATAAATAAATAAAAATATAAATAAAACAAAAATTTTCCTGATCATAAGATGAAAGCACCACTAAGCATCATCAGTTCTGACGACTCAAAGGAATGGCAAGCACTTTAGTGTTTCTTTTCGGTTAAAACACATAAGAATAATATGCTATGGTAAAACCATACCATGGTAAAACCATAAAAATGACATATCAACTATTACTGCCTTAACAGAATACAGGCGGTGATCGAAAAATGAGAGAGCGAACATTGAAAACATCATCAGCAAACTACTCATCTGCAGCTGCGTGCTATATTTGTATACTGCAGAGTGGACAACTGAGTTTTAAAACCAAAAATATTCAGCGGTAAACTAAGTTGGCAGCTCTATAGTCTTCTCTCATTAAGACGGTTCGGTCAGATGCTACGGACAGTTCTGGTTTATTTATATACCTCTTTCGCAGTCATCGGTCGTATGCAAAAAAAAAAACAACAACAAAAAACCAGTTTCTGAAATATGAAACCAAAGAATTCGTTTATACCTGCACGAGGGACGACCATTGGTAATTCGTTCGTCAGTGATCCCACACGAATTCAAATGAAAGCAAAAAACAAAACATCAATAAAGTTTGTGCAATATGTAGGGAACGAATTTTCAATACATGATGTAGTAAATAATAAGACAAATAAAGGCAAATGTATTTAAAAACCAACAAAATGTAGTAGAAATATATTTTTTCAAAACAAAGACATAAAATGTACAGACAAGTCTTCCATATACATTCGAATATTGTTTTAAATTGAACATTATTTTTTTATTATTGGCAACGCTAAACATTTGGTTTTAAAAATATAAACACAACTTAGCTATTTTTGGAAGTAAATTTGAAAGTAAAATAGGGCTGTTAATTTTAAGATTTTATATAATAAATACAATTTTAATCAAATTTTTATAAAAACAATTAACTTTAAGTTATACATATTTTTGAATACAGGGGAATTTATAGTAAATTTATAGACTATAAAATATAGAAGAATTAATAATAATATGTAAATAATTTATATTTTAATATTAAACTATAATACACAAAATTCAAAACTAACACATAAATGTAATATAATTTACTACAGTAATTTTTTCAGTGTAGAAAAGTGATTTTTGGCCCATTTTTTGTAACTTTAAATTACTGTATTTCTGAAAGAATTAATAATATAATAATAGTTTGGCGCTACAGTTCTGTAAGAACTTAGGCCGAGCTCTCTCACTATTTTGAGCTGTGCGTGTTATAATTGTACTCAAAGTGGTGGGACATACAGTTTAATGCCGAATCCGAACAGCGGGTGAGAATTTCTCATACACTAAGAAAACAAGATGTTCATAAAAGTCTTGCTGCAACTCTCAGCTTAAATTTACGCCTTGTAGCAAATATTTAAACATACCATAAGTTTCAACAAACTTTCAGCAAAACTCTTAATATTTTTTAAATATGACATATATGCAAATAGTTACAAGATGTATGCCACAACAGCAATGAAAATTGTGATGTTACAATAGATTTACGGTAAACATCATGAATTGCGGGACATTTTCGGCAAATCTGTTGGCATTTTTTTGACATTTGACTACACGCATAGAAATATTTTGTTAGATCCGACAATAAAATAATAATAGGCATGTTCAAAATAGATCCCATTATATTATTGACATTTTATTGTTGGTATGAAAATTTGATTGTTACTTTCAAAATATAATTCGATTGTTGTTTTTAAAAATCGACATTGTCAAATTTAATGCAAATTGAAATTGTCAGTTATATTTTTAATTCTTAAAATTATTTGAAATGAAAAACAGCCTTTTTATATTGCAATATATTTTATTTTACAATATTTTTAAATATTACTTTCACACCAGCAACATTGCTGTGGTGACCGTGCTTCATTTGTATATCTGCACATATGACACATGCTGATTCGAAGGCATCATACAAAAGATGACATTACATAAAGTTCTTTTGCAATTTCATAGCGGTCACCTAGTAGTCGTGTTTAAAAGATGTGTAAAACTTTTAGTTAGTGTCTGTAGCAACTGCAGCTCTAGCACCAGCGTTGGCAAGAAGTCCATTTAAATAAATCTGGAAATATGTGGCTTGTTGTAATGCGCTCATAAAACATATAATAACATTAAATTGGCTATTATAGAACATATTAATTGTATAAACATGTAACTTACACCATTTAATAATATTCGATGCACGTAGATTTGAAATATAATAAACAATAATTTGAAAATGTTATTTTGACATTTTGTTTTAAGAGGCACAATACAGAGCTGCCACATAAAATTTTATTTTTTTCAAATGGCAATGGCATATTGTAAAAAGTAACAATAGATTTCTATGCGTGTACTATGAAAAGGAAAACGAGTTTTTATGAAAAGATTTTGTTAGCCACAGTCCAGGCTTGAACCAGGGATCTTTCGACTCGCAGTCCAACGCATTTACATTGAGCTACCGATGCTACTCTGGAAGTATTGGTCAAAAAAATAAAAAAAATGGTCAATGCAAATCTCGATACACGCACTTACCTTGAGCCAACGACGCTACTCTGGAAGAATTGGTCGAAAAAATAAAAAAATAGTTCAATGCAAATCTCGATACACTTTATCAGTTGCCCAAATTTCATTGAAATCGAAGTAGGTGAGTTCCAACCACTGGTAATTTTGGTGTGGACTAGCCCTTATAAAACGGGATCCGTACGAAATATCGAAAAAAAAAAAATGTCGAAACCTTAAAATGTCGAAATTATAAAAGCCTTAGAACGCCGAAACAATATTTGGCCGAATCACAAAATGTCGAAAAATATTTTAATGCTAGAAAATGTCGACAAATTTTTTAAACTATAAATACAAAAACATTTTTTTTTAGGATCAAAAAATGTCGAAAATTAAAATGCCGAAATATCAAAATGTTGAAATTTCAAATCCTATATGAGCAAGTCCACACCAAATCTCGTAGGATTTGCAACTCACTCTCTTCGATTTCAATGATATTTTGGCAACTGATAAAGGGTATCGGGATCTGCATTCACCATTTTTTTCCGACCACTATTTCCAAAGATATCACTTTTTCCAGAGATACAGTCCAAAGTTAAAAAATTGTCAATGATAACTTTTGTATGGTGATTCCTATTGAAATATTCCTTGATGCTAGAAACTTTGATAAGGTTTCGTTTTAAAACTAATAAAACAATCTTTTGGAAAATTCTTCTTAATATGAACATATGACCAATGGTCGTTATCCTTGAACTTCGAATTGCATGTCCTTAAAAAAAGTAATTATAAAAAAAACGAAATTTTTGTTGATTTTTTATAAGTGTTGAAGCTAAATTCCAAGATGGTATTTTGAAGGCAGCATATTTAAAAATCTCCGCATGAATCCTAAGTAGCTAAAAATCCGAATTCGTTCTTTTTTAATATCTTTATCTTCCAGTTTTTTCGACATTTTCCATCATTTTTTCTGCAAAAAATGATTTCGTCATATTAAATTTCGACATTTTTAGTTTTTGACATTTTGTTTTTCAACATTTTAGTTTTCAACATTTTGTTTTTCGACATTTTGGTTTTCGACATTTTTGTTTTCGACATTTTCAGGTTTTGGCATTTTTATTTTCTACATTTTTGTCTTCGGTATTTTTAGTTTCGATATTTTAAATTTCCACTTATCGTACCAGATAAACATCAATAAAAAAATATACATAAAAGAAAACCAAACATGTAATACCACTTGTCGGTAGTAAAATACGTGTATTCACAAACGATGACGACAACTTCACAAACGACGAACGGTATACATGACTTTGTCTATTTTTTGGAGTTGCGTGTATTTTTGATATTGTATTCGATTTACCGATTTTCCTATTTTCGATTCTGTTCTCGATCGATCTCGATTCTGATTTTGTTCTCGTAGTTACGTGTGTTTTTGTGAAATTCGATTTGCCGTTAGAAGAGGGACGGAAGAAAAGAATAAAAAAACACGTACAATGATCATATCAATGTCCGTTGTTTTGCAA
Source organism: Dryomyza anilis (assembly GCA_951804985.1). Taxonomy (NCBI): domain Eukaryota; kingdom Metazoa; phylum Arthropoda; class Insecta; order Diptera; family Dryomyzidae; genus Dryomyza; species Dryomyza anilis. Next base: position 46,658,450 of record OX638132.1, on the reverse strand, counting down.
AATATGTATTGCTTCATATAACTTTTGATTGTTTTTATGCATCGAGAATTTTTTGGTGACACAAAGGGCGGAAAGAGCACTAGCATCGCATCCTGAAATACAAGATTAAATTGCAAAGATTTAATTTCTTAAATTTTGCATATTGAATTTTCTTTTATTGCTTCTCATGATGTCGGAAATCTTGTTTCAGTCTGAAATTTGTAAATGCGTAGGGAATTTATAAAAATTCTAGTTATAATTTCAATTCCAAGCAGTACATTAGCAAAAACAAAAAAAAAATATTTTTTTAATATACCGGGTCGGGGATTTTATACACAATATTTTTATGTGATTATGTTTTGTATATCTTTGTTATACAAAAATTTTTTAACAAAAATGGGTAAAAAATTAAAGTGGATAATATAATTAAATTGGATAAAATATCGGGTAATATCAAAAGTGCTGGTAAATGAGGGTTTGAAGGTTTCAATTGGGTACAAAACTACCCTACATACCGTCAAAATGCATCACTGATTCCAAGTATTTGACAAAGAACATTCGTCTCGAATTTCAGGCAGGAACGATCGAGATCTTAAATTTTCTCGTCTCGCCCGCATAACTAACTACAAAGCACAGTCAAGATCTTTCTGGACACGAATATTGGGAGAAAATGTGAATACATGTCACATGAATGTTTCTCAGACTCATTGCGTATTTAGACCTACATACAATACAGATCTATGACCCACATTTTCATAGTCAACCCAATGCGAACTTGAAGAGGAGGCTGATTATGCAAAGCCCAGCACACTCTCCTCGAGTGCCGAGATTCATAGCCATGAAAGTGGATTAAAGACTCGATGTCGTGAGAAAAGTAGGATTTTGATATACTTGTTTAGCAATCACTCACGGCATCAAAAATTGCAGATGTGAGTGTAAGTGTCAGACATGTGGAAAAAGGCATCATTCACTTCTGCATCTGAACGCAAACCATAACTCAGAATTAAATACACGATACAGTACAAGTGCAGCTGCTATAACCCAAGCATTTATGACACAAATACAGTCTACTGACACTCAAGCTAATAACGGAGATGAACCTAATGTTGTCAAGAAAATTATGTTTGGTACGTCATTGGTCAACGTTGAACACAAAGGATGCACATTTGTAGCACGCGCCCTGATTGTTCCAGGATCTGAAGTTACATTTTTAACGGAAGAATTAAGAAAGCGGATAGGGCTTCTAACCTGTGCCGTGGTGTTATGTTACAATGACTCAATAAGGCTAAGCTGACGGAAACTTTTTAAAGTTTCTGGCATGGTCACCCCTGTCAAATAGGCTTGTGATGAGTAACGAACTAAATACTACCAGAGTATTGTTTTATTCGTGGGGTGGCAGACTCTAAAGAAACCCCACACCACCTCGCTGAGTCAACATAAAGATTTAACCAGTTGGGAAGGTTAGATCACATGGGAAATTTTAAAGTAGGTGTAATTATGATAGTTAGGATTATCAAAATTATAGTCGGTCTAAGGCGACTATAAATACCCTACACATATGTGTGGTTACCATTCAAAGTGATATATAGGTCACCAGGGTATACGAATCCTGAAAATAACTACAAACATTCAATCGCTGAAGAATTTCCATTCATTTGATACCCATATTTACAAATGGGTAGGTGTACCGAATTTCGATTTTTTTTTTAATGAACCACAGGTCTTTTCGACGGAAAACATTATTATCACGTACTTGAGCATGATGTCAATATATATTTGACCAAAAAAGTTTACCTAAGCACGTATACATAAAAATTGATCTTTATATGTACATTTTATATGAGGTATTTGAACATAAGTGGCCGGTTATTGGTCACAATGAACCGATCTCGCCAATTTTTTCGCACATACAGCGTAGGTATATTAGTAATCAAAGTTATAAGTTTCATTTATCTAGCTCTTCAATTTTAAAAGTAGTAGGGATTTCAACAGACAGACAGACGGACAGACAGACGGACATCGCTAAATCGACTCAGGAGGTCATGCTGATCAAGAATATATATACTTTTCCATACCGGAGATGCTTCCTTCTGGGTGTTACAAACGGCGTACCAAACTGAATATACCCTTTCACTCTTAGTGTAGGGTATAACTACTCCAGGTGGTACCCATAAAAGTGGCAATCCACCCGCTTCGCCGGCTGAGGCAAGGATTCTGGAGGCCTTAATCCACGCAAACAACCTTGGTACGATGAACTCTTCTTCTCCTGTACCTGGGAATTTAGAGGAGGATAATGACAACTCAGTGGTTTCCATATCAATAAAGGAAAGTGTCAGTTCGGTTATGCCTACGACTAATCCTCCACACTATGGCTGCTCGTCAGTGCTGTTTCCTCTCAGGGTTCCTTTCTGTCTCGTATTTGGGAACATGGGTCGATCGAAGGAAGGTGGTGTCTTAACAGCATCTAATCCTAGAGAGACCGACGCCCAACTGGAAACTAAACTTCCATTGGAAAACAGGATCCGGATCTTTGTATACATACGTCAGCTTGTCCGATGTGCAGGTTAGTAGGAGAGGAAAGAATAAAGCGAAAGATCGCAAAGAGGCTGACAAAACCAAAGGTGACTCTGACTCTTTCTCTTCCCCAACTACCACAGCAAAACGCGATAGAACAATGGAGGTTACTTCGACTGAAGCCGGATCATCCGCTGCTAATGCACTTGAGAAGCGCAAGGGCAAGAATTTTAAAACCCTCACTGCTACTTCGAAACCCCGTAGCTCCCAGAACTCTATAGTCTCCAGTGATATTGCTTCCACAAGCAGGAGCACAGGCACATCATGTTCCGGATCGGCTGCGGATGAACTGCCTTCAACATCCACTGATAGAGGTAAGCAAGCAGTATCATATCGTGATGCTTCTTGCAAAGCTCTTCCGGTTGTGATTATTGGCAAACTGTGGAAAAGATAAATGATGCAGAAATAAAACACTGCACCAATTATCTTTGGCGGCTACTCAGCATCGGCTGTCAGTGCAAACGGAAAAATCTATGAGACAAGTGATGGTGCTATGCTCATCTCAAGAAATTTTCGATTGGATTGCCACAGCTCTGGGCAAATCGCGCTTCGCTGTTTTCAGTGGGGACGAACCCAAACGCAGCCGAGCAATAAGCTGAATACCTGGACTAGGTAGGACCTATCAGGAAAACAACGGAGGTGCTTGCCTGCCTACGTGCTCAAAACAAGGGCATCGAAACGAACGGATGGAATATCTGTAGCTATAAACCGGAGGTCCGAAGGACAAGGAGGGCTCAACCCTGGTTGTTGGCTTAGAAGTCTCTATGACGTGAGAAACCCTAGAAAACCGAACTGGCCACGCTTCCGACATGAACTTAAAACTTCCCTCACGATTCCTGTCAGAATTCGTACCATTCGAAAGTATTGAGACGTCCGTTCAAGATATGAACGATGTTTAAAATTCTAGTTTTGTACGCACATGTTCAGTGAGAAAACGTTATTTAGACCTACCGTTCCTTGTTGAAACTTGTCTTGACTTGAAACCTTGGAGTCCAGAAAGCTAAAGCTAAAGAGCAATTTAGACTTTGACTGGTTTCTTTATCAAACTAATCAGAATGAATATAGGAAACAAATTCGTAAATCGAAAAGTGTTTCTTATAAAGACTTCTGCAGTAACATAGAATCCTGCAGTGAGACTAGCCGATTGGTCAAGTTTTTTAAAAGAGACAGAACTGCCCGACTGGACTCACTGCGGAGACCTGATGGCTCATATACTGAGTCAAAGACAGACGCACTCAGTGTGCTACTTAAGACTCACTTTCCGGGAAATCAAATCCACATTGGGCCACTTTGTAATCTCAGCACTAGGGACTGCAATAATAATTCTAATGTGACAAAATATGACTGGCAGGTTGCCAGGTTGGTTGTGTAGGATGAAGCTATCCAATACGCAGTGGACTCTTTTGATGGCTTCAAGAAACTTGGGCCGAATGACATCTATTCAGTCATACTGCAGGAACGTATAACCCAATTACTACATCCTGACGTTTAGTTAAAGTAGCCTTCATTCCTAAAGTAGGAAGAGAAGACCATTCTATAGCCAAGAACTTCAGACCCATTAGTATGATGTCCTTCATACTAAAGTGTCTAGAATGACTAGTTGAGTCGCACATCAGAAAAACATCGTTGTCAAGGTACCCACTATCGTCAACACAACATGCATACAACATCTGGTTGGCCGGATGCTTTTTAGAGGAAGATGTACGTCATGGGCATATTTGTTGACATCGAAGGTGCTTTTGATAATGTGACTTTTGATGCAATGTGTGACGCAACTAGAAGGCATGGAATAGATGAAATATTGGTCAAATGGCTAAGGTCAATGCTAATGTTTAGGACAATCACCTCTGAGGCGGACATTATATTATGGCAGGGGTGAATAGAGATTGTCCTCAAGGAGGTGTTCTCTCCCTCCTTCCTTTGGTGTATACTGGTTGACTCTCTGCTCAATAATTTTGATGGACCAGGAGTCTACTCCCGATGTTGCCATTCTTGCCAAAGTCTTTCCCTCAATAAAGTCTGTGTTAAAACACAAAACACATTGAATTGAATTGACAGCGGTGTACTGGAAACGGACTTTGTGTCAACCCTTGGTCTCTTCACTAAGAATAGAATAATGACAGGATTATTTTTAGCAGTACATAAGGGTGTCACCATTCCTCTGTCTAACGAAGTAAACAATCTGGGCTTGACTCTAGATAGTAAACTACTTTGGCCAAAACATGTTGAAAATAAAAATTTTCGAGTATTGAAAGCCTTCAGACAATGCAGAGGAATTTTTAGGAGGACACGATTTACACGGCAATAATAAGACCGATGTTATCATATGCATCGGTAGCCTAGTGTAACAAGCGAAAGTGCGTGACAACTAGTCTTATTAAGATTCAGAGAACCGTGTGTCTGGGTGTTACTGTTGCCTTTCCCACTACACCTGATCCAGCGCTGAATGCAGTCTTAAACATACCACCACTTGACATCTTCATCAGAGGCGAAGCCATGAAAGGCTGCTGTAGGCTAAAACGAGGTGGTTTCTGTTTTAATGTTCCTTGGAAGAGCTCTGGCATTGCACTCGACACCTGTCTATTGTAGATGCCCTCCGATGCAATGATAACAGAAATATTACCAAGACGTAATTTTGAGGTTTGCCAACCTGACTTTCAAGACTGTCTAACGCCTGACTGTGAGCCAGGTAGAGGGTCACACCGTATTTTTACCGACGGCTTCGGAACCGATCAGGGATCTGGTGCTGGAGTGTTTGTGTAACCGAATGACCGCAGACTTCACTGCACCTTAGGCGACAATGCCTCGGTATTCCAAACCGAAGTCAATGCAGATCACGTCTCAATTGTGTTGGTAATTAAAATACACTGAAACTGATCTGGTGCTGGGCCATAAAGGAGTTTCCGGTAATGAAACATCTGACGAACTAGCACGTGCTGGATCTGAGGATAATCCAGTTGAACCGAAACCTGTGCTTGGACTAGTATGGAAATACTGTTTTATTTTTTTGCAAAAATATTTTTTGGTCTGGCAATGTGTCATAAAAATAGCAAGAGATGCAAAAGAGACAACAAGATTATTTTTAAATGAGCGCAATGCTTTAGTTAGAAAGGGATGTCTTGTCACATGTACTTCACACAGATAGCAATCCTTTCCTTTTACCTTTCTCCCGATGGTAGAACAAAGGTAACCGGCAAAATAACCTGTAATTATCAGTTAGCTAACAGGTTAGTTACCAGTTAACTTTTTTGCTGGGATGACACCGACGATAACCAAGAGATCGGCCTCTTTTATACCTTACGTAGAAAGAATTGCAGATCACTGACGAGACTTCTAAAGGGCACAATTTTCCTACCTATTCAATCGACCCGACACAGCGATTTGGCCAGCCTTCAATTGGTCGAGCCAAAGTTCTACAAAATCCGATCCGTTGATATGATCATTGGGTTTAATCTATATCCACAAATTATCCGAGGTGGTGTCCTGCAAAATGTGTTGGATCATTGTTAGCGCTGGAGACTGAATGTGGATGGATTGTATCTGTACCCATTCTTGATAGCACACCGAGACCCCACAATATTATGCCAATGTGTTACAAGGTAATCTTTGCTGAAACACAACAATGGCTGTGTTGAAAAAAGCGCTGAACACAATACTGTGTATAAAGTAATGCACTATGAACCTTCCAGATTTCGACCCATCTCTACCCACTCTTATTGTCATGGTCGACAATATCGACCCTCAACCCGTTGTACGGCAGTAATAGCAGAGAGTATACATTTGATATAGAGTTTCCTTCCGAGTTTGCTGGCGTCGCTGCCGAAAACATTGGTTATGTGGAATTGGAATTTGCAACCAAACTTACCAAGATATATTGCAATCCAACGCCTTATAAATTTTAATTATTTTTCTGTCCAAAAATGTGGCAGAAAACATCAGAATATTGATTTGAAAATGTGTCTGTTGACAAAATTTTCGTTTCAATTTCCACATAATCAATGTTTGAATGTATTTGATCAAAGTGGCAGCGAAACCACCTGTATGGAAACTCTATATCAAATATATACTCTCTGGTAATAGTTGCTATGACATCTTTATGGTTTTAACATGGTATGGTTTTATCATCACGTGGTTTTACCATAGCATTTTATTGTTATGCGTTTTAACCGAAAAGAAACACTTAAGTGCTTGCCATTCCTTTGAGTCGTCAGAGCTGATAATAATTAGTGGTGCTTCCATCTTATGATCAGGAATTTTTTTGTTTTATTTATATTTTTATTTATTTATTTATGTGTAGATTTTTCTTGTGGTTGTGGGTAACAATCTTTAGTTGTATTTATACTGTACAACTAAATAGTTTTCAGATTTATAATTCTTGTATCTTATTTTTGGTATTAAAAAAATTATATTAATATTCATTCATATAATTTTACGAATTAATAAAAATAAATATGTTATTTAATAAATTATCAAACTAAAGTAAAATAACTACATATTATTGTAAAATTAAAGGCATACGTAGTAATTTCCCTTCTTATTTCTGGACGTATAAATAAAGACAAAATGTAGGTTTTTTAATAAATATGTATTGAAATTTTATATAGAAAAGCTGTTAAATTATGTAGTAATTTTCCATATAAAAACAACTACATCAGTTTAGTAAAAATAAATACATATGCTTTTGGACGTAAATAAAATACATATATATTTATTTTAAAGACATTTTTAGTTATTTTTAATACAGTATTTTTTTCGGTGTAGAAATGGACATAGAACCTTTTTTGTTTGTTGATATACCGATTTTTGTGAAAAGTTTTATTTTTAATTTCAAATATACATGAAAACTCTGTATTGAATTCCATTTATTTATTAAGTTTAGTTTTTTTCCAGGGATTCGTGTGGGTTCCAGTTTTTCTTCGAGTTGTAGCCGCGGTAGCTCAGTGGTTAGTGCGTTGGACTGCGAGCCGAAAGGTCCCCGGTTCAAGCCTGGACTGGGGCTAACAACATCTTTTCATAGAAACATTTTTCTATACCGCGCTACCTCTCGTCAGTAATTGGCAAACCTACGAGAGTAAAACCATTGCCTATGAAAAGCTCTCACCCGCCGTTCGGATTCGGCAATAAACTGTAGGTCCCACCACTTTGAGTACAAATATAACACGCACAGTTCAAAATGGTGAGAGAGCTCGGCCGAAGTTCTATACAGGACTGTAGCGCCAAACTATTATTATAACTGTAGTAACCAATCTAATTGTAGTAACCAATCAATTCATCCCTGGTAAATTCTACTCCGGACTATTCTTTTATTGATAATTCCTTTCCAGAGTTAATTTTTCCCGGAGACAATTCTCAAAGATTTTACACGAATTCTTCACCGGAGAACTATTCTTCGAGGCAATTTATACCTTTCTATATGAACAGCCGCGGTGGCTCAGTGGTTAGTGCGTTGAACTGCGAGCCGAAAGGTCCCCGGTTCAAGCCTGGACTGGGGCTAACAACATCTTTTCATAGAAACATTTTTCTATACCGCGCTACCTCTCGGCAGTAAATGGCAAACCTACGAGAGTAAAACATTGTCTATGAAAAGCTCTCACCCGCCGTTCGGATTCGGCAATAAACTGTGAGAGATCTAGGCCTAAGTTCTTATAGGACTGTAGTGTCAAACTATTATTATTATTATATGAGCAGCACATCGATGATCTATTACATTTTCATCTTCGTTAAAAATTGAGATATATTTTATCAAAGTCCCTAACATCATAACGTCATTATTGCGTTTTAAAGATGTAGATTGTATTGAACACGCTAGGTCGACCAATCTCACTAACATTACAAATGAAATATGTATTTTTATGCATTCTGAAAACAAAGCAAAAAAAAAACACGTGATTCACGTGAATCACGCGTGATTGTGATTGAAACTTATTTTTACTCACGTGATTGTGAGTTAGTGTGAGTAGAACATAAAGACCGTGAGTGAGTGTACGTTATTAGAAAAATTCTTTCGTGCCCATCTCTAGTGGGAAAGCTCCAGACCCTCTCGTTACAGCTATACTTGATTAAAACTAACCCATCTCGTCGATAAAATACCGTTCGTGATAACCGTGTCAACGCGCAACGCGATATTAAACGAATATTATACAAATCACAATTTAACATCAACTTTCAACACATAAAACAACAAGAAACACCCACTCAACCGAAGAAAAAACGGAATTGATACGAACCCAACAACAACAAACACAACATAAAAATAAATTATCGGAAATAAATAGTAAATAAATAACAAATCTTTATTTTCTATAATTTGAATTTGCAATTATATTGTGACCCACCGATCCTTCAATTGTGTTTTTATCCATCAAACTCATCGTTCGCCACACGACTAATCAAGTTACATTGGTACAAACCTAAATTAATGATCTTTTAATCAACCTAAATTCTGAAAAAGTTCCCGAATCCAGCTATACTTTAAAAATTTAACATAATTTTATTTTCAGATGACAAAGAGAAGAATCGATACAAATCAGAAAAATGCACGTCGATGCAAAGAAAAAGTTTTTTTATGTTTTATGTCAAAATATTGTATTAAACATTTGTTTTTTATTTTCCTATCTAAAGTTCGGAATTCTTCTTAAATGCAATATTTACGAAGCACTATTATAAAATGTTCTCTATCGCCTTATTTGACAAAATAAAATAGACACAAAAAACATTTTCTAATTACAAATATCCTACATATTCATTGTAAGTCTATTGTTATATTAACAAATAAAAGATATCAAACCCTCCACGTGAGAGCCAGCAGGTAATAATCTCCCCAGAGTCCTATTTATAGGATGGAGTTAATTAATATCACAAAGTATGACTGTCAGTTAATGCCTATCGCCCCAACCAATGACCAAGATGGCGTCGGTTATTAATAAACCGAAATCGGCAATCGGGAAAAAATCGCCGTAGGTCCAAGGGGTTGGGGAGATTTCTCAAAAAATGAGCGCTAGGGATCAGGCTAATCTCACTGATTGAGACTTGGTGCTCATTGCGAAGCTCGAAAAGATCGTCAGGAGCTACGAACGACGGGAGCCAATCATGAACCAGAACCTGTGCTTGGACTACTTGCATTTACAGGAAAATTCGTCATCTGGGGTCGCCTCCACACACAAGACTAGACCAAATACAGATTGTCCAAGGTCATCCTAGCAAAAAATCGTTAACTGATAATCATCGATAGTTTGAACTGGTTCGAACACTATCAAAAAAATGTGCATGTTTACAAACATATCGAAAGCAGACTTTCTTACAACGTCATAGGTAAGAAAGGGATAGCTTTAGGTTTGATTTTTGTTTATATTTTCCTTCAAAACTAAATTTCTTATTGAATAGCTGGTTGTTTTTAAAAGCCAAAGAAAAATAAACGGAAAAGAATTAAAGTGATTTGTGAAATGGAAATCGAATTGTTAAATATAGCAATGATGTTTCTTAACATAGCCTACTGTATATTTTTATTAAACAATTATATGCAGTGTTTTTATAAATCAATATTTATATATTTTTTTAATACAATTTACAATGTAAATGATTTTTAATAAGACAATTATCAATTTTTTACAATTTTCATTCAGGTATTAATTAATATTATATAAAATTCTGCGCTACACTCAGTTTGCTGCAGTAATAGTTGCAGCTAATATTGGATACATTTGTGGAACTTAATCTGAAAATGGTAAATTGAAAAATGGGCTATATCTATACCTAGACCCATTTTGACAGCGACACAAATTAATCCAATATTTGCAAACTTTTAAATTTATATTTGGGTATTTTGAAAATATATAAATAGGACAATACCAAGATGTTTGTCCTCGACCACCAACATCTTGATGTTCTTTATGAAGCCGTCAAACTGATGATCATTGAAACAGCAAAATCAGCACCATGCGACCATTTGTAGGCTTGAGTCAGATGAGTGCCTCAATGCGGTCAGTATGTCGTTCATGTTGTTCATTTAAAGTTCATCCATGCCTGTTATCCACAAATTATAATTTGCGCATCTTGTTGTAGTAATCACTGCAGCAGCTCCGACTGTTTGCTTGAGCCCATGGTTGCCTAATTAAAGAAACATTAATATATTTTAAGCCAATCGTAAAAAGTCTTATAGTCGCATTCTTCCAGTACCGGAAATATAAATTATCCTGCAGCGAGCTGGAAACGCCATTGGTTAATCCTCCAGTTCTCCAAGTATTTCCTCATCATCGACCTTCTTTACTGTGGTCTTTTTTATTGACACAGCATTGCTGAAGAGGTGTTATATGAAACCTTTCTCTACAGTGGTTTGTCGCTGTCTTTTCATTTTCCGCTTTTCGTCGTTTGAGAATTTATCCGAATACACTACCAAGAATTCCTCGAAAAATCACATTTATCCTTCCACACATATTGTTTAAACTCACCATATTTCAGTTGTAGCCGTAGATTTCTATTACGAGCGCCTTCGGCTTTTAGTGATGGCTGATCGTTCTCGAGTATTAATATTTTTTTTATTAAAAAACGCAAAACGACTTAAATTAAATAATTGAAGTTTTTGACACAAAAACAAAAATCATTTTGAAGTATTTTGAAATTATTCGAACATACAATTTTTAACAATCGAATTGTTGAATTTAACAATGTAAAATAATTTAACAATCTAACAATAAATTTAACAATTTAGCTCAAAATTATTGTTAATCACTATTAAGCTACAATCATCACTCAAAATATATGAAAGAAATTACCAATTTTAATTGTTATATAAACAACAATCGTTATTGTTAGATTTAACAATTATTTAGGAATCATTTCCTTTGACCTTTCTCCCGATGGTAGAACAAAGGTAACCGGCAAAATAACCTGTAATTACCAGTTAGCTAACAGGTTAGTTACCAGTTACCTTTTTTGCGATAACCAAGATATCGGCCTCTTTTATACCTTACGTAGAAAGAGTTGCAGATCACTGACGAGACTTCTAAAGGGTACAATTTTCCTACCTATTCAATCGACCCGACACAGCGATTTGGTCAGCCTTCAATTGGACGACCCAAAGTTCTACAAAATCCGATCCGTTGATATGATCATTGGGTTTTATCTATATCCACAAATTACCCGAGGTGGTGTCCTGCAAAATGTGTTGGATCATTGTTAGCGCTGGAGACTGAATGTGGATGGATTGTATCTGTACCCATTCTTGATAGCACACCGAGACCCCATAATATTATGCCAATGTGTTACAAGGTAATCTTTGCTGAATCCCAACAATGGCTGTGTTGAAAACCGTGCTGAACACTATACTGTGAATAAAGTAATGCACTATGAACCTTCCAGATTTCGACCCATCTCTACTTGTCATGGTCGACAATATCGACCCTTAACCCATTCTACGGCATGTAAACTTTGTCATCAGGACTAGAGATGGGCGCGTGCCGTGCTTTTTTCGTGTCACATGTGCCGTGTCTCATGAAAGACACCACACCGGTTTGCATCGAGTTGAATCTCAGAATTTCACGCGGCCTCAGATTCAATGCGATCCACATTTTTGAGCCAAAAAAATCATGTCGATTAGGCTAACTAAGTCGGCTGTTGTATGCCACAGTATACCATTTATGCTGGACCCTACAATTTCTACCTATAGTACCTTTACCTTTGTTTTGCAGTTTCTGTTAGGCGGAAAGATTGTTTACGAGGAACGTAAACACGATGTGTGTGAACTAGAGATGGGCATGTGAACGTGATTTACGTGAATCACGCATGATCACGCTTAATTGTGATTGAATCCTAATTTGACTCACGTGATTATGCGTGAGTAGACCAAAATATACCGTGAGTGAGTGTGCGTGAGAACAATTTTTTCGTGAGTGAGTGTGAGTGATCGAATATTTCATAAAATAAAAAAAAATCACATATAATTTTTTGCAATTTTTCTAGTCAATTTTTGTGAGGTCATATCAATAGTTTTTGCTTGGTTTCATAGAAATGGCCATAGAAAGCGGTTTTTTTTTTTTGATATACCGATTTTTGTGAAAAATTTGTAATTTTGTAAATTTATGTAAAAAACGCACAGCTCAAAATGATGAGAGAGCTCGGCCTAAGTTCTTATAGGACTGTAGTGCCAAACTATTATTATTATTATATGAACAGCACATCGAAGATCTTTCAAATTTCCATTTCCGTTAAAAATTGAGATATATTTTATCAAAATCCCTAACATCATAACGTCATTATTGCATTTTAAAGATGTAGATTGTATTGAAGGTGTCACGCTCGGTCGACCAATCTCACTAACATTACAAATGAAATATGTATTTTTATGCATTCTGAAAACAAAGCAAAAAAAAAACACGTGATTCACGTGAATCACGCGTGATTGTGATTGAAACTTATTTTTACTCACGTGATTGTGAGTGAGTGTGAGTAGAACATAAAGACCGTGAGTGAGTGTACGTTATTAGAAAAATTCTTTCGTGCCCATCTCTAGTTGGAAAGCTCCAGACCCTCTCGTTACAGCTATACTCGCAGCTATACTTGATTAAAACTAACCCATCTCGTCGATAAAATACCGTTCGTGATAACCGTGTCAACGCACAACGCGATATTAAACGAATAAGTAGCCGCGGTAGCTCAGTGGTTAGTGCGTTGGACTGCGAGCCGAAAGGTCCCCGGTTCAAGCCTGGACTGGGGCTAACAACATCTTTTCATAGAAACATTTTTCTATACCGCGCTACCTCTCGTCAGTAAATGGCAAACCTAAGAGAGTAAAACCATTGCCTATGAAAAGGTCTCACCCGCCGTTCGGATTCGGCAATAAACTGTAGGTCCCACCACTTTGAGTACAAATATAACACGCACAGCTCAAATGGTGAGAGAGCTCGGCCGAAGTTCTATACAGGACTGTAGCGCCAAACTATTATTATTATAATACACAAATCACAATTTAACATCAACTTTCAACACATAAAACAACAAGAAACACCCACTCAACCGAAGACAAAACGGAATTGAAACGAACCCAACAACAACAAACACAACATAAAAAAAATTATCGGAAATAAATAGTAAATAAATAACAAATTTTTATTTTCTATAATTTGAATTTGCAATTGTGACCCACCGATCCTTCAATTGTGTTTTTATCCGTCAAACTCATCGTTCGCCACACGAACAATCAGATTACATTGGTACAAAACTTAATTAATGATTTTTTATCTACCCTAAATTCTGAAAAAGTTCCCGAATCCAGCTTTACTTTAAAAATTTAACATATTTTTAGTTTCAGATGACAAAGAGAAGAATCGATACAAATCAGAAAAATGCTTGTTGATGCAAAGAAAAAGTTTTTTTTTTATGTTTTATGTCAAAATATTGTATTAAACATTTGTTTTTTATTTTCCTATCTAAAGTTCGGAATTCTTCTTAAATGCAATATTTACGAAGCACTATTATAAAATGTTCTCTATCGCCTTATTTGACAAAATAAAATAGACACAAAAAACATTTTCTAATTACAAATATCCTACATATTCATTGTAAGCCTATTGTTATATTAACAAATAAAAGATATCATTTTGAATAAGAAGTTTTCAAATAAAAATTTCATTAAATATATTTTTAATAATAAGTTGAACTTTGATGTTAGGCTGGCCAAAATCCTCTAAAAGTCGTAGCATGGAGCTTTCAAGGATCACTGGAGTTCTTGACCAGCACCATCGGCAAAATTGACGAACTATGGGAAAAGTCAAGGCTCAAAGTGATTCCCAGGACCAAGCTACCACTGCCTCACCAGTTCTGGATATGGATACCTCCTCCTGCAAACTATAAGGATGTCAAACTGTTGGTCGCCCAGAATAGGGACATTCCAGTGCAAGGCTGGACGCTGCTCCATGCTCAAAGAAGCCAAAGTAACGAAGGGAAGCTGGCATACAGTACAGCTTTTCAAACAACGAGACGGCATGCTTTAGTTCGGACTTAGTTCGGTGAGGGTGTGGACGGACAAGGATGACGATGATAAAGGGCAAACTGTCACACCAACTGCAAAAAGTGCAAATTTGTTTTCACCACTACAAAGAAGCGACAGATGACCTGTTGCTGTTTATGACGGATGAGAAAGTGGATGTGGGCTTAATCCAAGAACCATGGATAGCACACAACCAAGTTCAAGGGTTAACGACAAAACAATTTAACTTGTTTCACTTCACAAAATAAGGTAAGATAAGAAACTGTATCATGGTTTGCAAAACACTTAATTCTTATCTTCTATACTTTTACAGCACTGAAGACGCAGTGACAATTAAGATTGAGAACGACCTATATGTCATACAATTAGGACGATCCCCCATAGGTGGTCCGAGATTTCGCACATTGCACAGAACCTGCCACTGCGATGCCAATGCAAATCGCAGCCAATGGGGAACTAAGGATATCAAGAAATTAGGTGAGTCAGTTTTATTTTCCTGACAGTTTTTCCATAGATTCTGCAGTTGACCTAATAACAAAAAAAATACCAAAGCCTTTCTGAAGTTCTTCCCAATCTGACGGAGTCATAGAACTACCAGAAATTCCTGTGGACCAGTGAACCAAAAAAGCAGAGAACGAGGGTAAGAAAACTTCACAATAAGACCAGATATAAAAAATTAGAACACGACTGGATAAAGTATAAACTCAACACTTGTACGAAATCCATTTGGGACACTAAATTTAATTCATGGGTAACGTTCTGTGAGACAATTGAAAATACAAATGAGGAAACTAGATTACGTAAAGTTTTATCCAACTACCCTGTAATACCAGACTACCTTAAAAGTTCAGACAAAACCAGGACCGTAACAAGTCAAGAATTTCTTGTACTAGAGATGGGTACGTTTTTTTCTAATCACGCACACTCACTCACGGCTTTTTTTTCTACACACACTCACTCACAATCACGTGAGTAAAATTAAGATTCAATCACAATCACGCGAGATTGAGGTGAATCACCTAAATCATGTGTTTTTGAGATTTATAAGTTTCGCAGTTAAACCGAACTCAGATATTGCGGCGTATAATTGATCCCTTATCGAAGCGTCGAAGGCGGCTTTATAGTCGACTATAAAGCCGGTGTCGATTGGTTTTTCAAGTGTCATTTCCTGGATTTGGAGCAGTATGAAAATAAAAAATATAAAAAAGAAGTATTAAAATTTTAGTATTTGTCAGATTTGAAACATTAAGAAATTTTTTGCTATTTGCAAAACATATATTTTGAATTATGTTCTAAAGTAAAATTTATACAATAGGCTTCGAATATGAACTTAGTTCAGGCTCATTGTCATACCACTTCATACATTATTCAAAGAAATGTTAAAAATGCAATTAATTTTTCGACCATTGTGCTGTGGCTATCATCTTTTCATAGAAACATTTTTTTATGCCGCGTTACCTCTCGGCAGTAAATGGCAATCTTACGAGAGTACAACATTGCCTTTGAAAAGCTCTTACTCATCGTTCGGATTAAACGCATTAAACAGTAGGTCCCACCACTTTGAGTACAAATATAATATGCATAATTCAACGTGGTGAGAGAGGTCGGCCTAAGTTCTCCAGGACTGTAACTATTTATTATTATTTTATAGGACATGGTGTAATAAAGGGATAAGTCCATTTTTTTGCCTCGAAGTCAGAAGAAAATGTACCATTAAGTACTTAATGGTACGACCATTAATCTTATGGTTCATGAATTAATAGTTTTTTCTTTTTGAATCAAAAGTTTTCTAATTAATTTGATAGTATTCGGAAAATTCAGTACCATAAATCTAAATATTTCAATATATAATAATAAACGTGGCATAAAAAACATAAACACGAATATAAACTTGTTCGTTTTGTACGTCATTCTGCTTGTTTGTGTTTGCTCAAAATGGTCGTATGCATTTTTTGTAATAATCCACTTAATTAAACGCGACATTGGTAGAAACTTAATGTATTTAATGTAAATTCATTATATTTAACCATTTTGTATTTATTACAGATAATAAATAATAAATCGAACCTCTATTATGGCGACGGACCCTAAATGCAGACTCAAGTATTGGAAACTGAAGCGAACATTGAATGTGCTATAACCTTTTGCAACGAGAAGTGTTCATTTATGTGTGTGATTTTTTAAAAGTGAATTTCAGTTTCGACATTTAATTAAAATAAATTATACAGTAGAGTCATTCCATATCAAATCAACCGAGTGATTGGCAGCACCATCTCAGAATTTGATGAAATTTGGAAGAATAGTGAAGCAACATAAAATGAAGATATTGAAGAATTTTCAGCTTCCCAAATGGTGTGGTTTCAGAGATTTGGTGTATTAAAATTAGAAAAAAATGTATAAAAATCACAAAGGTGGTGCTAATAAATTGAACGTAACTTAAGCTGTAGTTAACCAAAATAAAACGCAAATGTCTCATTTTAAACATAATAAAATTACCAAAATGATATTTTACCACATCCAAACCATGTTGCTTTAATAATGGTCAGTTTTAAAAAAAATATATTTCAAAAGGATATATATAAAAAAGTAACCTTTTTAAATTTTTTAAATTAATATATATTTGATTTTTTTCGGTTGATTTGATATGGAATGACTCAGTAAGTTAACTAAAATCCACTTTTGTTTTCATAAATTATTAGGAAAATGTAATTCAACTAACTATAAAATTAATAATACGTATCATTAAATATTTATAGGTTTTGCTTATTGTAATTAAAGGAGTACATTATAAAATTTATGGTACAACTAAATATTATATTAACAGTTCCAATATAACAGCATTAATGGAACGCATCCTATTGACCAATTTAAATAGTATAAATTATCGTTTTTCTATTGAAATACTATTAATTTACCATGTTTTTTTCTGTGTGTGCGGGAAAATCAATATGTTTAATTGTGCATATTTCGCGATTTTTTGTTTAAAAAAACACTATCGTATTAACATATATTTTTTTGGGTTTGCGAAAGAAAAACTAAATTTTTTTATGTAACTTGGCTTAAAAATTAATTTGAAGCTTCTGGACTTGCCCCTTTTTTACAAAATATTGTTTCATACAAAAACGGTATTTTATTTTATGAAAAATCGGTTAAATTTCGTGGTTTTAACCTTCAGATGTATTACCACCTTTCGATGTGATTATCATTCGAATGATATATATTAATTTTTCAACGGAAACACAGTGTCAACTTTATTTTTGTTGATTGCCAATAGTAATTTTATGAAATGCAACATTGATAGTATAATTTTGTAAAAGGTGTAGTTTTTAATTCGGATAAATTTTCAGTTTCGCGTTATTGGCAGAGTATTGTTCATACACCCAGAAAAAAAACATGGTCAATTAATAGTATTTCAATAGAAAAACAATAATTTATACTATTAAAATTAGTCAATAGGATGCGTCCCATTAATTCAGTAATATTGGAACTGTTAATACAATATTTTGTTGTACCATAAATTATATAATGTGCTCTTTTAATTACAATAAGCAAATCATATAAATATTTAATGATACGTATTATTAATTTTATAGTATAGTCGAATTACATTTCCTAATAATTTATTAAAACAAAAGTTTATTTTAGTTAATTTACTATATAATTTATTTTAATTAAATGTCGAAACTGAAATTCACTTTTAAAAAATCACACATATAAATGGACACTTCTCGTTGCAAAAGGTTATAGCACATTCAATGTTTGCTTCAGTTTCCAGTACTTGAGTCTGCATTTAGAGTTCGTCGCCATAATAGAAGTTCGATTTATTATTTATTATCTGAAATAAATAGAAAAAGATTAAATGTAATGAATTTACATTAAATATATTAAGTTTTTACCAATGTCGCGTTTAATAATGTGGATTATTACAAAAAAATACATGCGACCATTTTGAGTAAACACGCAGAATGACGTACAAAACGAACATGTTAGTATTCGTTTTCATGTTTTTTACACAACGTTTATTATTATAGGAGGAAACCATTAAAACAACTGTATTTATTCTATTTAAAATAATAATATTGAAATATTCAGATTAATGGTACAGAATTTTTCGAATACTATCAAATTAATTAGAAAACTTTTGATTCAAAAAGAAAAAACTATTATTTCATGAACCATAAGATTAATGGTCGTACCATTGAGTACTTAATGGGACATTTTCTTCTGAGTGTATGTGGTACAACTCAAAAGCGACACTTAAGTGCTTGCCATGTCTTTGAGTCGTCAGAACTGGTGATGCTTAGTGGTGCTTCTCTCATTATCAGGAAAATATTTCATTTTTATTTATTTGTTTATTTATGTGTATGTAAGACTTTACTTCCTACGTCTTGACATTTCCGACACACAACAGATTTTAATTTAATAATATAAACATTTAATTTAGTATAAGTCTTAGGTTAAGAAATTATTTCTTAAGTGTCGACTGATGCGTTCTGCTTCACAACAACGAGAGTAGTTTTTTCTCAATGTCGTTTTACAATTTGGTTTATGCTTTCGTAAATGTTTTCTATCGTGGTTTTAAGTGTGGCTCTTTTCAACGTCTCACAGTGTGGTAGCCAGAACATACAGTTGGCGAAAACCTCAAAAATCACCTCAGACACTATTTTTTTTCATTGGTTAGTAAATTAAATTGCCTATAATGTGGCATCACTCAATATATGTAATATGTATACAACTTATCCCCACACTCTCTCATACACAGACAATTTTTCGCAACAATTAAAAAAAAAAAAAAATTGTCAAACTTGTGATAAATTTTTTAAAACGTTTATTTTGAAATTAAAAACTATTTTTTTAAATGCTGTCATCTACATATGGTATTTATAAAGCGTTTGCAATATTAATGTTTTAGAAAATGTTCAGACTTTATAATAATAATAATATAATAGTTTGGCGCTACAGTCCTGTATAGGACTTCGGCCGAGCTCTATCACCATTTGAGCTGTGTGTGTTATATTTGTACTCAAAGTGGTGGAACCTACAGTTTATTGCCGAATCCGAACGGCGGGTGAGAGCTTTTCATAGGCAATGTTTTACTCTCGTAGGTTTGCCATTTACTGCCGAGAGGTAGCGCGGTATAGAAAAATGTTTCTATGGAAAGATGTTGTTAGCCCCAGTCCAGGCTTGAACCGGGGACCTTTCGGCTCGCAGTCCAATGCACTAACCACTGAGCTACCGCGGAGAAAAAATACTGGAGTAAATTCACTTTTTTTATTTTTTTAAAATTATTTTTCATTTATAAAGATCAAAACAAAAACGTTCCGGGCAAAACTAATTATATTGTTACTTAGTACACATATTTTTCAAAACACTAAGGAAAATGTTGTCTTTTCGGAGTCATTCACATTTCAGCGACCGACCATTTATACGCATATTAACAATTTCAATAATTTTTGGTAATATGGGAGGTACCAACGAAAAACTGTAAAGTTTCATCACTGTAGATCTATTAATTTTCAATATATGACCCTTTGAAAATTTATCTTATATGGGAGGTAAACTCCCACTTGTAAAATCAAGATGAAATTTCGAGAACTCCGTTATATTAACGAAAAACATTCTACTATAAAGTTGTATCACTGTAGCTCCCGTAATTTCCAATTTATATTAATTTAATCATTTCAGTTGTATGGAGGTACTGCCCACTTTTAAAAATCCTCATACTTATTTGTCTAAAAATGACATAATTTGAGGTTTTCGCCAACTTTTGGTACTACCTGCCCCACTGTGCATCGTCAAGTCAGTGTTGTCGTCCGCTATGTAACTCCAATCCCACATTTATATTTTCTTGTGGTTTTGGTAATACTCTTTAATTGTTTATGAACGGTGATCTAGAAGCAGTCATAAGTATGACAAAAATGGGTATAAAAAGTACAAATAGGGTTATATTCATCAGCATTTCTAGTTTAAAAATCCGTTTGAACCAAAATCCTACCATTTCCTTTTCTGAAGTTATCGTCATTTACATTCAATTTTAACGATTTTTTCAATTTATCTCTATTTCTTATTACAAATATATAGTATATTCTTATACACCTACACGTCTGGGTTAGGCGCTATGGGCTCTGAAAAGGTTCAAAGGATAAGAAATATATTTCATCATTTTGTAGCGAAATGGTGTATAGTACGTTTCTATTGTCTAAGGAGCGATTATAACCCTATTTGTACTTTTTATACCCATTTTTGTCATACTTATGATTGCTTCTAGAGCACCGTGTATGTACTATACAATTAAATAATTTTCAAATTAATAATACTTGTACCTTATTTTTGGTAATCAATAAATTTTTAATATTCATTCATAGATTTTTCTGAATTAATATATTGCTTTTATTATAAAAAATAAAAATATATATTTTTATATATTAATTATTACAACAAATAGAAATAAATAGATTTTATAGTAAAATTAAAGGTATATGTAGTAATTTTTCTACATATTTCAGGACGTATAAATAAAGACAAAATTTTGGATTTTTAATACAAATGTATTAAATTTTTGTATAGAATTGCAGCAAAACAATGTATTTATTTCCTATACAAAAACAACTACATCAATGTATTAAAAACAAATACATTTGCTTTTGGACGTAAATCAAAGACATATGTATTTCATTTATTTTTTTACAGTAAATTTTTCGGTGATATAGTAACGTATTGTCCAAGACGCCGGGACTCTTTGTTTGTTGACACCAGTTACTTCGTCCTGTCCTCGTTCACCGTAAGACCCATTCGACGCGATTCCCTCTATAAACTGAAGAATGCTGCACAGACTGCTCGTAAGCTCTGCCCAATGACGTAGGTATACCGAACTCAGACATGGTGGCGATTAGGCGACTACTTATCGGACTGTCGAAGGCAGCTTTGTAGTCGACGAGAAAATGGTTGGTTTCGATCTGCCTTCCTTTGTTCTTTTCCAGGATTAGGTGCAATGTAAAAATCTGGTCTATGGTGGACTTGCTAGGTCTGAAGCCTCACTGATAAGGTCCAATCAGTCCGTTGACGATGAGCCTCAGTCTTTTACATAATACGTTCGTTAGAACCTTATACGCGATATTGAGGAGACTTATAAAAGCATTTAATGCAAAATTATTAATGCTGTATATGTTTAAGTATTACTTTGTATTCAATATCATATATGTTATTTTACTTTTTCACATTTCTGTATATCATTGTAAGAGGCGTTTCGTTGCATCTAATAAACATAAACATAATGGTAAAACGTAGAATCTGGTTCTAGAAACTCTGTCAATGCAATGATTCGAATCTTGTCTAAATATCGTAATGGTCTCAATGTATGCCACATAAATGCACAAAGTCTTAATAAAAAAAATTGATGAGTTTCGTTTAATCTTTGAAAACTCTGGCGTTGATATAATTAGTGTATCCGAAACATGGTTCAATATGAATGTTCACGATGATATCTACAATATTAATGAATATAAAATGTTTTGTACCGACGGGAAAAGTCATGGGGGCGGAGTGGCCATATTCCTCAGAAAAGGTATCAGTGGTGTGGTTAATTGCAGATAGGAGGTTGGTGAGAATATGGAATATTTCTTTTTGGACATATGCTCTGCAAAAAAAAATCTTCTTGGTTGTGTTTAAAGGCCTAATAAAAATGTCATAACAAACTTGAAGTTTTAACTGTCAAATATACAGATATTGTCATTACTGGAGATTTTAATTGCAGTATTTTGACAGAAACGAATATAACTGCACGGATAGAAAAGATTTGTTTGAATATGTTTGAATGTAATTAAAAAGTAATACGAAATTACCATACATGTATTAGGAATGAAGTGTAATTAAATTATAATCGAAATTGAATTTATTTTAGCTCACGTGTAAACATTATTATATTGTCCAGCAGAATATGTCAAATTTACCATAAAAATGTTACAATACCAACATAAAATTTTAATTGCATTTGAATAAACTATTTCTAGGCAATTTACTTGGTTAAAACTATGTTTCGAAACACAGAAAATGCTAATCAACGCTCGCAACGCTCGTGTTAATTCGATAATTTATCGACTGACGAAGTTGGCAACGTTGTGCAGTATTTTCTACTTACGCCATCTTTTGCCATCGTTTGAACATATTGATGATTAAAAACAAACAATAATGAAATTATATTTAAATAAGTGTATTCTTGCAACATTCTTCTTGTATAGAAAGTTGGCACTCGTTGAGCACTCGGTGATCGGCATTTTCTGCGTACGTGATTTTTTGTTGTTTGTTGAGAAAACGTGTTCGCGTAGGTAATAATTTTGTTATTTGTAAATTAAATAAATATATAAATTGTGTTATAAAAAGTACAAATAGTAACAGAGTACTTGCAGTATATAATTTCTGAAACTAATGTGAAAAAACCACAAATCTGTGTTTCGATTTTCAAAGAGAATTTGGCATGTTTTTTTACAAAAAGCCTCCGTGAATTCCTTGCCTACGCTATGTACTGTACTGAGATCAACTGTAACCATACCAAATAAAAAGCGAGCCTGGATCGTCTTGTTTAGCGTCTGCTGGAATTGTGCATTCATTGATGCTGTCACTTGTACTTGCAGTTTTAAACCAATTATTTATTTATGCATTTACAAATTTGTATTTGAATTCAATTATTATAAATTCCCACTATGGATGTTTAATGATTTTTAATAAAAATAAATAAAAAAAACATTTTATTATATTTTCAGAATTTTTTTCAAAAATATTTAAATATGTTTTTATGCAAACATACTACTTTTTGAACTGAAACAACTGATATGTTTCACTGGAAACATATTTATATTCAGGTCGTTCAAAATAATGTTTTATTTTGAACATATTTATGTTTTGCTTCAAATATTTATTTTTTTTTGATGTAGTAATTACCCAGTATGCCATTCGTATCGATATCGTTACGAGATCAATGCGAGTAGATGGAGAAATCACACGATATCGAACCCGTTCTCGTAACTATATCGAGCGTCAAATTGGACCTCGATGGTAGGTAGATATCGGAATGTTTTGTCGGAGTTTTCTCAATACGAGAAATTTTTCGAAATCGAAACGATATCGAAGGAAAAAGTGATCAAAGTTCGATATTGCTGCAAAAAATATTGCGATATCGATTTGATAACTGTTTAAATATCGTATCTGGTCAAAGAATTTGAATGTACTATAAGAGAGTAGTTTTGAGAATTATGTCAAAAAAATATAATAAAATAAAATATTCTGAATATTGATTTTAAGAAAGTAACATCGTTTTCTTTATATTATAACTCAGAAGTGGGATTAGTTACCATAAGTGATATCGCGAATTTTGAAAATTTTGCACATCCTACGCTGATTATTGCCGGCACATTTCGTAACATTCCGCATTCAGATTCCGTAAATTCCGACGCACACTGATTCCGACGCATGCAGATTTCGGCGCATGCAGAATTTATTCCAGCACATTCTGAAAGATTTTGAAGCATTCCGACGCATTAACGCAAATTTCGGCGCATACATATTCCGGCGCAAACAGATTTCAACGCATACAGATTCCAGATTCCGCCGTATACAGATAAGAGCAATCCTCCAGTTTCTTCAACAGAGCTTGCGTCAGTTTTCCAGGAGTTGGCGAAAACTCAAATCGTGTGCCTTTTAGACGAGCGCGTTTAAGCTTTGCCCGCTACATTTCCGTTCATTGAGACACATGCCAGCTAATTCTGGCAATTTGCGTCATATTCGGAAACAGCAGTCTATTATCAAGCATTGTTAAGTTTTCGAAAGCTTTCAAATTTACGGCGAATTCGGAAGTGTCAATTAAAATTTCAGATGAGTCGAGGCATGCTTAATAATAATCATGTTGACATAATACGCAGTGTTCCATACTCAAATACATTCCTAAAAATGAAAACAAGACAATCTGAACGGATTGACGCAATAAAATGTCGCAACAAAATGCCATTGACGCAACAAAATGTGAATTCCGAAATCAACATTCCTGATTGCGATTTACCCAATGTTGCTGTAACTACTCCGACGAATATGAATTCTGGGCAAACATTAGATAAGGAAATCGAAGATTTGCGGAAAAGAATAGAAATCTTTGAGCTTAAAAAACAATTGCTTGAATTAGAAGGGGCAGTTGGCAGTCTAAACTTCAATAGTACATCTAGGCAACCTGATTTCAGTGATATTGAGCATGCTGTATCTGCATTTAGTGGTGACGGAATGTACGATGCACAAAAATGGATGAATGAGTTCGAGCGTGTTTGTGCACCACTAGATGTTAACGACAACTATCGCTTGAAATCCATAAGGCGCTTGATGCAAAAAGACACCCCTGCTGAACTTTTTTTACGTATT
Source organism: Dryomyza anilis (assembly GCA_951804985.1). Taxonomy (NCBI): domain Eukaryota; kingdom Metazoa; phylum Arthropoda; class Insecta; order Diptera; family Dryomyzidae; genus Dryomyza; species Dryomyza anilis. The sequence continues at coordinate 46,633,513 of OX638132.1, read as the reverse complement.
GATAAATCTAATACGTATGCAGAATTTAAAGAACATTTTTTGCAGAATTTTGGTCATGTATTTTCCGTTGTTGAAGTTATTGATATGCTGAAACATACAACATTTGATTCAAGAAAAACAACTGTTCTTGGATACATTCTACAAATGGACTAAATTGCATCACGTGTTGGTTTGGATGAACTGCAAGTTATCCAGTTCATAATTAATGGCCTCAATGATAGATCTCCAAATATTGCTATTTTATATCCAGCTACATCACTGAAAGAACTGAAGAAATTGGTGCAACGTTACGTACTGCTGCGCGTGGCACATGAAGCGCAATTGGATCTTATTCCTGAGAAATCAATCATCAGTAATAAAAACCACATCAATGTATCCAGTGGCGCACCTAAGTCTATCCAGTGCTTCAACTGCTCAGGCTTTGGACATCTATCCTCCACATGTACGAAACAAAGGCGTCAAAAAGGTTCCTGCTTCCGTTGCGGCTCCCTTCAACATATATTTAAGAATTGTCCAAAACCTACAAATTATTTTAATAGAGTCGCATTGCTAGATGCTTCTGATGAATGTACGAAACCAGTAAAGGAAGTTAGTCAAGGTGATAGCGTAATTTCTGAGCATAACACTGTAAGTATCTCTTTCGCGGTCGATTCCGTCAAACACGCTAACTTTAAACCTTTTCGTTCTCTCTTGGATACCGGTAGTCCGGCTAGTTTTGCTCAACGGTCTATCATACCCAATCATTTGCTAAACAATCAGCTTTTCTATACAGGCTACAAAGGCATTGGCGACTTTAAATTGAATTCTTATGGACGGGTGACCGTAGCAGTAAAATTTGCTGGAATTACTAAATCGATTTATATTTTTGTTGTTTCTGATCAGCTTCTACCTTGTCCGTTATTATTGGGTAGAGATTTTATGAAGATTTTTAATGTAACTTTAAATATAAAATCTGCTTGTAATTCTAATCAAAATATTGAAATTAATTACGAAAATGATAATAAAATTAAATTTAACAATCATTTATTACATTGTGTGTTTGACTTAATCCAAAATTTCAGTGAATCGCAAACCGATTCTTTTATAAGTCCACATTTCGAATGTGAGGGAATTTTAGAAACAAAAAATACCATACGTTGTAATACATTCAATGAATCTAATGTCTCTAACCACATTGAAACTTCTATTCCCGACATATTTGCTATTGAGCCTTTTAAAAACATTGAATTCGATATTTTTGATCAATTAAATCCAACTTATCAACAATCTTTTCAAAGAATTCTTACTGATAACTACTTTAATACAGATAACATTTCGGCAGTTAAGCATAATTATAATATGAAAATACGATTAACATCTGATAATCCAATATATTTTTCGCCCCGGCGCTTGTCATACCAAGATAAACTAGACGTTACTGACATTGTAAATAAATTGCTTAAAGAAGGTACAATTCGGCTTAGTGATTCTCCTTATGCGTCGCCGATAGTTTTAGTAAAAAAAAAATCTGGAGAAACACGTAAGTGTGTTGATTACAGGGCTTTAAATAAAATTACGGAACGGGACAATTATCCTTTACCACTAATTGATGATTGTCTCGAACGAATGGAAGGTAAACGATTTTTTAGTACACTTGATTTAAAAAGTGGTTTTCATCAGATTCGTTTGTTACTCCCAAGGGGCAATATGAGTACGTAAAAATGCCTTTTGGATTAAGAAATGCTCCGGCGGTATTTCAAAGATTTATAAATTATGTTTTGCGACCTTTTGTTGATGAAGGTATAGTAGTTGTTTATATGGACGATGTAACAATTATGACAGAGACTCTTCAAGAGCATTTTGATGCACTTAGTCGAGTATTAAGGCGTATTATAGAATATCGTTTAAAATTAAATTTTAATAAATGTCATTTTTGTTACCAAGAAATCGAATTTTTAAGTTTTCACGTAAGTAATGATGGTGTCAGACCAACAAATAAACATTTGCAGGCTATAAAGGAATTTCCTGTTCCGACTAACTCGCGTGAAGTGCAACAATGTTTAGGTTTATTCTCATATTTTCGTAGATTCATTCCTTCATTTTCAAGAATAGCTAAACCTTTACTTGGCCTAACAAAAAAAGATACTGATTTCTGCTACAATTCTCAATGTCATGATGCTTTTAAGCTTCTTCAAACTAAATTACTGGAATCGCTAGTATTAGCAATTTATCATCCAGAAAGAGAGACAGAGTTGCATTGTGATGCAAGTTCCATTGGATTCGGAAGTGTGTTGCTTCAAAAACAGGATGGTGGAAAATTCCATCCTGTAGCATATTTTTCAAAGCGTACGACTGAAGCTGAATCTCGGTACCATAGTTTTGAACTAGAAACATTGGCTATCATTTACTCTCTGCGACGTTTCCGAATCTATTTGGAAGGTGTACCATTCTGCATAGTAACAGATTGTAATTCCTTAGCACTGACATTGAATAAAAAGAGTGTTAACGCACGAATAGCTCGATGGGCACTAGAATTGGAAAATTTCAATTATAAAATACAACATCGCAGCGCTGAATGCATGGGGCATGCAGATGCTCTAAGTAGAAGTCCAATTGTTTCCGCAATACATTCAGAGGATATTGACATTCAATTGCAAGTTACACAAAATCGTGATGAGAACATAGTAAAAATAAGAAACGAGTTAGAAGAAAAAGAAGTGGCGGGATTTGTATTAAGTGACGGACTTGTGTACAGAAAAGCTAAAAACGACAAGTTGCTTCTTTACGTTCCAAAGGAAATGGAACTTAATGTTATTCGTAGCACTCATGAAAAACTAGTGCATCTAGGTGTAACGAAGTGCATAGATCAGTTATTACTTAATTATTGGTTTCCAGACATGTCAAGGAAAGTTGAGCAATATATACGAAATTGTTTAAAGTGTATTTTACATTCTGTTGCTCCTCATAATAATAATAAGAATTTATATAATATTCCTAAAAACCCTGTTCCATTTAATACTATTCATATTGACCACTTTGGTCCACCTCCATCAATTGTTTCCAAGAAAAAGCATATTTTTGTTGTTGTTAGTGCTTTCACAAAATATATTAAGCTTTATTATGTTAATACGACTAGCTCAAAAGAAGTATGTATCTCATTAAATCATTATTTTGGATATTATAGTCGTCCACGAAGGATCATTACAGATCGCGGTAGTTGTTTCACATCTTTGGAATTTTCTTCCTTTTTATTGGATAAAAACATTGAACATGTGAAAGTAGTAGTTTGTTCACCACAAGCAAATGGTCAAGTTGAACGAGTGAATAGGGTTCTTAAGGCTATGCTTGCTAAGGTTTCCGAGCCAATGCAACACTCTGATTGGTCGCGATTACTTTCAAATGTCGAATACGCTATAAATAATTCAATTCATTCCAGTACAAAACAATCGCCAAGCATTTTGCTCTTTGGAATTTCTCAACGCGGACATGTTTTCGATAAACTAACAGAATATTTAGATTGTAAAAATTTAAATAACTCACAGAGAGACTTAACAACCTTGCGTTGCGAAGCAGATGATGCTATTCAAGTTGTGCAAAACAGAAATGCGAAGTATCATTCTGAAAATTATAAACCCCCATTAGTCTTTGAGAAAGGCGAATTCGTGTTGATCAAAAATGTTGATTTTTTTAATTTGAATCTTGCAATAGCACATTATGGGAAGATATGTAACGGACAATTTTATTCGACGCAGTCCTTACAAGAGTAAATTCGCTTTGTATACGAAAAAAACATGGAAAACAATAAAAAAATATTGGATTAATCAAAAATAATAATCGAGATGATATTCCACTGAATGTTGAATACCTAAACAACAATTTTGTTAATATTTCCATTCCTGATATTAATAACCCTTTTTATGACAATCAATTGCATGATTAAAATATCAACAACCAATTTGCATTTCATTGTTTCAGCCAAATAGATGTTATTGAAGGCTTCTTTTCTTGTAAATCAAATTCAGTTGGATATGATGATATACATCCTAAATTTGTCAAAATACTACTTCCTTTGGTAATTCGGCATATTACGCACTTATTCAATACCATAATAACAACTAGTACGTTTCCGGAAAAGTGGAAATACGCAAAAATCGTTCTTGTTCCATCAATTGTTTCCAAGAAAAAGCATATTTTGGTTGTTGTTGATGCTTTCACAAAATATATTAAGCTTTATTCTGTTAATACGACTAGCTCAAAAGAAGTATGTATCTCATTAAATCATTATTTTGGATATTATAGTCGTCCACGAAGGATCATTACAGATCGCGGTAGTTGTTTCACATCTTTGGAATTTTCTTCCTTTTTATTGGATAAAAACATTGAACATGTGAAAGTAGCAGTTTGTTCACCACAAGCAAATGGTCAAGTTGAACGAGTGAATAGGGTTCTTAAGGCTATGCTTGCTAAGGTTTCCGAGCCAATGCAACACTCTGATTGGTCGCGATTACTTTTAAATGTCGAATACGCTATAAATAATTCAATTCATTCCAGTACAAAACAACGCGGACATGTTTTCGATAAACTAACAGAATATTTAGATTGTAAAAATTTAAATAACTCACAGAGAGACTTAACAACCTTGCGTTGCGAAGCAGATGATGCTATTCAAGTTGTGCAAAACAGAAATGCGAAGTATCATTCTGAAAATTATATAGTGTTTGAGAAAGACGAATTCGTGTTGATCAAAAATGTTGATACTACCATAGGGACAAATAAAAAATGTGTTGCCAAATATAAGGGGCCTTATCAAATTTTTAAAGTTCCACCAAAAGATAGATATGTGGTTCGAGATATTGAGAACTGCCAGTTGACTCAGCTTCCATATGATGGTATAATAGAAGCCTCAAACATTCGAAAATGGGTCGATTGGAGAGGTTCTGGAATATGTCAGTTGATCTCAGAATGAACAATATAAACTTTGTTTCATCACTTGTATATAGTTATTTTTTTACTTCTTTTGTAATATTTTTAATTAATAAATGTTAAAAAAAATCATTGTAAATATTACTTAATCATTTTATTTAAAAAAAATATCTATAAGATAGTACGTACGATAGCATAAAAATTATTTAAAGTATAGTTATAAAATAAGTTATGATCGGGTCGATCTAATGTCAAGATGGCCGAGTTATAAGAGAGTAGTTTTGAGAATTATGTCAAAAAAATAAAATAAAATATTCTGAATATTGATTTTAAGAAAGTAACATCGTTTTCTTTATATTATAGTACCAACATTTTTTAAAATTAGAATCGAGAAAGCAACTAGATCAAACTTTTTTTTCGAAGTTGTTCGAGAAAGCTTCGAACTATAGAAGGTCTCCGAGACATGGCAAACTGAGTATTATGTTTCCATTAGAACATTCTCCATTTTAAGGGGCAACATTAAAATGTTTCCGTGATATTATAATGTAAGTCGGAGCTCATTACAACACTGTTCAAGTCTCAGTACAGCACTGTTTACAAATGATTTATCAGTCAATTATATATTATGTTTACATAAAATTCCAAACATACATGTTAATGCCTGCAAAATTATGTTTGGGAAAGCCCTTTTTTCAGCGTGTGAGTTCATGAAAGCAATTAAAATGATGCCCGTTAATTCAACCTTACCTACACATTTCACAAATACCAACAACTCATTTTTAGATATTTTCTTCGTCTACAACAACAAAACGTTTTACACTATGATCAGTTCTCAGCACTTATGTTCTCCAAGCATGATCTAATTTTTATAAAATACCATGAACCAAAAAAAAAAAAACTACAAATCCCACACTTTCACTTATCAAATGCACGATATCAGTTAAATCTTGTTGAATCTTGATCTTCTACAATCAAAAACAAATACTATCCAATGGAATCAAATATTTTCTATGCCACAAGTCGATCAACAACTTCAATATTTGCAGAATAATATTCTCTACCTATACAATATATATATTTCACTTAAAAAAACAACAAGCTACAAAATGAAACCACGGTTTTCCAATGAAACTAAAAAATTAATTGAAAACCTAGATGGAAACGGTTTAAAACGCATAATTTACAAGAAGCCTACCGTCAAAAACGAAGAGCTGTGGAATCAAAAATAAGACAGGATAAAACAATATACTAAGGACTGCGTCGAATAAAATTGTCCGCTACAAAAATGAAAAAAATCTAGAAATCTAGTAATCGAATTTTTATAGAATAAAATATTTTATTTTGCAAATTATTTTTAGATTTAAAAAAAATATAAAAAAACCAGAAATTAATATTTTTTAATAAAAAGTTTTAATTTTTCCGGAGCCCCTTCCATTAATGTTGTAATGGTATTGTCCGACACCCTCACAGCTGCTGAAGACCACTTTCTTTTAAAGTCTTGAAGGTCTTTGGCCACTTTTTTTGTTGTCTTCATCTCCCTTTTTACTAAAGCCCAGTATCTCTCAATCGGCCTGAGTTCTGGACAGTTTGGTGGATTGCCTTCTCTAGGCACCAAAATCACTGCATTTTGTTGGATCCACTCTAAGGCCGTTTTGCTGTAGTGACATGAAGCGAGGTCAGGCCAAAAAAATGTGGACACTTCATGTTGGCGTAAAAATGGAAGCAATCTATTAATTGTACCCGATGTCACGAATGACCTGCTCCTTTTTTCACAACTGCAAATTGCCTGCCAAACAAGGAATTTCTTTGGGAATTTTGTCATTTTTTTTTATTTGAATTTTTCAGCGACATTTCCTCGAGAATCGGCTGTATAAAATTCCTGCTCAGGTAGCTGATAAAAGTCCGCTAAAACATAAGTTTCGTCGTCCATTACGCAGCAATCGAATTTTTTTTAAAAATCTTGGTTCAGCTTTTTAGCTCGTTGTTTTGCGGTTTCATTCTTGACGGCATTTCTATCCGGAACTTTTTGGACCTTGTACGTCTTCAGCCCAGCTTCTTTCTTAGTCCTGCGCACGAAAGATTCTGAGCAATCCGCCTTTCTCGCCAATTTCTTTCCGGATATGCTTGGATCTTTCTTTAAAATATTCACAACCTTCTTCGACTTTTCACGATCATGTGGGCCTTTTTTTTTACCAGAACCTTTCTTCCGATCAATACTCAGGTCTTCCTTAAAGCGGTTGATAACGCGAGAAATGGTCTTAGGGTTAGCCCTTACCTCCTTGGCAATTTTTTTAAAAGATGAAAAATTTTAATTATATTTTCTCGCACTTCCACTTCGTTTGCCATTTTCGCGTTAAATAAATTTTGTATTGTCTATAAATGACACAAATTATTTTCTGCCATTTAATTCAGAGCTACTATGATCAAATTTTTTTAATTTGAATCTTGCAATAGCACATTATGGGAAGATATGTAACGGACAATTTTATTCGACGCAGTCCTTACAAGAGTAAATTCGCTTTGTATACGAAAAAAACATGGAAAACAATAAAAAAAAATTGGATTAATCAAAAATAATAATCGAGATGATATTCCACTGAATGTTGAATACCTAAACAACAATTTTGTTAATATTTCCATTCCTGATATTAATAACCCTTTTTATGACAATCAATTGCATGATTAAAATATCAACAACCAATTTGCATTTCATTGTTTCAGCCAAATAGATGTTATTGAAGGCTTCTTTTCTTGTAAATCAAATTCAGTTGGATATGATGATATACATCCTAAATTTGTCAAAATACTACTTCCTTTGGTAATTCGGCATATTACGCACTTATTCAATACCATAATAACAACTAGTACGTTTCCGGAAAAGTGGAAATACGCAAAAATCGTTCTTGTTCCCAAAGGATGCAATGAATATCGCCCAATAGCAATACTGCCATAGAACTTCAAAGTATTTGAAAGACTCGTTTACAAACAAATATTAAACCATGTAAATAATAATGGTTTCCTCACAAAATTTCAATTAGGATTCAGGCCTAAACACAGCTGTTCAACTGCACTTGCGGATGTCGTAGAAGAAATACGGAGTAATATGGATGACGATCAGGTATCGTTTTTGGTGTTGTTGGATCATTCTAAAGCATTTGATACAGTAAGTATGTTCTTCAATTTGTCTCCCACTGCCGTGAAACTAATCAATACATACCTTAACCAAAGACAACAAGCTGTATTTAATATAAATCGATATTCTTAGTGGTTACCTGTAAATAGGGGAGTCTCCCAAAGTTCGATACTTTTATACTCCATATACTCAAATAATTTACCGCAACATCTCAATCATTAGAAAATACAAATATATACCGATGATGTACAACTCTTTATAGGGTGCAAGCTTACGTCAATTACGGAATGTATCCGTAAAATAAATTCTGATATTGCTCAAGTATATGTGTGGGCTACTGCAAATGGTTTACGAATAAACCCAACAAAGTCGAAATGCATTCCTATTTATAGAAAATCCCTAATGATTCCTGCTCATATAAGTATACAAATTGGAGACCCTATAATTGATGTGGTTCAAAAAGCTAAGAATCTTGGTTGTGTATTCAATACAAAATTGACATGGTCATATCATATTAACATTGCAACAGATAGAATTTATGGAATACTTAGAACGCTTTGGATTACACATTATTGTACAACACTCAAAATAAGAATGTTGCTTTCAAAAACATATTTGTTTCCTACACTGCTATATGCCTGCGAATTATTTGCAAATTGTGCCTCATCTGATAAACGGAAACTGAAAACCACGTACAACAACATCACACGGTATATCTTCGGTCTAAGAAGACTTGACAGTGTGTCACAGTTTTCAACCCGTATTTTTGGAGTGACTTTCGAAAACGTATTGAATTGCAGAATACTCATTTTGCTTCAAAAAATAATTTACGTAATGGAGCCTCCATACCATTTCGAAAAATTAAGGTTTGCATTATCCAACAGAGGAGACAAAATAATACAAATAAGACATCGATATAAATTTACGGACCGACATTTCTTTATATCTGCCATTTGCCTCTGGAACCAGCTACCGCATAACATTCAAAAAATAAGCAACGCAACACGCTTTAAAAATGCAATTTTTATCAATTTAAATAATTTTAAATATCTTTCAATTTGAATTGTACTAATCATGATCAATGTTTAATGTCAATACATTCTTTTTTTCCTTGTGCCATTTATAATTTTCGATACTGTAATTATAAGATATTATATCTTGTTGTATTGAAAAAATAATTATAAATAAACAAACAAACTTATCCCACGGTAGTTGGCGCGTATCGTGGGATCCTCCTTCTTAAGGATTGGGCAGAGTATACTGAGATTCCATTCGCTGAGCTTTCTTCTGACCATATTCTCCTAATGAGCTCATATTCGTTATGCCGCACGATGAGCTCATCGTCTCCGGTCTTAAACAACACAGCAGGCAGACCAGCCGATCCTGCGGCTTTGTTTGTATTCAGTCTGTTGATGGCTATGCAGACCTCATCTCGGTCAGGCGGCGGTATGTCAATACCATCGTCAGCAACTGGGGTTGTCAAGCTGTCTTTCTATCGGCGGAGTAGTTGTCATCATCGTCTGCTAGAAGATGAGAGAAGTGCTCCCTCCATAATCTAAGTGTTCCCTGGACATCTGTTACTACATTCCCGTCATCGTCCTGACAATTTCCGGTCTTTAAACCTCCTCCGGTCAGGCGTCTTATCTTCTGAAATAAGCCTCGTTCCTGTCGCCATGCATTTTAATATTTTCACACTCGCGTCTTTCTAATTTTTTTCTTGCGCCTGAAAAGATGGCTCTCCTCCTTCCTATTCTCTCTGTATCGCTCCTTCGCGGCTCGCGTAACTACCGACTGCAGGGTGGCTCTATATGCAGCGTCTTATTTTGCAGTGGCTGCGCGACACTCTTCGTCATACATTATGGAATCCAAGCAACTCTTCGGCAGCCGTACGCATTGAGCGGGAGACGTGTGTCCACTGCGCGCATATATCATCGAGAGGGGGAGTGCCTTGGGCAAGCAGGTGTGAAAGTCGAGCGGCAAAGGCTTGTTCGGACTGTAGTGTCTGCAGCTTACTGACTTCTAGCTTTTTTTTGCGTGGGTTTCCGTGCATTTTTCGCAGCGCATAAGCGTGTGCGAACCTTGGCTGCTTCAAGGAAGTGATCCGAGTCGATGTTGGCATTTTGAATTAAGCGTACGTCCATCACACTAGAAACCGTCAATCACAACATGATTAATTTGGTTGCGCGTGTTCTGATCGGGTAACCGCCACTTGGCCTCGTGAATATTGAGATGCTGGAATCTAGTACTACTAAATACCATGTTTCGTGCTGCGGCGAAATCGATCAGCCTCATTGCATTGTCGGAGGTGTTGTCTTGGAGGCTGAATTGTCCAACCGTTGGACCAAAGATACCCTCATGGTCCACCTTGGCATTAAAGTCGCCAATCACAATTTTGAAGCTTATAGGCTTTGTCGGGGCGCTCATAGAAGGTCTCTTTGGTTTCATCGTCCTTCTCATTTGTTTGAGCGTGCGCACAAACAAGGCTGATGTAGAAGTATTTAGCCTTGATGCAGTTGTTCGTTCACGGGTGTGAACCTAGAGACAAGTGGCGGAGTCTCTTGCCGACTACAAATCCACAACCAAATTCATGCCTCTCCGCATGGCAGCTGTAGTAAATGTCACAAGATGCCCGTTTAGAGTAGCCCTGTCCTGTCCATCGCATTTCCTGGATCACGGTGATGTCAGCCTTGTATCTTTCGAGGACATCAACCAGCTGGATAGTGGCACCTTCCCTATAAAGGGTTCGGACATTCCAGGTGCATTTTTTGAAATCTAAATTAGACTCATATGAGGGAAAAAACATTTAAGAACTCATAAAATTCAATATTTAATACTATTGGAATGTGATTCATATCAGAGCAACGGAAACTTACACTCATCTAATTTGAAATGTAAATACTTACTTAAAATTATAAGATCAAGTAAACTATTAATTTAATTAACTATATAATTGACTTGCATTAAATCAATGATTAATAACACTACACAAAAGACATTCTGCGCAGCAGTCAAGATTAATTTTGTATTATGTAAAATGACTCCCTGATTCCGTAGATACAGTTTAAAAATGTTTCTTTGGATAGGTTTAACAAATGTGGGTCAATAACTTTTGAACCAAGCTTTCATAAAGTTGGTCACATATATTTGTAAATATCTCGCGTTCTAAATAACTCATGTGCTTAAGTGTTATATCGAATGTAAGGTAATTAAATATCAAATAAATAATGCTCAGAACATTTTTTTAATTGGTTTACTAGTGTATGAGAACTCGATAGGACAACTTGAAAAAGAATTTTTTCAAATAAAATTTATATCAAAAATTCATTTAAAAATTGGGAAAAAAATCGAGAAAGTATTATGATACACAAATTGTAATTTTTCAAAATTACTTCACACTTTTTCGAATAAATTGAGATATCAACGACAAAAATATATGGGTAAGATTTGACGATAAAAAAGTTATGTGAAAGCATTATAATTGAGTGCTATATAAATAGCCATAAAAATCAAATGAAAAATATGTGAGCTGATCACGCTTATTTTTTGAGCACCTATTGATAGATTATTATTTATAATTAATTTTAAATTTAAAACTTTATCTTGAATACTTTACGAGATATGGGATCCTAAAAAGTAAGCCCATATCTCGTATGGTATGTTGTTGAGTACGTTGAATAATTTGACATCTTTTCGAACATAGAATTACTATTCTTCTCAAATATATTAAAACTAAATTTCATCGCATTCGGAATAATAGTTTTCAAGTTATCGTGAATAATGTCTAAATCATGACTAAATCGACTCGGAAAGTTATGTTGATCAAGAAAATATATACTTTTTCATACCGGTCACGTCTACTAAAAAGCACTCAAATACTCTCAAATACATTTTATAACGTGTAAACAATGGGTATAGGGTATAAAAATAAAACAGTATTTTTTTAATTTACTCTCAATTGTCCAGTCAAGTAAACCAATTTCAATGTGTTCTGAGAAATGTTTATCGGTTATTTAATCAACTTTCATTCGATATAAACCTTGATCATATGAATTATATAGAACGCGAGGTATTTTCAAATATATATGACCACCTTTTTAATAGCTCGGTACAAAAGTTATTGCCCAATATCTTATATATAGGCTCTCCCAAACATAATTTTGCATGCATTAACATGTATGTTTGGAATTTTATGTAAACATAATATATAATTGACTGATAAATCATTTGTAAACAGGGTTGTATTGAGACTTGAACAGTGTTGTAATGAGCTCTGACTTACATTATAATATCACGGAAACATTTTAATGTTGCCTCTTAAAAATCGAGTATGTTCTAATGGAAACATAATAATTACTACATCCAAACAAAATAAATATTTGAACCGATACATAAATATGTTCAAATTAAAACATGATTTTAAACGACCTGAATATAAATATGTTTCCAGTGAAACATATCAGTTGTTTCAGTAAAAAAGTAGTATGTTTGCATAGAAACATATTTAAATATTTTTGTAAAAAAATCCTGAAAATAAAATAAAAATAAAATGTTGTTTTTCTTTATTTATTTTTATTAAAAATTTTTAAACAGAAGAATCTGCATTTCGTCTCATTCAGCCATCTGCTATTGTGTGCGGAGGCGACCCAAGAGCTGATGACGAATTTTCCCGTATATTCAGGTAGTCCAAGCACAGGTTCTGGTCCAAATGGATTATCCTCAGATCCAGCACGTGCTAGTTCGTCAGATGTTTCATTGCCCGAAACTCCTTTATGGCCCGGCACCCAAATCAGTTTCAGTGTATTGTATTTACCAACACAATTGAGACGTGATCTGCATTGACGTACAATTTTGGATGTGATGACCTGGTTGTTCAAAGCCATAAGAGCAGCCTGACTATCGCTGCAAACTGATATAGCCCTGTTCTGCCATCTATTATCCGCAATGTAGTCCATAGCCATAAGTATAGCATAGACTTCGGCTTGAAATACCGAGGCATTGTCGCCTAAGGCGAAGTGAAGTCTGCGGTCATCCGGTTCCACAAACACTCCAGCACCAGATCCCTGATCGGTTCTGGAGCCGTCTGTGAAAATGCGGTGTGACCCTCTACCTGGCTCACAGTCAGGCGTTAGCCAGTCTTGAATGTCAGGTTGGCAGACCTCAAAATTTCGTCTTGGTAATATTTCTGTTATCATTGCATCAGAGGGCATCTCCTGTAGACAGGTGTCTAATGGAGTGTCAAGTGCAATGTCAGAGATATTCCAGGGAACATTAAACCAGAAACCACCTCGTTTTAGTCTCCAGCAGCCTTTCATGGCTTCGCCTCTGATGAAGATGTCAAGTGGTGGTAGGTTTAAGATTGCATTCAGTGCTGGACCAGGTGTAGTGGGAAAGGCACCCGTAACACCCAGACACACGGTTCTCTGAATCTTGGCAAGACTAGTTGTCACGCATTTTCGCGACAGCTTGTTCCACCAGACTACCGATGCATATGATATCATCGGTCTTATCATTGCCGTGTAAATCCATAAGGTTTTGCTCGGCGATAGTCCCCATGTCTTCCCAAAAATTCCTCTGCATTGCCAGAAGGCATTCAATGCTCGCGAAATTTTATTTTCAACATGTTTTGTCCAAAGTAGTTTACTATCTAGAGTTAAGCCGAGATATTTTACTTCGTTAGACAGAGGAATAGTGACACCCTTAAGTACTGGTAGAGATAATCCTGTCATTATTCTTTTCCTAGTGAAGAGAACAATCCCTGTTTTGTGAGGGTTGACGGAAAGTCCGTTTGCAGTACACCAGCTGTCAATTCGGTTCAACGAGTTTTGTGTTTTAACACAGACCTCATTGAGGGAAAAGCCTGTGGCAATAATGGCAACATCATCTGCATAGGACTGGGAATAGACACCTGGTCCATCGAGATCGTTGACTAGAGAGTCAACCATCATACACCAGAGCAGGGGGGAGAGAACGCCTCCTTGAGAACAACCTCTATTCACCCCTGCCATAATATACTGACCGCACTCCGCCTCAGAAGTGATGGTCCTAAACATTAGCATTGACCTTAGCCATTTGACCAATGTTTCATCTATTCCATGCCTTCTAGCTGCGTCACACATTCCATCAAAAGTCGCATTATCAAAAGCACCCTCGATGTCAACAAATATGCCCATCACGTACATCTTCCTCTGAAAAGCATGCTCGATCCGGCCAACCAGATGTTGCAATGCTGGGATTTTCCACGTTGGTAGGCATGTTGTCTTGATGATAGTGGGTACCTTGACAGCGATGTTTTTCTGATGTGCAGCTCAACTAGTCTTTCTAGAGACTTTAGTATGAAGGACTTCATACTAACGGGTCTGAAGCTCTTGGCTATGGAATAGTCTCCTCTTCCAACTTTAGGAATGAAGGCTACTTTAACTAATCGCCAGGATGTCGGAATGTATGCCCATGCTAGACTTGCTCTAAAGATCTTCTTTAGGCATGGTAGCAATTGGGTTATACCTTCCTGTAGCATGACTGGGTAGATGCCATCCGGTCCAGGTGACTTGAAGCCATCAAAAGAGGCCACTGCGTATTGGATAGCTTCATCGTATACAATCAATCTGGCAACCTGCCAGTCATGTTTTGTCACATTAGAGTTGTTATTGCAGTCCCCAGTGCTGGGATTACAAAGTGGCCCTATGTGGATTTGATTTCCCGGAAAGTGAGTCTCAACTAGGACACTGAGTGCCTCTCTCTTAGACTCAGTATATAAGCCATCAGGTCTCCGCAGTGAGTCCAGTCGAGCAGTTCGGTCTCTTTTAAGAAACTTGACCAATCTGCTAGTCTCACTGCAGGATTCGATGCTACTGCAGAAGTCTTTATAGGAAACACTTTTCGATTTACGAATTCGTTTCCTATACTCTTTCTGCTTAGCTCGATAAAGAAACCAGTCAGAGTCTAAGTTGCTCCTTAGGGCCCTATTTAGAAGCTTTCTGGAATCCTTGCGCAAGGCTTCAAGACAAGCGTTCCACCAAGGAACGGGAGGTCTAGATAACGTTTTTCGTACCGGACATGTTCGTACAAAACTAGAATTTATGACATCGTTCATAACTTGAACGGACGTCTCAATACTTTCTTTGGTACGAATTCTGACAGGAATATTGAGGGAATTCTCAAGTTCATGTCCGAAGCGTGCCCAATTCGTTTTTCTAGGGTTTCTTACCGTCATAGAGGGCAGCACCTCTCGGTCAGTATGAAACTCGATATACCTGTGGTCCGATAAAGAATCTTCTTTAAGAACCTTCCAGTTAAAGATTGACTCTCTCAGTCTACAGTTAGACAAAGTAAGGTGATGAAGTCAAGGAGTCTGGTACCTCGCGCGTTGCATTTACTGCTGCCCCACACAGTGTGTTGAGCATTAGCGTCACAGCAAAGAAAAAGGCCAGTCTCCTTAAGATAACAGTACTCTATGAGCTCAACAATTGCCTGTGGCGGAGGAGGCAGTAGTGAGTCATAGGGGAAGTAGCCTGAGTCGACAATCAGATGTTTCCATCCACTATCGCTTTCATAGCTCACTTTTGCTGCCACCAGGTCTTGCTCACAGAATTGGGTTAACTTGGTGACAGCAAAGTGTTTCGATACTATAAGACAGCTTTTAGGCCTTGCGGCTTGCTCATCGTATAGTATGGTTTCACCACGTAGTTCACTAAGACCACAGATGCGTTTGTTATACACCCATGGTTCTTGAATAGCTGTGATGTGAGGTAATGTATGCAACATGGAGAGCCGCTTACCTAGTAAAGCGGTAGCAGCTTTAGAATGTTGCAGATTTATCTGAGTAAATATCATGACAGGATAATTAACTCGTTTCTCATCATATGCCTATTCATTTGGAATTGATTCGGAATTTGATCCGTCCAAAGAATAAGTTTAGATGGTTGTCGTACTTAGATAGCATGACATCTAACGACTTCTGGTCTAAGCCAACAACCAGGGTTGAGCCCTCCTTGTCCTCCGGACCTCGCTCTGGTTTATGGCTATAGATTTTCCATCCGTTCGTTTCGATGCCCTGGTTCTGAGCACGTAGTCAGGCAAACACTTCCACTGTTTTCCTGATAGGACCAGGTATCCAGCATATTGCTCGCCTGCGTTTGGGTTCGTCTCCGCTGAAAACAGCGAAGCGCGATTTGCCCAAGGAGGGAATTTTAGCAACGGCTGTGACAATCCAATCGAAATTGGCTTGAGACGAGCATAGCACCTTCATGATGCCATCCCTCGTCTCATAGCCTTTTGCGTTTGCACTGACACCGCCGGTGCTGACTAGCCGCCAAAGACGATCGGTGCAGTGTTTTACTTCTGCATCATTCATCTTTTGCTCCTTCCCCAATTTGCCAATAATCGCAACCGGAAGAGCTTTGCGAGCAGCATCACGATATGATACTGCTAGCCTACCTCTGCCAGTGGATGTTGAAGGCAGTTCATCCGCAGCCGATCCGGAACATGAAGCACCAGTGCTCTTGCTTGTTGAAGCAATATCACTGGAAACTGTCGAGTTCTGGGAGTTACGGGGTTTCGCAGTAGCAGTGAAGGTTTTAAACTTCTTGCCATTGCGCTTCTCAGGTGCATTGGCAGCCACAACAGCAGCAGCGGATGGTCCGGCTTCAGTCGGAGTAACCTCCACCGATCTATCACGTTTTGCTGTGGTAGCTGGGGAGGAGAAAGCTCCAGCGTCGCCTTTAGCCTTTTCAGCCTCTTTGCGATCTTTCGCTTTATTCTTCCTTCTCCTACTCACCTGGGCATCGGACAACCTGACCTCTGTATTCAGAGATCCGGGTCCGGTCTCCAATGGAAGTTTAGCTTCCAGTTGGGCGTCGGTCTCTCTAGGATTAGATGCTGGTAAGACACCACTTTCCTTCGATCGACCCATGTTTCCAAATACGTGACAGAAAGGAGCCCTGAGAGGAAACAACACTGTCGAGCAGCCATACAGTGGAGGATTAGTCGTAGGCATAGCCGAACCGACACTTTCCTCTACTTGTATGGGAACCGCTGCGTTGTCGTTATCCTCCTCTAGATTCCTAGCTGTCTCATAAATTTGCGAGATGGAGGGGCACGATGAACCCCCTGCTACAGGAGCAGATAGGTTCATCGTACCAGGGTTGATTGCGTGGATTGGGGCCTCCAGAATCCTTGCCTCAGCCGCCGAAGCGGGTGGATTGCCACTTTTGTGGGTACCACCTGGAGTAGTTAAATCTTTATGTTGACCCATCGCGGTGGTATAGGGGTTTCTTTAGAGTCTTCCACCCCAGCAATAAAAAAGACTATGGTAGTATTTAGTTCATTACTCATCACAAGCCTGTCTGACAAGGGTGACCCTACCAGAAACTTAAAAAAAAAAAAAAGTTTCCGTCAGCTTAGCCTTATTGAGTCATTGTAACTTAAGCCCCCACACCACGTCAAGGTAACCACCACGTGGGGGTTTTCACATAGTTGCTCTTGTATTATTTTTGTCCCCTACAAGTGCCTAAGAGGATAGAATATATTCAGTTTGGTGCACCGTTTGTAACACCCAGAAAGTCTGTCTGCTAAAATCACATTTACAGAAATATAGAGGAGCTTTTTGAGTTATTCTGCAAAGTTAGATTACCTACACATAAACGCAGTCTGGAATTGAAAATAGGCGTGATCGGTCGATTGTGACCTGTGACCTAACTACTTATGTTAAAATACCTCATGTAACAAAATTAAAGGAAATTTAAAAGGTTAAAGTAACCGAACACAAAATCACATGTGTATATGGTATTTATAGTCGGCTTAATGCGATTATAACTTTAATAATTCTTACTAACACCAACTATCAAAATTTCGCTATATCAAAATTTCCTCATTTGACTTACATTTCTTTCTGGTTAATATAAAATTTTATTTTATGCAATAGGTTTTTTGCGCAATATAGTTAAATATAATCGAAACTTTACAAAAATATCACATTTTGTTAATAAAAATTATTTATTTTATTTGGTGAAAATAATGCTTATGCATTTTTGGGAAGCACCATGTATCTTCTTTGAAATTCTATAGAAAAAAATAAAGTATGGCTTTTTTTATTGTTGAATTTAAATTCTTAAAAATGTTGGCTTTTTTTTAAATAAAGATTAATAACATTTTAACCATTTCATTAAAAGAAAATACATGGTCCCGCACAACAATGTTAATAACATTTTAACCATTTCATTAAAAGAAAATACATGGTCCCGCACAAAAATGTATAACAAATATTATTAGCATTTTAACATCTTTAATCAACAATTTTTAACCAATTTAATATTTTGTAAAGTATATATTTTCTTTTGCCTATTTTACAAATCAAATTTTTGTATTATTGATCAATGTTCTTCGTCTCTAATGCAGATAAGATATTTTTCTTGTCATTAGTTGTAATATTAAAAATAATACAGGAGCAATATAATGTACTATGTGTTGAGACTACTACGACTACTAAGAATCGTAATCAAAATTTTTGATTACGATTCTTTAGTAATTGTAATCCAACCTTACAGCTCTGGTTGAGACTACTATTCGTTATTATTTGGTTACGTGTTGGGGAATTTAATTGTTTGAAGGCCTTAGTTCATTTTTAAAGACGAATATTTTTCAAAGACATAATTATACTTTTCAGACATCTTCTACTGGTTATACTTCATTAACGGGAATAGTTATGATAAATTCATGGTGGTAAAATGTTAAGATACAAACTTAGTGTTCAATGGAAATTAAATTCGCTCATTAGTCGTCAGAAACGCATGATGAATCATTTTGCTACAAAATTAGATGTAAAGAATGGACATAATACAAATTGTATCTGTTTTTACCCAGTTTTTTTTAGATAATTGCCTTTGCAAGACTTCATTTCATTTAAAGTTTGAAATTTTCTATTTCCATTTCCCATCTTCGAATTTCGCTGAAATTTCTCTACATCAATTCATGAAAATCCATTGTCAGTCTATAGTATATGTATATGAACGCAAAATTAAATAAAATGAATTAAATTAAATGAATTAAATTAATTACCAAAAAATTTTTGAAGAAGAGCGAATAAATAAACTGTTTGTTTGAAATTTTGAAATGTCAGTTATATATAACAATATATCGTATTAATTGTACACTTGTACGCATAAATTTAAAACTGTGATCGTGTTATCATCCTGAATTCACCCCGTGTTATTTTAACAATATGAACCATGTAAAAAATATCTTGTTAATTTTCTAAATTGTTTTTGTTTTCTGTTGAAAAATTTCACATGTATATTTAACAAGAACCGTGTTAAAAAATTATATGTAAAATTTTTTGAGTGTATGGTAATTTCGTATTACTATTTAATTACATTCAAACATATTCAAACAAATCTTTTCTATCCGTGTATCGGTCAAAAATGACCATGATACGTTATTTAAATTAAAATCCCCTAAAATGCATAGATGATTATCTTCGGCAACATCCACTGCTAACTGTAACACGTTGTCAACATGAGCCATGTAGAGTTCATCCGTAGTATTTGGCGGAATATATGAAGCACAGATATAAAGACTTTCAGCTGATTCCGAAATGGAGACACACAGCTGATCGAGTAGCGAGACACACAGCAATGAGGACACCTCCTCCTCTTATATAGCCAGTTTTATCAGAATCTCTATCATTACGATAAATTTGATAAAGGTTAGAGTCAAAAAATTCGCCATCATAAAAATCTGCATTCAGCCAGGTCTCAATGAAAACTATAACGTCATTTATCGAGTTTAGCTAATACAGCTAGCTTGCACATTCAAAGCATAAATGCTTGAAAAAATTTACCCACGAATATTAGTTGGGCTCGTAACAAACACATGCAGTTTTAAAATATCTACAATATTATTTTAGTTATTAAAGCTTCAATCTACATTTGAGTTGATTTTTTGACAGATTAACATTGAAATGTGTGCAATTATTAACTATATTACACATACGGTTAAAAGGTGATGATACAACATAATTTGTTCTACTAAATGGAAAATATATGTATCACCATTTCTACTCAGCTCTGGTGAATCCAATTTACCAGTAATGAGTTGATGTATATAGATTACATCGGCATTTTTTCTGCGATCTTCAAGTGATTTCAAGTTTAATAGCTTCAGCCGATCGTATGGTGGAAGATTGTAATTATCAACCCAATTTAAACCATTGAGAGCGAATCGTAAAGAGTTTTTTTGTATACGTTCGATACGATCTGTGTGCACTTTATAAAAAGGAGACCATACTTGACTTGCATATTCTAGATGACAATGTACTAGAGTATTATATAGAGGTGATGTAGTCAAAGGACTATTAAATTCTTTAGCCCAGCGCTTGATAAATCCATGCAATGATGAGGCTTTTTTTACATATATGTTCAATATGAAGTTTGAACGATAAAGTGGGATCAACAAACAGACCTAGATCCTTTACTATATGTACTCTACTTACATTTTCCTCTTTTAACATATAGTTATACTCTATATTGTTTCTCTTTCGATAAAATACCATAGACTGACACTTATCTGGATTAAGTACCAAATGGTTCTTAAAACACCAAATCTCAAAAAAATTTAAATCTGTCTGCAGTAATTTAGCGTCCTTCTCATCCTTGATAGCCATATAAATTTTCATGTCATCTGCATAGATTAATAGATTGGAGTACTTTATATTGTATAAGACATCATTAATCACTAAAATAAATAAAAGAGATCCAAGATGGCTACACTGAGGTACCTCGGATGTTGCAATAAAAGGTGAAGATGAAACTTTTCTGAAACGTATTTGATATGACCGATCAGATAAGTAAGATAGTATCCATTTCACAAAGAATTCTGGAAAACCAAGTATCTTTAATTTGAACAAAATTAAATTGTGATGAAGCTTGTCGAAAGCTTTGCTGAAGTCAATATATATGCAATCAACTTGTTTTCCTGACTCAATTTCGCCAGTTGTGAATGAGGTGAAATCCAGTAGGCTCTATACGGTGGATCTACCGGTAACAAATCCATGCTGACGTATTGTAATTACATGTTTACAATGAATTTTTACATGATCATACACAATGCGTTCAAACAATTTCGGGATAGATGAGAGTTTAGCAATTGGTCTATAATTGGTAACTTCGTTTTTGCACCCTTTTTTAAAAATTGGACTTATACATAACGACGCACCACAGTGTTTTAAAACTGTAGCAGGAATACCGTCTGGCCCAGAGCTATAATCATCATCAATTGACGAAATGTATTGCAAGATTAGATCCGGTGTAAAGAACATAGAATCTAGTGAAGTTTTGGGTGCTGAGTGCATGTATTGAAAATAGTTATTATCAATAATGAACGGATCACTACTAAACGATTGTTTAAAAAGGCTAGCAAATAAGCCACATGTAATATCAGGGCCACTTGGTAACTCCTTTTAATTTGTTGTAGTGCGTGCTATTTTATAATTTCAGAACAAATAACGCCAGAAAAAGCTGAAATCTAAATTACAACAACCATAGTGAGCGCAGTTGACTGCGCTCACTGTGGTTAGTGCAGTGCGTCACACTCTCGCATAAAGAATTGCACACAAAAGAACAACAACAACTCTGATGCATGGTTTTTTTTGTTGTTGCTGGTTTTACACAGCAAACAGAGAGTTTCAAAAAGAAAAACTGAAGTATATGCGAAAAAGAGTTTAAATTATTGTGATTAGAAAATACATTAAATTATTAAGTGAAGTAGCCGCGGTGGCTCAGTGGTTAGTGCGTTGGACTGCGAGCCAAAAGGTCCCCGGTTCAAGCCTGGACTGGGGCTAACAACATCTTTTCATAGAAACATTTTTCTATATCGCGCTACCTCTCGGCAGTAAATGGCAAACCTACGAGAGTAAAACATTGCCTTTGAAAAGCTCTCACCCGCCGTTCGGATTCGGCAATAAACTGTAGGTCCCACCACTTTGAGTACAAATATAAAACGCACAGCTCAAACTGGTGAGAGAGCTCGGCCTAAGTTCTTATAGGACGGTAGTGTCAAACTATTATTATTAAGTGAAATGAAAAAACAACATTTCGATAAAAATAAATATACCCAACAATGTTAAATAAAATTAATAAAATTGTTAAAGAATAATAACCAAAATTTAGTGACATTACAAAGTGAATTTTTAAATTTAATAAAAGTGTTTTCACAGATTTAAAAAATAAGTAAATGATTTAAAATACTTTTTCACAAAAAAAAATATTTAAAATACTTTTTTACAAAAAAAAAAAAGAATTAAAAAATCATTTGAAGAAATATTTTGAACTTGTAGGAAAACAGAACTGTGATTTAAATATAAAAATATATACAATTACAATAAAAGATATTTTTTTGTTACATTTTGTCACATGATTTTGTTACTTCATTTATAAATCTATTTTTTTTGAAATTAAGCCAAAGAAATTCGCGGTGAACAAAAAAAATTATATTTTTAACCAAATTATGATTTCAAAACTAATCGATAGATTTTGTTTATTTTTAACGAAATATGAAAATATCAGCACAGTTATGTGATTTCTCAAATTTCAGAGCCAGAATGATTTTATTTTTGACCACATTGATTGTGATCAGAAATACGTTAGTGCGTTATGATTATATCGAATTAATATTTGAAATTAGTACACATTTTTTTACATATTAATGCTAATTTGTGTTAGTATAACCTTTAAATAATGGGTTTGTGTTAGTTATAATATGAAACACTAAATACTTCAAATAAAATAAATAAGTTTCTAATGAAAATGATAGTATTTCACTACGATTTTCTTCTAAATCGGCGGCAACTTTTTCTTTAGAAGATGTATTTTATAAAAGACAAAATACAATTTTGAGGATTTGAGAGGATATTGGAAGATATTTAAGTTATGTTCCAATATGCATTTTCATATATTTGATATGGAATGAAATTTTGTCCTCTCTTTGAAGACTCTTAAACTATTGATGTTATATGAATTTTAAAATTTTTAAAAATATTTTTTTAATTTTGTTCAAAAATTTTATCATTTCGTTCACCGTGTGACGTAAGTTATCACCAGTCAAAGGAGAAAAAAATAAATATTAATAATTGCAATACATGGGGATTTAAATGAAATAAAAATATTATTACATTACGAATTAAATTGAATGAAACTATGTTTTTTCCAACACAAAACCGAAAATTCAAATTTGCAATAGTCAAAGTCTGAAATATATCGATAAAAGTGGCATTTGTTTTTTTTATATATTTTAAGAAATACGTCAAAATTGTACACAATATCCAACACTGCGTATGAGTTCGAATACGATAATAGATATGATAATCGTACAATGATATCGGATATCCAAAAATCACCGTTATATTTAAATATAAAATATTTTCATATAAACATTTTTTTTCCTTTGTATTTAGAAACAAATTTTCAGCTAGCTGAATGGTTTTTACTAGTAAGAAATAATGCTGTCTTCAGTCACAGAGGGTTTAAATGAAGATAAGTGTAGTCATCTCTTCTTGACAACAACATCTTCTTGAAAACTTTCTCCAACAACAGTAGTTTCTTTCTACTCACATTCGTCCATTCTGAGCAGCGAGAGAACTTAAAGCAGGAACATCAGCATAAGAGAGAGAAGCGGTAGCAGCACCAGCCAGTGTTGTCACTCTACCACGATTGTGGTAGATATACCAGTTTTTTCGGAACTTTTAGATTTCTACCATTTCTACCAGGGTTCAAAATCTACCATTTTTTAAGTTATGTAAAATTTCTAATGATGTTCCTTAATAAAACTATCAAACTCAAATCAGAATACTGAAAGAAATAACCGTAAATTTAAAAATTTATTCTAAGCAAACATTGAAGTTTCAATATGTGCGTTTTACAGTCTGATTTCATGATCATGAATTTCCATTAAAAAAACATCTCAACACGTATACGTACTGAGCAAAATGCGTCTATCAAATAAGATCGTTTAAAAAAGAGCTCTATTTAGAATGAATGTGGCTTTGGTGAGCCTTTGATATAAAATAAGTCATAATTCATTTATTTGCAAAAAAATAAATGTTATTTTGATATATCACATTCAATTTTTAACTGATTTCCAGAGCTTGAGCCTAACTGGAATCTATGTATTTATTGTGTTGTTAAGGAAAATTATATAATTTATTTAAGTTTGATTATACAATTGAAATATGTAAATAATATATTAAAAAATTTATATTTTACGTATTTGCAAAAAAGAGGCAGTGTCAGCAAAAATCACAGGAACAGCAGCAACAACAGGTGCCAAGGGGCACGAAACGACTAGCTTCATGAGCGAAACCGGTTTTAGCACTTGATTTTCGCTGTGTTAACTTTATCACAAAATAAAATATGAACCTTTCCCTACGGATAATTGGCAAAAAATCTGTGTTCAAATATTAGTTTTTGGAAAAAATCAAAAATAAATTTGTATTACCAAAAAAGTGTGTCGAGAGACACACTTTTTTGCTCTTAAGAGCTTAAAAATCTTTTAATATTAGTTCGCAATGTTTTTGCTGTCAAATTTCGAAAAAATGTTTTAAACTTTATCTTACTGAAATTTTTCGAAATATTTTTTAAAATTTGTTTATGAAATATTTGATTAAAATGAAGGGAATTGCACGCAGAGATATACAATTTCATATTTATGTAATGTAGTGTGCTAGATGCAAAATCGAACAAAATTCTTAGCATCTGATGTCCGCATTATGGGAACACATGAATAACACTGCGTAATCTTCTCGCATGTATTTGATTCGGCATGCTTTAATGGTTTAAAAAAATTATATTACTCATCCGTCGTCAACGAATGTTTCTGAGCGACTGAAATTTTTAAAAATTTGACATGAAAAAATAATTGCGACACCCTACAGCTACTCTTTATCAAAATTAAATTAATAAAATTGTTTGTTATTCAATATATATTGAAAACATTATTTAAATGAATGGTTAATAAGGAAATATTTTTCGTGACGAATATGAAGTTTACCATATACTAGTTTAAACTAAGTTTAAACAATACGAACTAAATAAAACACTTAATTTATATGTTTTCAATTTTAATATCTGCATCGCACATTAGGCTTAGTGTGTGGAAAAGGCGCGCATCGATGTTTTTTGTATGTAACTTTTGAAATAAAAAAGATTTTGAAAATAAGAAAAATTGTTTTAAAAACTGAACACTTCAGGGAATATATATATATTTTAGTTTTAGTTTTAGTTTCAAACTTGTTCCATGAATACCCTACATGTAATGGAATGGCAGAGTTGACTGATTTGTTGATATGAAAAATATATATATAAAAAAATAGAAATTCCTAGTTTTTCAACAAAATTACATTAAATTATATTAATTTTTATAATTCTCTTAGTTCTGGCATAATCAGTTACATTTTGTTTATTAATTGAGAAATTATTGAGCAAAATGTGAAATACGACTGAAATTCTCACTATAAAAAACCTGGAAATAATTTTAAAAAATGTGGGCGGATCACGCACATTTTTGGAACAAATATTTTTAGATAAACTCTGACAATACGTTTTAAATTTTGTAATTGTATCTCGGTACTTTTTGATTTCTGGAAATAATGAAGAAGAAATGTGGGCGGATCACGCACATTTTTGGAACAAATATTTTTAGGTAAATTCTAACAATACGTTTTAAATTTTGTAATTGTATCTTCGGTACTTTTTGAGTTATAGGTTCCTAAAGAGTTATATAAATGTATCTTGTATGGGAGGTGTCCGTAGAGGGATTTGGCTCATTTCCGTACTCAAAATCATCGTTTTTTTTCAGGAACTTTTGAAGGGTCATTAGGTCCGGTTGGGCCATTTTTCATAGCCTTGTTAGGGTCCGATTAAATTAGTTTAATCGTAATAAAAACTGTATTCCATTCCATTAATGAAAATACGTATAACTTTTTTGACAATTAAACATACACAAAAATAGCAATAAATTGAAAAAGGCTTTGAAAATTATTCGAAATTTATATAATTTGAGAAAATATTAAATAACACTGTGGAGACACACTCAACAATTCACTGTACTTAAATTTTATTTTAGTTGTTAAGTTTTTATAATTAAAAATTTTATTGTAAATAAAATTAATTCTAATAATTTGTGAAAGCGAAAAGTCAATTTATTTTGTGACTGCCTCGACTTTTCCACAAAATTGGTGACCTTCGACGAGAGATCGGTGACTGACTACAAATTAGTGCTCGCCTACAAAGATGCCACTCACACATTCACCATCGCCTCCAGCGGATAGTGCTACGCGAAATCAATCGGACAGCAACAATCAACACGGTGAACAACAGGCAACAGCAGAGATTGCAACCGCAGCTACAGGTACGGTCCACAGACTACCACCATTCTGGTCGGAACAACCACGCTTATGGTTCATACAAGTTGAAGCAGTCTTCACCATCTCGCGCATTTCTCGAGATGACACTAAGTATACGCACGTAATAGCGAACCTGGACTCATCGTATCTGAAGTTCATCGGCGATATCCTCGTTAATCCGCCAGCAGAACGTAAGTACGAAACAATCAACGAGCGATTACTTTCATCGTTCGCGATTTCTGAAGAAGCCAAACTCAAAAAACTCTTCAGTGGTCTGATTATTGGCGACCAGAAGCCAACACATTTTTTGCAATCTATGAAAACTCTTGCAGCAGGCAATGGTGTTGGTGATAACGTCTTAAAGACATTATTTCTTGACCAACTACCAGAGAACGTTCGGTCGATTTTAGCTACCAGCAACGCCGAGCTAGTCGAACTGGCACAACAGGCGGACAAAATCATCGAGATTGCACGTCCACACGTTACTAGCGTGTCAACGGACAACACTCTGATACATCAATTGACCACGCAAATCGAAGCGTTA
Source organism: Dryomyza anilis (assembly GCA_951804985.1). Lineage (NCBI taxonomy): Eukaryota > Metazoa > Arthropoda > Insecta > Diptera > Dryomyzidae > Dryomyza > Dryomyza anilis. Next base: position 46,606,546 of record OX638132.1, on the reverse strand, counting down.
GATCGGAAGTTCAACGACGCATTTCGCGGAAGGAGCGCACTGGACAACGCCATCGCAGCAAATCCAGCAAACGGAAAGATTGGTGTTGGTACCATAACCGATTTGCCACCAAGGCCAACAAGTGCATCCCACCATGCGCATATCATCAATCAAAAAAACTAAATGAAGTTTCGGGTACAGCGGCTCCCGGAATTTCAACACCATCATCAGGCCGCTTGCTAGTCACCGATAGGTGCACAAAAAGGACATTCCTTGTCGATACTGGGGCTGACGTCTCGGTAATACCAGCTGCTCAAGTCACAAAAAACACGCTGTCAAAATGTAAATTAAAACTGTTCGCTGCAAACGGAACAGAAATCAGGACCTACGACACAAAACTTCTGCAGGTAAACCTAGGTTTAAGAAGAAATTTTTATTGGATTTTTATTGTCGCAGACGTAACACGGCCAATACTAGGGTCCGATTTTTTAAGTCATTTTCACCTATTGCCGGATTTGCGTAATCGTACACTGGTCGACGGCAAGACTTTTATTACAACTCCAGCTGAGCTGACTAAAATGTCTTCACCATCCGTTTCGCTTATCGTAAAGGACAACTCCTCTTACCAGCAGCTACTGAAACAATTTCCAGAAATCCTTAGTCTTAATTCTTCATTACAAAGTCCGAAACAAACAACAGCCTTTCATTTTATTGAGACTACTATGCACCTGTAGCAGCAAAAGCACGCCGGTTAGATCCAGCTAGATTAGCCATAGCAAAAAAAAGAATTTCAATTTATGCTTGAGCATGGTATTGTTAGACAATCCAAAAGTGCATGGGCGAATCCTTTGCATATGGTTCCCAAAAGCAATGGCGATTGGAGACCATGCGGTGATTATCGCTATCTTAATCAAAAAACACTTCCAGATAAATATTCAATCCCTTTTATCACCGATTTGAATAGCAACTTAAAAGGAGCAACGATTTTTTCTAAGATAGACCTCGTACGCGCATATCACCAGATTCGCGTCAATCCAGACGACATACCGAAAACCGCAATAATAACACCACTCGGGTTATTTGAATTTCTAAGGATGCCATTTGGATTGCGCAATGCCGCACAAAGCTTCCAACGGTATATGGCCGAAGTTTGCAGAGGTTTAGACTTCACATTTGTCTACATCGATGATGTGTTAATCGCTTCTAAAACAGCGGAAGAACATACTGAGCACTTGAAATTACTTTTTCAACGTTTCAAGGACTTCGGGATCTTAATTAACCCTTCGAAGTGTTTATTTGGCGTTCCAAAAATTGATTTTCTATGATTTTGCCTTTCGCCAGACGGCATTTCGCCAACGAAAGCTAAAGAAAGCAGATATCATTGCATTCAGTAAGCCTAACAATATTTCGGAGTTACGTCGATTCTTAGCGATGCTCAATTTTTAACGAAAGTTCCTGCCAGGTGGCGCAAAGGCTCAGGTAAAACTTAATGAACTCACAAAAGGAGCTATTAAGAATGACAAAACAAAGATACAATGGACAGAAGACTTGGAAATTGTATTTAACAATTGCAAAACCGATTTGTCAGACGCTGCATTACTCGCTCATCCAGACCCTGAGGCGGAACTTTTCCTTAAAGTTGATGCTTCAGATAAAGCTATTGGAGCAGTTTTAGAGCAATGCGAAAGACAGCACTGGAGACCTCTTGCTTTCTTCTCCAAAAAATTGTCGCCAGCAGAGTGTAAGTATAGTACGTATGATAGAGAAGTATTGGCTGCGTACAGTGCCATAAAACATTTTCAGCACATGCTTGAAGCACGTACATTCGTACTCTATACCGACCACAAACCTCTTACCTTTGCTTTGAGACAGAAACCAGAAAAAGCTTCACCACGTCAATTCCGACACTTAGATTTCATCGCGCAGTATACTTCAGAGATTCGACACATATCTGGTAAGCTAAACGTGGTAGCAGACGCAATGTATTGAACAAATATCGGAAATAAATTATGAAGCAATAGCACAGGAACAGCAGTTAGATGAAGAACTGAAAACACTGCTGGAAACAGCAAATGATCTTCAACTGAAATTACTACCAATTCCACACTGCAACACCGAACTTTTCTGTGATATTTCTACTGAACGGATACGATCGTATATTCCACAGCAATTTCGAAAATTAATATTCGACAACATACATGGATTATCGCACGCTGGCACACGCGCTACTCAGAAAATGCTGACGCAAAGATTTGTATGGCCTTCAATCAAACAGGACTGCAATAATTGGGTCAAGTCGTGTCAAAATTGTCAAGCAGCAAAAATACATAGACATACTAAATCGCCTCTTGGAATTTTTTCAGCACCATCACGCAGATTTTCTAATCTTCACTTGGATATTGTAGGGCCGCTACCTCCTTCAGAGGGTTTCAAGTACCTGCTATCTATAATAGATCGTTTTACGCGTTGGATAGAAGTTGTGCCGCTACAAACAATTACTGCTGAAGAAGTTTGCCGAGTATTTTATGACACTTGGGTTACAAGATTTGGCTGTCCCTGCAATATTTACACGGATCGGGGACGACAGTTTACGTCACAAACATTCCACAACATGACAAAACTTTTAGGCGCCAAAGTTCACCATTGCACAGCGTTTCACCCTCAGTCTAACGGAATGGTCGAACGTGTACATCGAACGTTGAAAGCTGCACTTACCGCACATGAAAACTATCAATGGACCAAAACTCTTTCAACTGTGCTGTAAGGTTTGCGCGCATCGTTCAAAGAAGACATACAAACTACGACTCATACAAACTAAGACATACAAACTACGACTCAAAGAGACTACACCAGAGGACAACGAAGACCACAGCGAATTTTTAACCAACTTCAAACGCGCTATGTCTGAGATCAAGCCAATTCCTACAAGCAACCACGCGACATCCAAGATTTTTGTAAACAAGGATTTGGAAACGTGCACACACGTCTGGATCCGTTCGGAAATACACAAAGCACTACAGTATCAATATTCCGGTCCCTACAAAGTACTGGAAAGAGGTCCGAAATATTTTAAAGTACAAATTGGTCTCAAAAGTGATCAAATATCAATTGATCGAGTAAAACCAGCTTTTATAGACCAATCCTTTCTTAATCATAAAATTAATAATAATTGTAATAGTTTTAAGCATCCTATTTTAAAATCTGTATCGTTCAAATAGATATTTTTAACTAGGATGGGTGTAATGTGGAGACACACTCAACAATTCACTGCACTTAAATTTTATTTTAGTTGTTAAGTTTTTATAATTCAAAATTTTATTGTAAATAAAATTAATTCTTATAATTTGTGAAAGCGAAAAGTAATTTATTTTGTTACTGCCACGACTTTCCCACAAACACCAATCGATTTTATTTGAAATTTGTACTTACATTTTAAAAAATATTTTCATAATATTGATAGGGTAATTCGAACAGAAAAGCGTTTGGTGAAAATTTATTTATTTAACTTCAAAATTTAAATTTTATATACCAATTTATTTGTTAATGTATATTTCTTTTTTTTTTTTTGGTTAAAAAAACAATTTTTTTAATAAATGAGGATGTCTTTTTTAGAAATATGAAAACAAACAAATTAAAATTTAGTACTATTTTAGAATTTGATGAAATTTAGAAGTATGGTGAAACAACCTAAAATTGGTAATATTTTAACTTCACAGATGGTTTGGTTTAAGAGATTTGATGATTTAAATAAAAATATGTATAAATATCGCAAAAGTCGTGTTAATCAATTGAAGTTATTAAGCAATAGTAAAGCCAAATAAAACACTGAAGTCTCATTTAAAATTTGGATCTTAGAGTGGTCATCTTTAAACAAAGTTTATTTCAAAAGGATATATATCAAAAAGTAATGGCAAAAGTCGACTTTAAAATTAAAATCAGCTTTTTGACGTTTTATTATTTATGAAAATTGTCAAAAAGTAGAATTTAATATTAAACTTGACTTTAAATTATCTTTGAATTTGAAATGAAAATGCATACATACATTTTTTTCAAATTCAAATGCGGATATTGTGGTTAAAGCAAATAATAAAAAAATTCAAAAAGTCTCTGATTTATGACAAACAAAAAAATATTAATTTATATAATTCTCTTAGTTCTGGCATAATCAGTTACATTTTGTTCATTAATTGAGAAATTATGTGAAATACGACTGAAATTCCCACTATAAAAAACCTGGAAATAATGAAGAAGAAATGTGGGCGGATCACGCACATTTTTGGAACAAATATTTTTAGGTAAATTCTAATGTGAACAAAAAAAAAAAATGATAAAATGTTCTACATTTTTGGGAAACTGCTGGAAATATTACAATTCGGTTTCAATAGACCATCTTCTTAAATAGATCGAAAATCTGGATTTATGAATCGTAAATGTGCGTCGAAAGTAAAGTGTTATGAGATATGTCAAAAAAATTTAATATATTTCATATTTTCACAAAGAAACTGAAATCATTTCCAGTTCCAAATAATATCGAAGAAATGGATTAAAGATCCAAATAAACGAGCGAGAGACTGTGCAAAACCGAATAGAACAATATTTTATAATTTGTTCAAAAGGATGTAACCCTTCAAACTGCCCTGAGCTAGGTTCAAATTTAAAAATTTTGATTTATATAAAATCCATTCTTCGAAAAATATTGAAATATTGTTAAACTGAAATAAAATGAGCGATAGTTGGATTAGTGTTATCAAAAATGTTAGAAGAAATGGTGTCCAATGGCTGATGGTGGGCTGGAACACTAAAATATGGAAATTCGTCCTAACTCTTTCAGAAATATAATTCTTTAACTATTTTTAAAAGCTATGGAGTATTGTTCTTCATTTGTGATATAATTTTTTACCGTGTTAATTTTTTTAAGTTATAAATAAAAGAAAATGTATACATAATTTCGTTTACACACTTCATTTTGTAGCTGAGATCTCTTAAGTATGGATATAAAAGCGTTTTTCCAATATTAATTATTTTAAAGGTTGAAATGTTAATATGAGATATTTTAAAAATCAATTTAAATTTATTTAAATGCGAATAAAAGCTGTAAACGAATTAATATCGTACAACCATTTTCATATTTATACTCAATGATGTCTCAGCCATGAATTACATCCAACTTTTTTCAAATGTTCGATCAAAAATTTGATATGCACTTGTATTTCGAATGCAAATAAACCCCTTTAACGAATTGATCCAGAAAAATTGGGAAACACGATTATATTATTTTTTAGCGAAAATTAAGAAAATAAAGGATTTTCTCATGTGTGCAGCCAAAAGTTGAGTTTTGTCGTACGAACAGTAGTTCAACGGATTCAGAAGTTATGTATAAAAATGTTGTACAATGTTGAAAATTTTGTATGAAAAAAATGGGGTCTTATTTCATAACACAAATATGCACCAATTCTGGAGCCTTATTGATTTAGGGTCTTATTTAATTTTAAATTGTTATTAATAAAAAATTATATTCAAAAAACGTAAAAATAAACGAAAACTAATTCGTTGGAATTTCTGACGCTTTTTTGAGAAATTTATTTTTGTTTCGTTTAAAAATTAAATAAATTTAAATTTAAACTTTACCACGCGTATTTATTAGATTTCTTTAAACAATCTCAGAGAGATTGTTTAGTTGCACATTTTTTAAGGATTTACGCATCTCGCTTAAATGGTTATTTATAATAAAAGTTATGAGTATTTTAATTAGACAAGGTTTGTGTCCAAATAAGTTTAATAAATTTAACAAATTTTAAACTTCTACTACATTTCGTTTCAAATATATAAGCTGGTTTTCAAAGATTGTTATAAAAATTAAACAATTGTTTTTAACAAATATAGAATTTTGTTCATTATAACAGGAACATAGACATAGAGCATCGATATGGAGTCCACAACAATATTTATATCTGGAAATTGTCGGAGTAATACTGCACAACAAACAAAGAATAACTTCGGGACTTTGTGAATCATATATCTCAAGTTATGTGTTAGTGTTCGCTAATGTTTTATCGTGTTCTCGAAATGTAAACTCTTCAGCCCGTCATTTTGGCCTATCTCATGAAAGTAGGATATGTTTTTTTGAGCAAGTACTACATAATTGTTTTTCTATTGAAATCAGCGATTTCATATCGTAAGCAGCAACAACTTCATGAGCATATTTTAATCATCTCTACTAATTTATATCTCTCACAAATGTGCACGGGCTAATGATTTTTAAAATTTTTATAATACGCGCCGAAGAGTTCACATTTTTACACTCGGTAAACATTAACGAACATTAAGACAGAACTTGAGGTCCAGAGACGGGACTTTGTAATTGAGAATTGATTTTGAATTGAATTGAGCAAAACAAATTCTATTTCAAAAATAAAAAATTAGAATTGAAGCAAAGTAATTCACTTCAAAAAAAATATAAATAAATTTGAAATTTTATTTCAATTCAAATTTGTTTTGAAATAAATTGAACAAAGTATTTCAAATTAAAAAAATTTGAATTATAAATACTCAATTCAACTTATTGCTTAGAAATACTCAATGCCATCAAAAAATTTATGAATTGAATTTATTTGAATTGAATTGAATTTATTTGAATTAATTTGAGTTTTAGCAGAGCTCCCTGCAGTAAAAGTTCAAGTGGTGATAATTTCCATGTGAAATTCGAACTCCGATGCATCATTGGACATTTTTGGTTGAAATTGTTACAATGTACACAGTTCAATTTTATGTGCGTCTGTTCCAATGGGCATAGATTCACAGCCAAGTGCGTCATTGAAACATTTGTGGATGAATCTGTCCCAGTGGGATTACAGAAGCACACAAGTGCGTCATTGGAACTTTTTTGGATGGATCTGTTCCAGTGAGATTACAGAAGCACACAAGTGCGTAATTGGAACTTTTTTGGACAAATAGGTTCCATTGGGATTTGGCCAGAACCCAAGTGCGTCATTGGGAATTTTTTTGGACAAATTAGTTCCATTGGTAATTGGCCAGAACCCAACTGCGTCATTGGGAATTTTTTTGGACAAATTAGTTCCATTGGGATTTGGGCAGAACCCAACTGCGTCCAATTGTTCCAAAAAAATGTCCAATAACGCAAGCGGATTCTGGCCAAATCACAATGGAACCTATTTGTCCAAAAAAATGTCCAATGACGCAGTTGGGTTATGGCCAATTCCCAATGGAACTAATTTGTCCAAAAAAATGCCCAATGACGCAGTTGGGTTCTGGCCAATTCCCAATGGAACTAATTTGTCCAAAAAAATGCCCAATGACGCACTTGGGTTCTGGCCAAATCCCAATGGAACCTATTTGTCCAAAAAAATTCCCAATGACGCAGTTGGGTTCTGGCAAAATCCCAATGGAACCTATTTGTCCAAAAAAATTTCCAATGACGCAGTTGGGTTCTGGCCAAATCCCAATGGAACCTATTTGTCCAAAAAAATGTCCAATGACGCAGTTGGGTTCTGGCAAAATCCCAATGGAACCTATTTGTCCAAAAAAATGTCCAATGACGCAGTTGGGTTCTGGCCAATTCCCAATGGAACGAATTTGTCCAAAAAAATGCCCAATGACGCAAGCGAGTTCTGGCCAAATCCCAATGGAACCATTTTCTTAAAAAAAAAGTCCGATGACGCAGTTGGGTTCTGGCCAAATCCCAATGGAACCAATGTTCCAAAAAAAAGTGCGCAGTGGGTTTTGGCCAAAGAATTTGTGCTAATTGGTATATATTCAACCAAAAACTTCGAATGATCCACCTAGATGCGTATCTATGCCCCTTAAAACAGATTCAAATATGCTGGCCCCGGGTGCAACAGATTTACCGAAAAATATCCCATGATGCATCTGGATGCAATTCTGTGCCATTGAAATACATTCAAGCCAAAATGTGGTGCGTGCCACTTCAATATCAATGCTTTTGTATTTTAAATAGAATTGATCAATTCCAATTCATGTTTGTTGAATTGAAATTGATCAATGCCAATTTCAAAAATTTGAATTGAATTGAATAAAAGTATTTCACTTCAAATTTTTTTGAATTGGAATTTGTTTACTCAATTCAAATGAAATATTTTTCGAATTGAAATACTTTTTTCAAATGCCATTTAAATAAATAGAAATGAAATTATTTGAAAGCAATTTCAATTCATGAACAAATTTAATTTGAAAAATAATGAATTAGTCCCGTCTCTGTTGAGGTCGATGATTCGCAAACTCTCGAAATTCTTCTCTGTATTTTGCAGATATTCTCCGTTCTCTGGTAATTAACTTGATAAAAGCTTTACATTTTCCCGATAAAAATATTATTGTTGATATGGCAAATTGATAAGAAAATACGATTATTGTATTAATTTTTAGATTTTTTTTATATTTTTATGTCACTTGAGAACTTAAATAATTTTAAATACAACTTACGCAGTCTTTAAATTACGAAGTTTTATTTCGTTTATAAATAATGTTTTCATGTTTAAAGGCATTTTAAGAATTGTTTAAAATTGAACAACATTTATAAATACAGATGTAAATGTATTTTTTAAATTAAAATTTTTTAAATATATTTTTTGTTAAAAAATATAATAATAAATTTACAAACAAAAATATTTTTGAACTATGTAAAAAATTGCTAAAATAAAAAGTTGAAAATAATTGTTTAAAAAATTAAATTGTTTGTTTTGTTTAAAAAAATAAGATTGTAAGAAAATTCCAATAATTTTTAGTTCGGAAAAAATGTTTCTTCTACCAAAATAACGTCAATATTGTTCCAAACAAAAGTTTTTCAACACAAAAAAAAAAATTCGACAAAAAAATGTTTTGCAATGAATATTTTTGTAAAGAAAGTATGCATTTTTGAAATATGAATGTAAGAATTATATGAATTCTAAACTTTCCTGTACTGACCATGTTAACAATATACTTAAACGCATTTATTATAACATGCTCCATTTACCCCTATTGTGACTAAAAAGATATTGGTCGTTCAGCTTATAATTCCCATAATCACGTACTCTGAACTAATATATAGTAATCTCGATTCGCACTCATCGCACAAAATTATAGTTGCTTTCAATGATGTAACTCGCTACGTGTTTAACATGAGACGCTTTGAGCATGTCTCTGCGAAAAGAAAAGAAATACTAGGCTGTGGCATTATTGACTACTTAAATGCATGAAACTGCATATTTCTACATAAATTTCTACATACACTTGAAGACTCCACCATACCTTTATCAAAAACTACGTTTCAGTATTTGTGTTTGAACCCCCAAAAACACCCCCCCTGTGCGCTCGGGGGGCGTTAGTTTTTGCAAAAACTAATATCTGGACACAGATTTTTTTTGCCAATTATCCGTAAGGCAAGATTCATATTTTATTTTGTGATAAAGTTTGCATCTGCAACATGTCGAAATTGTGCCATAACTTGCGATATAAAGTACCAAAAACGGCCTTTTTTGCAACTTTGACTCGATTTTGTGCAAAATATCGACGTATTCTTGAGTATGCAGCAAGAAGCAGGAGACCGCAATTAACCTGAAATGATAGGTTTCACTCTAGATTAGGCCAATAACCCTTAATTTGTAGAACAGTGTAACCAATTATATTGCACTATAAAATATACTATTAAAACCATAGTAAAATTACTATTTCATCAATACCATATCCTATTGAGTTAATGTTGCCCACCTTATTAGCTAAATAATAATACAAAATACTATAAAAACTATTAAATTAATAGGAAAAACTGTAGTTTCGCGCCCTTTAGAATCAATAGTCGTACTATTGGTTTTCTGTGTTTTCTAATTGTTTATTATTCAAACATAAAAATTGTTATGGTATATATTATTAATATGTTTTCAACTAATCCCTGGATGCAAATTTTTCAGTCCCGAAATTTCGGGATTGAAAAATGGTCCGGGATTACCTTCCCTAATTTTCGTTTGGTTTTTTTTTTTTTTTTAAATATATTAATTTTTAGAGAGAGTTCCTAAAAATTTATTCGCGTATAAAAATTATTTCTTTTTAACTTTTATTCATTCGGATTATTTATTTTTAAATCATAAATTCATTTGGAAATATTCCAGGCCGCAAAAAATAACTGACGGCATTTTTACGAAAAATAAAATGAAAACAAAACGTTTTTTCTTAAAATATTGTTACCAAAATTCAGTCTATGGAAAACTGTTCTAAGAGTTCGTATCGCTGGATAGAGTACAAAATAAAAACGCACTTATATTTGGTTTTAACTAGTATTATTTCAACTAGTATTAATTAACTTTATTAATTTAAATAACAACTTAAAGAATAATCACTTATATCAACTGCTGAATTTTTACAATTTATCTTTACAATGTTCACTCACGAGACGCACTAGTTCACTATTAAATCACAACTGAACTGCAGTGCCTCAGATGCGCGGCCTTATATACTGCATGCATCAGTTCGACACGTTTCGACAAGATTCGACTTGTTTCGAGAACCTTCTACTCGTTTCGTGAATGACGCATGCTATTGGCATTTCATTCGCACTCATGTGTTTTAATGCGCTGATCTTCCATCTCTTTCTCGCACACTGCCTCAGTGCGCTGAATGATCTTCCGTCTCTTTCTAACACATTGCTTAGTGCGCTGAATTGTCTTGCGTCTCATTTATTATTGTTGATTGCTTGCACAGTGGAGCAAATTACCTCTTTTCGTAACAATATAAATTATATTTTGAGTACTTTTCGAGTTATTGGTTCCTAAGGAGTTATATAAAACAGACTTGTATGGAAAGTGGGCGTGTTCGTTGCGCTTTGTTAAATCAAACTTAAATATCAATGTTCTGACAACGGATTCTTAAAACCAGCCAAAAATAAAAATACACGTGTATTAGAATTTTGAAAATTGGGGAGTAAAATATAAAATAAATTAGTGAAACTTCTAACGTGTTTCCGGTGTTGTTTCCAGTTGGGGTAGTTACAGCGTCCTCAGAGTCCATTGTAGGGGCGGAAACATTAAATATCCCTACCTCCATTTATTGGACACAACTTCCGTGTACCCGAATTTCACTCTGCTGCCTATAAATAGACAGCATTTTCACCAGTCTGGAATCACCAGATTTGGCTCGGACGGGTTGTGCAAATAAATACTTAATTATACTTAATTTAAATACACTTATAATATAAAGCCCGACGCGAGCGTTGCCAGAAGGAAAAACAATCTATAATGGTTGATTGCATGTGGTTATTGAGGGGGAAGTGGGCCCCGAAATCCTTGCGGATGCAGCGGTCTTTTTAATAGGCAAATACAAAGGTTAGCGTCGGTTGAAACTTACAATAGAGTGCTACACCAGAATTGCGAGAACGGTAGATAATGTGCGAACTAGACGTCGGTGTGCGGTATAGTGTGCGGTATGTACGATGTGCACGTCGGGTTGACCGGTGCTAGGGTACCAGCGTCAATCAGAAGACGGATAGCGGTCTGCGGACGTACTGCGTAAGTGTCAGGATGACCGGTGGTAGAGTACCAGCGTCAATCAGGAAAACGGTAAGCGGTCTGCGGACGTACTGTGTACGTGTAATGGCCAACGGTGGGGTATCAGCGTCAAATGACGTTGAGCGGTATGACCACGTGATGTACACGTTGGTTGTGAGCAAAGTAAATGACGAATGTTGTGGTGGGCTAAGGCCGAAAGTAGCGAAGTGCAGCTGCTACTGTAAGTGTCGGTAAAGACGGAAAGCCTGTATATTCATACATGCTGTAGGCGGTCCGGATGGATCACACCCTTTCGATTTAAGTGCAAGCTCCATTTACGAGTTATTTCATATAAACTATTCTGGAATCATGGGGGCTATGAGGGCGATTATCACAAGGCAACGTGTCTCAGCGCTTCAACATGGCGAAGTCAGCGCAATTCTTGTCTCAAGTCAACTCACTGGTCACCAGAATTGGCAATTTGTCAAATGGTGACACCTCCACTTCGGTGGAAGTCCTCCTCGTGGAAGTCCCTGGAAACGACGCTCTACACCACCAGGTGTAGAAGTCGGCTAAAGTGAGTGGCGAACATCTCCCTCAGAGTGAGGGTTCGTGCGTTGGGTTTGGGTCCCACCACGGAAAAAACCTATGCGCCCAATGAAAACAAAAAAGAAGCCTCGGATAACGACCGATTACCAAGATGACGACCCACGCAAACGTTTTAAGGACCATGGTTTACGAATATGCACCTGGAATGTCCGGACCCTTTATAGGGAAGGTGCCTCTATCCAGCTGGCAGATGTCCTCGAAAAATATAAGGCTGACATCACCGCTATCCAGAAGATGCGATGGACGGGACAGGGCTGCTCGAAACAAGCGTCCTGTGATATCTACTACAGCTGCCTTGCGGAGAGACACGAATTTGGATGTGGGTTTGTGGTCGGCAAGAGACTCCGCTACCTTGTCTATAGGTTCATGCCCGTGGATGAAAGGCTGGCAAAAATCCGCATCAAGGCTAAATATTTCCACATCAGCCTAATTTGTGCTCACGCTCCGACGAACGAGAAAGATGACGAGATAAAAAAGCGCTTCTACGAGCGCCTAGACAACGCATACGAGCGCTGCCCCCGCCACGATATCAAAAACGTGCTAGGCGATTTTAACGCCAAGGTGGGCAGAGAAGCCATCTATTGTCCCATAATCGGAAAATTTAGCCTCCATGCCAACACTTCCGATAACGGAACGAGGCTAATCGACTTCACGGCAGCACGAAACATGGTAGTTAGTAGCACTAGATTCGAACATTTCAATATCCACAAGGCCACATGGTTGTCGCCCAATCAAAAAACTCGAAACCCAATTGATCACGTTGTGATGGCCGGTAGGCACGCTTCGAGCGTGATGCCAATAGGGATGCCAACATGTAGCAGCCAAGGCTTAAGCGCGCGCTGCGAAGAACGTACGGAATCAAAAGCAGAGAAAGCTAGACGTCGGAAAGCTGCAATCACAACAGACAACGCAAGCCTTTTCCACTCGACTCTCACACCTGCTTATACAAAGCACTCCTCCTCTCGATGATATAAGCGCGCAGTGGAACCTGCTCTATGCGTATGGCTGCCGAAGAGCTGTTTGGATTCCAACGCCCCCTAAGGAATCAGTGGTATGACCAAGAGTGTCGCGCGGCCACTGCAGAGAAAGACGCTGCGCCACCCTGCAGTCAGTAGCTACGCGAGCGATACAAAGAGAAGAGGACGGAAGAGAGACGTCTTTTCAGGCGTAAAAAAAGCGAGGCAGAAAGACGTGAGTGTGAGGACATTGAGATGCATGGGGACATGAATTAGGCTCGAAAATTCTTCGAGAAAATAAGACGCCTAGCCGGAGGTTCAGAATCTGGAGCCTCTTCTTGTAAAGATGAGAACGGGTTATCTAGTGACAGATATCCAGAGCACACTGAAGATATTAAGGGATCACTTTTCTAATCTTCTGACCGGTGGTGATGACCGCAATTCCACCGATAGATCACATGAGCAGTCAGCGCAGCATTCTCCAGATTGGAGAAAGAGTCGCGTGAACGAGGACAGGACGAAGTTCCTTGTGTCAACAAGCATAAAAAAGTCCGTGCGTCTTGGACAAAAAGCTGTTTTTGACACCCACAAGTTCGACATTGTGAAGGACTTCTTCTATCTGGGATCCAGCGTAAACAGCAACAACGACATCAGCCTGGAGATCAAACGGAGAATAACTCTTGCCAACAGGTGCTAATTTGGGCTCAGTAGGCAATTGAGAAGTAGAGCCCTCTCTCGCCATACAAAAATAACGCTCTACAAGTCACTCATCATGCCCGTCCTACTTTATGGTGCATAAACATGGACGCTGGCCTCCACCGATGAGAGAGTACTGGGAGAAAGATTCTCCATAAAATCTTTGGCCCTATCTGCTTTGCTAACGAGTATCGAACCAGGATGAGCTGTATGAGTTATTCGACGACATTGACAAGTTAAGCGCATCAAGATCCAGCGGCTTCGCTGGCTGTTGTAAAGTTTGAGTTGTAAAGTTAGAGTTGATTTATTTTACATTTATTTATTCGACAATTTAATTAATCAAAAGACACTTTTTTATTTTTAGAGTTTAAAAGACACTTTTATTAAATTTAATATTGAAAAGACACTATTACTATTTTAGAACCTCCACTTGAGTTTGGTTAAACTACCATCTTTTAAATTACAACGAAAGGTATTAACAATACCTTCGTTTCTATAATATATAATAGTTTGGCACTACAGTCCTATAAGAACTTAGGCCGAGCTCTCTCACCATTTTGAGCTGTGCGTGTTATATTTGTACTCAAAGTGGTGGGACCTACAGTTTATTGCCGAATCCGAACGGCGGGTGAGTGCTTTTCATAGGCAATGTTTTACTCTCGTAGGTTTGCCATTTACTGCCGAGAGGTAGCGCGGAATAGAAAAATGTTTCTATGAAAAGATGTTGTTAGCCCCAGTCCAGGCTTGAACCGGGGACCTTTCGGCTCTCAGTCCAACGCACTAACCACTGAGCTACCGCGGCTACTGAGCTACCGCGGCTACCTTCGTTTCTAGCTTTTCTTAAATTCTATTCTCACAATGTTCTAGTGAGTTTTCACTTTCACTCAATTTTGGTGTACGTGACTTTTGAAGAAAGTCCGACTTGCAGTTTTTGGCTGACACCAATTGCGAAATATCAAAATTGTTGGCAAACGCTGCTCTGCTTATTTTAACGTAGCCCCCTAATCATGGAATTATACATTCTATTGCAAGAGGTGTGGTCTAAGTAAAGCTTTAGCGCTTTGTCGAATTATCGCAAGCTTTTGTTAACTGTGGAAGCTAACTTGAAGAGGTGTGTTCTACGCAAAGCTTAGCGCTTTGCCAAACTATTATCATTGTTGCCAACGTGAAGCGTTGGGACAATGCTATGAACATGTTGCTGTACAACATGAGTACAACATGATATAAAACATGATGCGCTCAACATATGTACAGCAACATCCAAAACTGAATGAATAGTGAAGAACCATAAAGAAAAGAAAAATGTATGCGCTAATTCACAACAGGCTAGGTCATGTCGAACGAATGGATGAAAACACTCCAGCCAAGAAGGTGCTTGAATCGAAACTCGAAGGTGAACAGCGTAGAAGAGGGCGTCCAAATCTGCGTTGGAAAGATCAAGTTGAGGACAACCTGGCAACGCTTGGTGTTTCTAACTGGCGTCAGCGTGCGCAAAGCAGATCCGACAGGCGCGGCTTCACCTCAGCGGCCAAAACCGACCCACGGTTGTAAGGGCCATTTAAGTAAGAAAGTATTCTGGAATCATAGGCCGTGATCGTTGGAGCATTGTAGCTCCAATGCAATTAATGCAGTTGGTTATTTCATGTGGTTCCCAACCAACTGCATTCGGAATTTCCGACTATTTCGTCCTTACGGGTAGAGCATAAGGGTAGAGCTTCTGCCTTTGGTGCCGGATGTCCCAGGTTCGAAACTCGACCGGGACAATATATTTTTTTTTAAGTTTTTATTAATTTTATTTTAATTAGTATCGAATATTATATGTTCGTTTCACCCCCCTTGCTAACCAAAAAAAAAAAAAAATAATATATATATATATATATATATATATATATATATATATATATATATATATATATATATATATATATATATATACATATATTTTTTTTAAATTTTTAATACGGTGTAATTTCCTGGTTGGAAATATTTTGTTTCGATTATGATCCGTCGGCAATTCCCAGTACATCTAAGTGATCTACTCGGTGTATTCGTTCGGATGATGTAGGTCTCGTGGTTCTGATCCCATCGGTTCTACGAGGCTGCTGTTCTATGCGAGCATGATCCGTCGGCAAGGTAACTATTCCCAGTACACCTACGTGATCTACTCGATGTATTATTTCGATTGATATAGGTCTCGTTGTTCTGATCTCATCGGTTCTACGAGACTGCTGTTCTATGTATGTCCGGGATTTTGGCCTTTTTGCGTACTTCCTGTTGCGACGTATGTGTTGTTTGCTTGTGGTAATACCGCGATGTTTTGAGTCCTTGGTCTCATTATCGTCTCATTATAGGGAATACCGTAGCAGTCGGCTAATTCTTCAAGCCGATCGATAAATTCTCCCAGTTATTTATTTCCGTCAAAGTGGAGTCCCCATTTCCGTACGGTGTTCATCACTTCAAAGTCCGGCAGTCCGGGTGGGGGTGGCTTTTCCGGTTGTGTTGCTGCTGATGAAGAGGGGGTGATATTAGGAACATCTTAGTTCTCTTCTCTTTATTCTCTTTAGCCAAGAGTCCCTGCTCGGGTGCCATTTGTAACGTGTTTCCGGTGTTGTTTCCAGCTGGGTTAGTTTCAGCGTCCTCAGAGTCCATTGTAGGGGCGGGAACACAAAATATCCCTACCTCCATTTATTTCACACAAGTTCCGTGTACCCGAATTTCGCACTGCTGCCTATAAATAGACAGCAATTTC
This sequence comes from Dryomyza anilis, assembly GCA_951804985.1. Classification (NCBI taxonomy): domain Eukaryota; kingdom Metazoa; phylum Arthropoda; class Insecta; order Diptera; family Dryomyzidae; genus Dryomyza; species Dryomyza anilis. Next base: position 46,590,065 of record OX638132.1, on the reverse strand, counting down.
ACTAGTCTGGAATCTCCAGATTTGGCTCGGGCTGGTTTTGAAAATAAATACTTAATTCTACTTAATTTAAAATCACTTAAATATACTTATAATATAAAGCATGACGCGAGCGTCGCCAGAAGGAAAAGCAATCTATAATGAGTTGATTGCATGTGGTTATTGAGGGGGAAGTGGGCCCCGAAATCCTTGTGGATGCAGCGATCTTTTTAATAGACAAAGACAAAGGTTAGCGTCGGTGGAGACGGAGAATAGAGTGATACATCAGAATTGCGAGAACGGTGAATAATGTGCGAACTAGACTTTGGTGTGCGGTACAGTGTGCGGTATGTACGGTGTGCATGTCGGGTTGACCGGTGCTAGGGTACCAGCGTCAATCAGGAAGACGGTGAGCGGTCTGCGGACGTACTGTATACGTGTAATGGCCAACGGTGGGGTATCAGCGTCAAATAACGTTGAGCGGTATGACCACGTGATGTACACGTTGGTTGTGGGCAAAGTAAATGCCGAATGTAGCTGCTACCGCCCAGCGATGGGTACGTTAGGCGTTGTGGTGGGCTAAGGCCGAAAGTAGCGAAGTGCAGCTGCTACTTGAAGTGTCGGTGAAGACGGAAAGCCTGTATATTCATACAGACTGTAGGCGGTCCGGACGGATCACACCCTTTCGATTTAAAACCAAGCTCCATTTACGAGTTATTTCATATAAACTATTCTGGAATCATAGGCCGTGATCGTTGGAGCATTATAGCTCCAATGGAATTAATGCAGTTGGTTATTTCATGAGGTTCCCAACCAACTGCATTTGGAATTTCCGACTATTGGTGTGTCTTCGCTAAGCGTTGAATTGGCATAGGGGTAGAGCTTCTGCCTTTGCTACCGGATGTCCCAGGTTCGAAACTCGGCCGGGACAATATATTTTTTTAAAGTTTTAATTAATTATATTTTATTTAGTAGCAAATATTATATGTTCGTTACAAACTCAATCTCTTATTTAAACTTTTATTATAGAAGATTTTTAATAAAATAGTATATAATTTTAATAGATAAAATAAACAATCTTTTTAAAGGGTCTTAATTGTCGTATTCTTAATAAAATATATTAGACAAATAGTCTTGGAATAGGTTTTAAAGTACTAAAATATTTTACGGAATATGACTGACCAAATTTTCTTGGGTTCTCCAAACACAGGTAGCATGTAAGGGTTAAACGAGTTAAAAAAAGGTAAATTAATGAAATATAATTTTAGTCATATTAATATTGTTACGAACATTCAGTCTACGGAAAACTGTTCTACAAGTTCGAATCTCTGGATTGTGTACAACATAAAAACACTCTTATGTTTGGTTTAAGTTATAGCAATTAACTTTATTAAGCAATTAACTTTAATAAACAATTTTACTGATAACAAATTCTAACAACTTCTGCATGTCCACTATTTAACTTGACTTTTAGCACACGAGACGCACTCGACCACTTTTCAATCACTACTGAAGTTCTGTGCCTCAGATGCAAGGGCCTTATATAATGCAATCATCAGTTTGACACGTTTCGACAAGCTTCGACTTGTTTCGAGATCCTTCTACTCGTTTCGTGAATGATGCATGCTATTGGCATCTCATCTGTTCGTTCCGAACAGATGTTAATCCTCTCTCTCTCTGTATTACGTCAACCTTTCTAAATGTACGACTTCCATTTTTCGTCTGACGCCATTAGTATTCTGAATACGATACACAATGTCATTAATCCTTTTAATTATCCTGTACGGTCCTTCCTGGTGTGTTTGTAGTTTTGGATTTAACAATTTCACTCGTTGCGGGCTACAAAGCATAACCAGATCTCCTTCCTTACCTGTTTTCGAAATCCCGGGATTTCGGGATTGAACACTTTTCAATCCCAGGATCCCGGGATTAGTTCAAAATACAAGTATTTTTGAAAAATATTTCTTTTACTCCATACTCAAACCATAATTTGACTTTTTTTTAGTTATTTGTAAAGCATTTAAGATATAATAGCTGTGCTCCCGTGACAGTAAAACCAGATCTATATCACTGGAACGCCAACGGTTATATTTTGAGAAAACTTGACAGCATTCGATTGAACTCGATAGAACCAGCTTTTGATCTGGTTCTAATTGCTTCTTGCTGTTTTGTATAGAAAATAGAGCTTTGGCTCTAGATCACACGACACGGGAACACAGTTAACAAAATAAATTACATTATCAGATTACTTCTCAAAAAGTTATGAAAAAGAAACAATTAGTACTCAATAAAAATTAATAATAATTTTGTTGCATTATGTTTATAAAAAAACAGAACATGTATTAGGTAAAGGGACCGAATTTTTAAAAGTGCAACCGCTAAAAAAGTATGTAATTTCAGTTGTGAGTTTGACTACACAGATGTACATCATATGGATGAATTTCGTTCTTCAAACCATGATTCATTGTATTGAAGAACTAATCATAATATTAATGACTAACGATATTATTGTTATGAATGCTATCATAAATATGAAGAATACTTGGTAACTTTCGAAAAAGTGTTCTTCAATATGATGAACTGTATGTGAGGAATACTTACTTACTTATTTGGCCATTAAAACACATGATGGGTTTCGGTCGCAGCAATCACCCCTCGCCAGTCGCTTTGCATTGTGCGTGCTGGCGCCAGTTTTGCACTACAAGTGTTGTCAGGTTGCCTCGCACTTGGTCGCTCCACCGGAGATTCGGACGCCCTCTCCTACGTTGACCACCACTGGGTACAGAATTGAACACCTTTTTTGCTGGAGCGCTTTCATCCATACGCTCGACATGTCCAAGCCAGCGTAGGAGCTGGATCTTAATGCATATCGGGCCATAAACTTTCCGAAGAATCTTTCTCTCGACCGCTACTAAACTCGTTCATTGGTGTTAGCAAGCATCCATGCATCAGCGCCATAGAGGAGGACTGGCATGATGAGCGTAATTTTTGTCCGTCCAGAGAGGGCTCTGCTCCTCAATTGCCTACTGAGCCCAAAGTAGCACCTGTTGGCAAGAGTTATTCTTCTGCTAATCTCCAGGCTGACATTGCATTTCTTGTTGATGCTGGTTCCTAGGTATACGAAGTCCTTCACAACTTCGAAGTTGTGGTTGTCAATAGTGACGTGTTGACCAAGACGCCAGGACTCTTTGTTTGTTGACACTAGGTACTTCGTCTTGTCCTCGTTAACCGTAAGACCCATTCGACGCGATTCCCTCTCTAAACTGACTGCTCTTACGCTCTGCCCAATGATGTTGATATCATCAGCGTACCCGAGCAGCATGGAACTCTTGTTGAAGATAGTGTCATTGTGATGGAGTTGTGCAGCTCTTACAATCTTCTCCATTATTAGGTTGAAGAAGTCACACGATAGGGAATCGAGGGTTTAGTCGAGGCGCTCATAGAAAGTCTCTTTAGTTTCATCGTCCTTCTCATTCATCGGAGCGTGCGCACAAATTAGGCTGATATAGAAGTATTTAGCGTTGATGCGGATTGTTGCTAGTCGAGACAAGGTGGCCGGCTTGCCGACTACAAATCCAATCCGCATGGCAGCTGTAGTAAATGTCACAGGATGCCTGTTTAGAGCAGCCCTGTCCTGTCCATCGCATTTCCTGGATTGCGGTGATGTCAGCCTTATATCTTTCGAGGACATCAACCAGCTGGATAGTGGCACCTTCCCTATAAAGGGTTCGGACTTTCCAGGTGCATATCCATAAATCATGGTCCTTTATACGTTTGCGAAGGTTGTCATCGTGTTTTCGGGTCGATATCCGAGGCAATTTTTCTGTTTCGTAGAATCAGCTTTTTTATACGCACAACCCCCATTTTGGAGGGCCAATATCCCTGTCTCGATTGTCCCCAACCATCGGGGTTGAACCCCGATTTTCAGCTGGTTGCTCGGGTTAACGGGATTCTCCAACGTGAAGGTGAGACTAGGAATTGTGTAGGAGAGGCTATGGCAACTAACAGAAGTCGGTTACTGGCTTGCGCGTGCACTACACCATTCTGAGGAATACGTTTGATCAAAATATAGAATACAACATATATGTTCATCATATTGAAGAACGCTGTGCATTAAACCAAATTTCTATCAAAATATTTGTTTCCTCATTTTTTGCCGTACTTCTCAGTTCTCAAGTAGTTCTTGTGTGTTATTTCTTATATGTATAATGTTTGCTCGACATGCATACATTAGTAAAATGTTTTATAATATTTTTATTATAATTACAATTTTTTATTAATAAAAAGTTATATTTATAAAAAAATATATTTAAAAAAAAAAAATGTATTTTTTCGATTTTTTTTTTAATTTTTGTTTTTTTTCGAATAAACTACATTTTTTTGGAACAAATTTTTGTTGACAATTATTTTCTGAAATTTTGTTTGTCGACATTTTTTTTTGGATATTTTTTTACTGTTATTTTTTAAATAAACTTTTTACAACACTTTATTTTTGATTTATTTTATAAATTTTTTTTTTTTTTTGAAAAAATATTATGAACAAATTCATCAATATGACAATTCAAATTCATTGTATTGAATATTTTGTTCATATATATAATGAATGCATTCATTAATATGTCATTTAATGAACGGCGGTATCAATATGATGCATCTGGTAGTTGATGAAAAACTTCATAATATTTATGAATAAATTCATCATATTGAAGAATTTTTTTCTGTGTATGTTCAAACACCCTTAAACTATTTATATTATTATATCCTGAATATAAACAAAATATTTCAAAAATGGTCTTAAAATTTTTCGAATTTATATCGAAATATGTATGTAAAAACTTATTAGAATTTTAGCATTTCTTTATATATTAAAATTTGTCTTAACAGTAAATAACCAAAGTTTTTATTTAAAAAAAAAATTATAATAAATCGAATCAAATAAAACGTATAATACTGCAATGTCAAAATTTGTCGAAGTAATTATTTAAGTATCTAATTTTTTAATCTCATTGATTTATCTCGTATATAAGACTTTGGTTTTAGCTTTTCAAAATTGGGATAAATTAAATTCATTTATTTTATACTAAATTTTATATCATGTTTTGTAAATAGAATTGTATTGAGAGCTCTGGAATAAATTTTATATCGTGTCATTTGCAGTACTATTACAAAAAAGTGAATTTTGCCAATCCCGAAAATCCCGGGATTAGTTCATTTTAATCTAGAAAATGATCGGGATCCCGGGATTCTATTCCCTACTTGGGAACAACAATCAAATTTCGTGCAGATCTGCCATTTTCATTTTCCCATACACGGTACAAACAAGCATTTTGTAGCTTCAGGCTTTGCCACTGCGCCCGGTAAGCCCTGTTTATTGGACTGTTGGATGCTAATTCTTTCCATAATGGTTTTCTTTGTTGTTCCATGAGCGTCCTTATTTTTGCGATGTCGGGGTCCTTCTTTTGATCATTTCGTATTTGCGCTAGAGTCCATTGATCATCGGCCGTGACATTTAACGAACGAATGTGAATTATGTTCGTCTTTTCTTCTTCCGTCGAGCATTCTCTGAAATCCCATTTTACACACTCGTGCTGACACAGTGCCAGAATTGCCATGATGTTCCCTGGCGATATTTTGGCCATCATCAGGTCTCTTTTCTAGTCGGTATCCCTTAGGTGGTTGCACAGTTACACATTCACGTTTTTCACGACAATCGCGTGCCATATGCCCATATTTTTCACAGTTGTAGCATTTAACTTTCGATTGGGCGTTGGCAGCATAATGTCCGGATTTAACGCTGGCTTTGGACGCTCCTCCATCCTTATCAAGTCCACGTGTCTCCGTCGTTGATCGGCACAATGTAGTCGCTATTTCATGCGTAAGCGCTGTGGTGACCGTTTCAATAAATGTCACCTTCGGCATAGTTATTGCTGCCCGTTTTGTCGCAGGATCCCGTATGCCATAAACGAACGCATTTATTTTGCACATTTCCAAGAAATCGCACGCTGAATCGGAATAATTCAAATGTGCAAGTCTCTCAACATCCGCTGCATATTCCTGCAACGATTCGCCAGTATTTTTCCTTCGGAAATTCAGCTGTATTCTGTAAATCGGTGTCATTTGGACACTGCCATATTTTCGTTGCCATGCACACATGACCGCTGAATAACTGTTTATGTCACTTTTTGGAACTGTGAGCAAAACTTCCGCTGCTCCTCCTTTTAGTGCCACAATAAGCGCTGCTACCATGGCTTCATTGTTCCATCGATTACTTACAGCCTTGGTCTCAATTTGAAGCATGAACATGTTGAACGCTGTGGTTCCATCGTAAATCGGTGTTTTCAGCTTTGAACCACTAACAACATGCATTGAGGGTCCACTTATCTGTAGTGAACTGACATCTTCTTGTATTTTCTGTAGGATTTTGTCGAAACCATTTTCCAACTTTTCAAATTTGTCATCAATGTCCACTACAATGTCATTTACATGTGCCTCAAGTTTGTTTACTTTACCATGGAGTGTATTAGAAACTTCCAGAAGCTGCTTAGAATGTTCCTGCATCTGTTGCTCAATTTTTACTTTATGTTGATTGGAATTCTCTAGAAGTTTCTGTTCCATTTTGTTGGAATTTTCTTGTAGTTCTGTTTTAAGTTGATTTGAATTTTCTTGAAGCTTTTGTTGTATAGCTCCGAGCAACTGGCTCATATCAAAACTTTGAGACTGTACTTTTTGCTCAGTATCCAGATTTTTCGACGATGATGCTATAGCATCTACTTCGAACTTGTGTCTGCGAGGTCAATGCCTTGGTTCTTTAATTCTTCTATTAGACGCTTTTGTAAATCTACTTTCGTACCTACAGTTGGAAGATTATGAATCGCCAGCTCCTTCTTTAGCTGGTTGACTTTAACTTGTTCCAATTTAACCATTTTGTATCACAATCCCACTTCTAGCACCAATGTTACGAAAATTTAGTCTACGAAAAACTGTTCTACAAGTTCGTATCTTTGGATTGTGTACAAAATAAAAACACTCTTATGTTTGGTTTAAATTAAAACAATTAACTTTTTTAATTCACTTTAATAAACAACTTTACTAATAACAAATTCGAACAACTGCTACATGTCTACTATTTAACTTGACTTTTATCACACGAGACGCACACGACCACATTTCAATCAGTAATGCTGTGCCTCAGATGCGTCGGTCTTATATACTGCAAGCATCAGTTCGACACGTTCCGACAAGCTTCGACTTGTTTCGAGAACCTTCTACTCGTTTCGTGAATGATGCACGCTATTGGCATCTCATTCGCTCTTATGTGTTTTAATGTGCTGATCTTCCATCTATTTCTCGCATATTGCTCAGTACGCTGAATGATCTTCCGTCTCTTTCTAACACATTGCTTAGTGCGCTGAATTGTCTTGCGTCTCATCTATTATTGTTGAATGCTTGCACTATGGGGCAAATTACATCATTTCGTAACAATATGTTACTTAATTATAGTAAATAAATTACTTAAAAACGAAAAATCTTAATTAGTCGTAAATAGTTGCAGACAAATTTGGTGCTGGCAGGTAGTTATAGGATCCTACACTCAAAACAAAACATGCATAAAATACACAAACAATGGGTGTATTTGACTAAATTTTTACGAATATCATTTCTGAAAATAATCCACGAATTAATTTGTTCATCTGACGAATAATGAACGTACATACTCTGTCTATCTCTCTCACATGTAATTTTCCTCTTGTAATAAATGCCAATGTTTCGACATCGTGATGATTTATTCCAACTTTGGCAGACACACAAAACAATACATTTTTTATCTAATAATAAATTTTTTTGATTTGCGAATTTATTAGAGTTTTGAAACCTTTAATATGTTAACAAAGTAGCAATATAATTAGTTTTTCCAGAGCGTACCCGGACTCCACCATTTATGTTTTTTTTTAAATATGAAAATGTTCTAAAAAAAATAATGCCGGTTCAAGTTAAATAATACACAAACCTTTCTTCTTAATATATGAAAGGTTTGTGTCTAGAGGTGGGAGTGATTGCGGGAGGCACTGTTCCATTAAAAATGGTTCTTGCAGCACCGAAATTGGTAAGTTCGACTGCGACACTAACACACACTAAACACAGAAAAAACACAGACGCGCATTTTTTCTTGTGGACGCTGGGGATGCCGCAGCTTCACCGACAGAAGTAATCCCTAGATCCAACATAATTTGAGCGGTTGTAGTTGTAGATATCGCACAGTGTGCGAAAACGCTCTTAAATCGGGTAAAATTCAGTATTTTCGGAACCACCCAAACGGTTTAAAAAATTTAAAAAGTTTAATGCAAAGAACTAAGTTTTGAAATTTATAAATTGACCTTTAATTTTAACTTTGTTATACTGTAAAAGAATCACTTCTTATTGTACTAATTTAATCAAATATAAATCAAATCAAAAAAATACTCTCAGAAGAAAATGCACCATTAAGTACTTTATGGTACGACCATTGATCTTATGGTTCATGTATTAATAGTTTTTTAATTAATTCAATGGTATTTGAAAAAGTCAGTACCATAAATTTAATTATTTCAATATTTTTATTTTAAATAGAATAAATACTGTTGTTTTAATGGTTTCCTCCTATAATAATAAACGTTGTGTAAAAAACATGAAAACGAATACTAACATGTTCGTTTTGTACGTCATTCTGCGTGTTTACTCAAAATTGTCGCATGTATTTTTTGTAGTAATCCACATTATTAAACGCGACATTGGTAAGGACTCAATGTATTTAATGTAAATCTATATATATAAAAATGAAATGTCCTGTGTGTGCCAGAGCATCACGGGAGAACGAACCGACGGATTTGCCTGATTCTTTTTGTATTTTGTTCGTGTCAATGCAAGAGTGGTTTAGGAAAAAAGAAAAATCGGAAAAACCCAAAGGAAAAGCCGGAAAATCGAAAATATCTAAATTTGACCCTAGGACTATGAAATTTGGGCACGATGTTCATCTGTTGACGTATGTGGGCACTACAAAGGGATTTTTTGAAATTCGCCTCCTAAGGTACACAAATGGGCGTGGCAAAATTGAACTTTTAATTCAAAATATCGGTGTAATTAAGACAAGCACAGTCATGAAATTTGGGCTCAGTGAGGTATATTGAAGTTCTTTACCTTTTTTACAAATGAGGGCGGAATTGGACAAAAGGGCGTGTCCCTTTCCATATGACTAAAACTATAAAAATGTTGTAACTTCTGACTTACTAAGATTAGAGTTATATAAATCGAAACTAAGGTTTATATTACAAACTCCAATCGTCACGTAGAATGTGAGCGGGATTGGATTAAAGGGCGTGGTACCTCCCATATAACCAAAACTATAAAATTACTATAACTCCTGACATGTTAAGAGTTGAGTTATAATAATGAAAACAAATGTTCATATTTAAAACTCCAATTGTCACGTAGAATATGGGCGGGATTGCACAACGGGGCGTGGCATCTCTCACATAACCAAAACTTTAAAATTTCTATAACTCTTTACTTACTAAGAGCAGAGTTATAAAAATCGAAACAAAAGATTATATTAAACATTGTAATAGTCACTTAGAATGTGGACGGAATGGGACAATGGGGCGTGGCACTTCCCATATAACTATAAATGGAAACTTCTGACTTACTAAGAGCAGAGTTGTACAAATCGAAACGAAATATCATTTTAAAATGTTTAATAATAAAATAGAATGTGGGCGGCAAAAATAGTGACGAAGCTTGCACTAAAAATGGAAAAAGAGGCGTGGACACACAACACTTTATAAACGATATATTTTTGCAATTACAAAAACTTAGCACGGGCGCAGCTGTGCACGGGTCCAGCTAGTAAATTATATTTATATACACTCAGAAGAAAATGTACCACTAAGTACTTTATGGTACGACCATTGGTCTTATGGTTCATGTATTAATAGTTTTTTCTTTTCAAATCAAAAGTTTTCTAATTAATTCAATAGTATTTGAAAAATTCAGTACCATAAATTTAAATATTTCAATATTATTATTTTGAATAGAATAAATACTGTTGTTTTAATGGTTTCCTCCTATAATAATAAAGTGGTGTAAAAGAACATAAAAACGAATGCAAACATGTTCGTTTTGTACGTCATTCTGCGTGTTTACTCAAAATGGTCGCATGTATTTTTTTGTTATAATCCACATTATTAAACGCGAGATTGGTAAGGGCTCAATGTATTTAATTTAAATAAATTATATTTATATATTTATTTATATTTATATTTTTATTTATTACAGAAAATAAATAATACATCGAACTTCTATTATGGTAACGGACTCAAGTACTACAATCAATTATTGGAAACCTTTTTATGTGTGTGTCTTTTTATGTGTGTGTTGTAAAAGTGAATTTCAAAATCGACATTTAAATAAAATAATATATACAATAAATTAACTAAAATACATTTTTGTTTTAATAAATTATTAGGAAAATGTAATTCGACTATACCATACAATTAATAATACGTATCATTCAATTTGTATAGGTCTTTCTTATGGAAATTACAATTGTATTAAGAGTTTCAATAATACTGTACTGATGGGACACATCCTTTTGACCAATTTTAATGGTATAAATTATTGTTTTTCTATTGAAATACTATCAATTTACCATGATTTTTTTCTGAGTGTATTTATTTATATTTATATTTTTATTTATTACAGAAAATAATTAATACATCAAACTTCTATTATGGCAACGGACTCAAAAATAACTGCAGACTCAAGTACTACAATCAATTATTGGAAACCAAAGCAAACATTAAATGTGTTATAACCTTTTGCAGCAAGAAGTGTCTTTTGTGTGTTTTGTAAAAGTGAATATCAATTTCGACATTTAAATAAAATAAAATACACAATAAATTAACCAAAATACATTTTTGTTTTAATAAATAATTAGGAAAATGTAATTTTACTATACCATAAAATTAATAATACGTATCATTAAATTTGTATATGTCTTTCTTATTGTAATTAAAATATCACATTATAAAATTTATGGTACAACCACACATTGTATTAACAGTTTCAATCTTAATGAACTAATAGGACGCATCCTATTGACCAATTTTAATGGTATAAATTATTGTTTTTCTATTGAAATACTATCAATTACCATGATTTTTTTCTGGGTGTATATACAAAAACTTCGCACCGGCGAAGCTGTGCACATGTCCATACATCGAAAAAAAAAACTGTATTAAAAGAAAGGTAATGTGTATGGGCCATTCCACACCAAATCGACCAGCGGTTGGAACTCACCTTCTTCGATTTCAATTAAATTTTGGCAACTGATAAAGGGTATCGAGACATGCACTAAACAATAGAACAAGCTTTTAGAAAAATTAAGTTGTAATTTCCAAACGGTAACATGTGGCCCGTGGTCATTATCCTTGCACTTCAAAATTGATGTCCTTAAAAAGGACCCTTTTTAAAATTCTGAAAAAAATCCTAATTTTTCGTCAAGTTCATTAAGGTAAAAATCAAAAGTAAAATCTCAAATTTGACTTTTTTTGGTCGATTTGGTGTGGAATGGCCCGTATGTATTTGATTTACGTCCATACACAAATGTATGCGTTTTTACTACAGTCATATAGTCATTTTTCATGCAATTAGCTACATAATTAGACTGCGTTTATATACAAATTTTAATACATTTGTATTGAAAATAAATACATTTTGTCTTTTTTAATACGTCCGAAATATGTAGATACATAAGTACATCTGCATTTATTTTAACTACATTCCGTATTTATTTAACGTATGTCTTTAATTGGAAGAATATTGAAATAACTCAAGTTATTAGCTAAAAATCATATTTCCAGATTTAGTGGTTTCAAAGATTTGGACAAATCTGAAATGTTTAAAATAATAGATATTAAATGTTGATATTTTATCTTATCTAATTTTATAATTATCTTATTAAAAGATAGTTTCACGACGGCAGCCATCAAGCTCGAAAGGGCGACAATTTATTATATTAATCCCCCTGATCATTTATTTCCCGGTGACAACGATATCAGCTTCAATTCGTTTCAAAATCGGTTGAATAACGTGTAACTACAATTTTCAATTCATGTATCAAACGAAACATTGAGTACGCTTGGTTTATTTAAATCATACGACAAGGTAAAAAAAATGAATTTTTTGTATATCCAAAAATAGTTGTCAAAACAAAAATATTGCACAAACGTTCGATTCAAAGAGCGAAATGTTTGAAATACGTTATACCAAGTTTAGACGTAGTCAGATAATTAAAAGATACATGATTAGGGGCTAAATAAACTTTTATAGAAAATAATTTAAGTTTGTATTTAGACATTGCACATTGGGCTGATTGTGTGGAAAAGGCGCGCATCGAAGTTTTTTGTATGTAACTTTTGAACTATAAAAGATTTTGAAAACTAGACACTTCTGGGAATATATATATTTTAGTTTTAAACTTGTTCTATGAGTACCCTACATGTAAAAGGCAGAGTTGACTGATTTATTGATATGAAAAATATATTTAAAAAAAATAGAAATTCCAAGTTTTTCAACAAAATATCATTAAATTATTTTAATTTATATAATTCTCTTATTTTTGGCATAATCAGTTACATTTTGTTCATTAATTAAGGAATTAATGAACAAAATGTTAAATACGACTAAAATTCTCACTATAAAAAACCTGAACGCCCATTTTTAGAAGAAATATTTTTAGGTAAATTCTAACAATAAGTTTTAAATTTTGTAATTATATCCTCGGTACTTTTCGAGTTATAGGTTCCAAAAGTGTTATATAAAAGTATCTTGTATGGGAGGTGGGCGTGTCCGTTGAGCGATTTGAATCATTTTCAAACTCATACCCTACTTTCGGCTAAAAAATATTTTGACCAAAATTTCATCGCATTCCTACAAGTATTTCTCAAGTTTCCTCGTATACGGACAGCAAGACAGCAAGACGGACATACAGACAGACTGACGGACATGGCTAAACGGACTCGGGTAGTGATGCTGATCAAGAATATATATTCTTTTCCTTAACGACCATGCCTCCTAAGGGGCGTTACAATATCTGCAAAAACTTAATATACCCTGTACCTGATAGGTGTAGGGTATAATTATAAGTATAAATTTATCTATTTTTTAAAAAAAGACACTTTTTCAAATCGTTTTTTTTTACCTCTCCGGGGCGTTCCGGGCCCAAGTTTTTATACTGGCATATGGCTTAAGATCTGTAGTTATCGATCATAGTGTGTTTTGCATTAGCCACACAAGTTGCATTCCATTTAAAATTGACCAAATTTTTGTTTCGGCCCAAATGCGCGCTTTCGATCCACTGTGCGTAGTGGGGCTCATTCCTACTGTAGGGGAAAGGTCCGTAGGTTGGGTCGGTCCGTAGGCTAGGTCACCGCTATTTTTTTGTGGCGATCTTAATGTTTTAATGGTACATCTCAAGTAACATTGCACTCCAACTTTTTTCGAAACTTTGAAGTGAAGTGGCCTGTTGCTGTTGTAGAATAGGTGGTCAATTTACATTATAAAATCAAAGTTAAATGCACTAAATTAAAATCTCGTTCAAGTTTTATAATGTAAACAAGTTTTATATCAGAATTTGATGCAGAAAAAATATGTAGAATTGTTCTCAAAAATTGATAAAAACGTAGGTTCACGCAGAGAAAAAACATGATTGAGACATGATTGTGTCAAAAAAAACTATGGTTATAGCAATAATAGTGTTCGGTTGATGAACGGGTTGGCGTGGCGGATTTAAAATAAAACTATATCAAACCTTATGTGTTGAATGTATTGGGTCTTGTGTATAATGTTGATGTAATTGTTGTGTTTTTATATATTTCTTCCTCCTTAGATTTCCTTCCTGTTGTTGTTGTTATTGTGTTGATTGTTGAATATGTCCAATTTGGATTTATTTTTATTATTAAATGTCGCGCGGACCGGGTTGTCGCGTTGACGGGTTGTTATTATTATTGTCGCGATGACGGGTTTATAATGTTTATTTTAACTTTAAATATCTATTGTCGCGGAGACGGGTGGGTCGATCGTGCGCTCGGTTTTAGATAGATGTAACGAGTGACGATCTTGCACTTTTGAACGTCAAAACTCAATGCAGCGAGTATCGCTGCAACGAGTGGTCTGGCGGGCGTGTTCACAAACATTGCGTAAACATTCTGCCCGCCTTGCAGAAACTGCAAAACAAAGGGTCTCTAGGTACAAATTTTAGGGTCCAGCATAAAAACTATACTGTGGGTCAGCCAAGAACATGCGATACAGCAGGCTAAGTTAGCCACATCGACATAATTCTTTTTGGCTCAAAATATGGGTCTGATTAGTTGCTTAATCGGGGGCCACAATGGGTCAGTGGCCGCGTGAATTGCTTCAATTCATTTCTGCTAAATGGGTGCAGACTCGTGTGGTGTCTCTCATGACACACGACACATGTGTTGTTGCTGGTGCATTTTTCGGTGCTGTGAGATCGGGACAAGCAATTCACGCAGTAGTGGAAATTCTTCACTACATTATATTTCTCATAGAGGTTTTTCTCCTTGAACCTGGAGCAAGTCGCTAAGCGATGGTCCTGATGGCAAAATTCGCATGCCATTGGACGGGTCGATGCCACATACTGTCGGTCATGACAATAAGGGCGGGTAGAGATGGGTCGAAATCTTGTACATTCATTAGGCCTGACGATCCTCACATTTTGGGATTCAGCACGGTTGTCATCACTGCAATTGTTGGAGGGTTGGGTCTCTGCAAGTTGTACCTTGTTGTACATTGACACAATATTTTTGGACGAGGGTGTGCCCTCAGGAATGGGTCCTGAAACAATCCATTCAAATTTAGTCTCCTGCGCTAACAATGATTCTAACACATTGTGCAGTACACCACTTCGGATTATTTTCGGATATAGATCGCAACCAATTATTATATCCACGGGTCGGGTCTTGTAGAACTCTGGGTCGGCCAGATTAAGGCTGGCCAAATTACTGCAAAGGGTCGGGTCGATTGCATAGGTAGGCAAATCATTCGTTAGGGTCTTAAATACAAGTGCATGCGTTTGAACTTTCAAGTTCGGGTCAGTTGGAGAACTCAGTGTCAACTCACAAGATTCTGATGGGTGTGCAGAAATCGTTTGATTAAGACCACTCATTTTGGCATTAACTGCACGGGTTGGAAGCCCTATACGCTTACTCAATTCTTCTGTCACAAATGTGGCCTCAGATCCTGGATCAATCAAGGCACGCGCAACGAATTGGTTCTCTCTGTGTTCAACGTTGACCATTGCTGTACTTAGAATCATTCTCTTTCCAGCAGTATGTGATTTTTCGTTATTTCCTTCTGTGGGTCTAGGGTCAGTGGACTGTATTTGGGTCGTAAATGCTTGGGTCATAGCAGCTGCACTTGTACTGGATCTTGTATTTAATTCTGACTCCGGGTTTGAGTTCAGATGTAGAAGTGAATGATGCCTTTTTCCACATGTCTGACACTTACACTCACTTCTACAATTTTTAATGCCGTGAGTGATTGCTAAGCAATTGTAACACAATCCTACTTTTCTCACGACATCGAGTCTTTCATTCACTTTCATGGCTATGAACCTCGGGCACTCGAGGAGAGTGTGCTGTGCTTTGCATAATCGGCAAAGGTTCTCTTCAAATTCCCATTCGGTTGGCTTTGCAAATGTGGGTCTTGGATCTGTATTATGTGTGGGTCTAAATGCGCAATGGGTCTGAGAAACATTCATGTGATATGTATTCACATTTTCTCCCCAAGATTCGGGTCCAGAACCATCTCGGCTGTGACTAGAAGTCGATGGCTTCATATCATCAACAGCTTCGAGTGTCCTATATCTTCGGGTCAGATACACGTTTAAAGTTGTCCATGATGGAACAACTGAGATGTCCGTTAGAGATTTCTCAAAGTTCTCTAAGGTATTCTTGGGGAGATGGGTCGAGCACAAGTATACCAGGATTGGATCCCAGCTCTTTGTGTCAATTTGCAAATTTTGAAGGGTCATAATGCAGTCATTTATAGTTCTTTGTAGCTTCCTAATGGAACAATCTGACTCAAATGTCACTGCTTGCAAATTAAAAAGAGTCTTTAATTGCGCATTTATTTGCATCCGCTTATTCTCGTATTGCTCCACGAGATTAGACCAAGCAAATGAGAATCCAGCATTGGTAAGCGGAGCATTTTTTACAATATCATTTGCTTCGCCTCGGGTCTTTTGATTAAGGTAGAATAATTTTTCTACATCACTTAATCGGGAATTGTTAATGTACATAGCCGAAAACAGATCTCTGAAAGTGGGCCATGCAGCATAATCACCATCAAAAATATCCATGTCACATGGGGGTAAAGTTATATAGGGTTCGAATTGTATCGGAGTCGTTTCTTCTCTTGCCTTGGGAGTTTGTACCGGGTGTTTGAATGTCTCCATTATTTCTGAAATTGAAGCAATACAGCGTATGTACGCGTTGTACGCTTTGGAATATTTATCCTTTAGCTTCTTTCTGTCCACATCGGGATTGTCGGCTTCACTTCGTAAAGAATGATACGAAGCTTGGAAATTATCCCACAGAAATGTAAGCTGCTTCTGATGAAACTCCAAGGCATGAGGTATTAAATCTTGGGTAGGGGTCTCGCAAATACTTTGCTCAAATTCAATAATATCGTTTCCAAATTGAAAAAATGCTGTTAGAGCCTCCATAATTTTATTATTGTGTAGGGTTTAAAAATATTCAACTAATTTGAGACAATCTCAAATATTTCAATAATAAATATTGGGTCTGGATGGCTTAATCTAAAAGATTATCACGGGTCGCAATAGTTTTTCAGAAAATAAATCTGAAAACTTAAAAAAACATATAAATAATTTTTATGTTTGGGTGTGTATGGGTTAACAGCAATCAAAATGATTTGTTCATAATGAAAGAACGATAAAAACGTATTAAATCAATTCGTTTTTAGATAAACTTCAACAAAATTTGAAAAATTTATCTTTGGATCAAAATAGGTTAACTTTAAAATTTTATTTAGTGGTAAACCGGGTCGCAAATAAAATTTTATAGCGCAGTTAAGCTTTTTGGGTCGCAACTTGTTAAAAATCAAATATATTTTTTATAAAAATTCGATAAAAAAATTAATTTTGTAACAAAAAAATTCTTAAACTTTATTTAAAAATCAATTAAATGATTTTGGGTCGCTATGGGTTAAGCTTTAAAAAATATTTTTGATAAAAAACGGGTCGGGTAATTTTTTATAATAATTTTTCAATCAAGAATTATTAAATATCAATAAAATTGATTTTTTGGGTCGAAAAGGGTTAAAAAAGCTTTAATGTGGGTTTAAAAGGGTTAAATATTGCTCAATAGGCAATTTCCAAAAAATATGGGATAATTTTTTGGTTCCCACGGGTAATTAATGAAATCCCACGAATACACAATTTTATTGCATAACGTGGCAACCCTGTATACACTTGACAGCAGCGCTCTTTCTGTGAGTGTGTTAGTGTTTATGTCTATTTGTTTTATGAGCAAATAAAACAAATAAAACCAAACGAGTGCAGCAGCCAGTTATTTACTGAAAACAAATAAAACATGAAATTTGGCAAACTTGTGTAGCAAAATATATTGTAATATGTAACAAATTTATAATAATTACAATTTGTAAAAACAGTGATTTTTAGTTTTGATTAAAAATTATTTGGCGCACGATTATTTTAATGAAACGATCGTTTCGTAATTCGTGTAACTCATTTGTTTGAGTTCGGGTCGGGTCGCAAAAAACAACAATTTTTGCAAAAAAAAAACTTCGCCAAATTAACTAAATTTAATCACTTTTTGTTTTTGTGTGTGGGTCTTGTAAGTACAATATATTACAAAATTGTGCCAAAATTTAAATGTTTTGTGGGTCGGGTCAATCCGCTGCCAAAACTTTACGCTGTCCTTTTTATTATAGGCTCGTTTGGACCAAATGTTCGGTTGATGAACGGGTTGGCGTGGTGGATTTAAAATAAAACTATATCAAACCTTATGTGTTGAATGTATTGGGTCTTGTGTATAATGTTGATGTAATTGTTGTGTTTTTATATATTTCTTCCTCCTTAGATTTCCTTCCTGTTGTTGTTGTTATTGTGTTGATTGTTGAATATGTTCAATTTGGATTTATTTTTATTATTAAATGTCGCGCGGACCGGGTTGTCGCGTTGACGGGTTGTTATTATTATTGTCGCGATGACGGGTTTATAATGTTTATTTTAACTTTAAATATCTATTGTCGCGGAGACGGGTGGGTCGATCGTGCGCTCGGTTTTAGATAGATGTAACGAGTGACGATCTTGCACTTTTGAACGTCAAAACTCAATGCAGCGAGTATCGCTGCAACGAGTGGGTCTGGCGGGCGTGTTCACAAACATTGTGTTTACGTTCTACGTAAACAAATAGTATGATTGTTATTATCATTCCTGATTGTCGTAATCATTCCCACTTTTTTAAAATGATTGTGTCTTTCATTAAATGATTTCTGCAATCATATTATGATCAAATTGTATGATTAGATTATGTAATGATTGTGACAATAATGTAATTCGAGTATGTATGATTGCCAGAATCATGTTTATTATTGTGTCAATCATATTAGCATTGAAGCATAATTGATATAATAATAGTATGATTGCTGTTTGACAGCTTATGACAGCTGTTGACAGTTTGGCAGATTCAGTAATAAATTAGATTTCGCCGTGGCTAGTCGAACGCTAATGAATTTGAATGTCCATTTATAAATAAAATGTGATACAAATAGTGATAAGTTAAGAAAAAAATTCGGTTTTAGATCCTGAACAGAATGAGATCTGATGAAGAGACAATTCACGCTGAAACAAAGGCGTCCTCACTCAGCTGTGCAACGAGCCGCACAAATATTCCAATTTACCTACACCAGCGAACGTCAGCGTCTTTGCAACAAAATGGCGTTGAAAAGACGCTGACAAATAAAGAAAATGAAGCGACGGAGCAGAGTTATTTAATAATCTTTAATAAAGTGTTATTCTATTAAATATTGGTGTTTTTTTTTTAATAAAGTAGTATTCTTAAATTTATTTGTTTCAGGTTAACGCAATCATTCAATGATTTGTGCAATAAGTGACGCTTGTGAAAACATGATTGAAACAATCATGCAATGATTAAAAACATGATAGAATCATTGGAAAACATGATTGAAACAATCATGTAACAATCATGTAACATGATTGCTACAATAATAATTCCAATCATTAAATGATACCGTCAAAACATGATTGTGGTGATCATGTTTTTTCTGTGCGTGTTGGGTCACTCAAGGTACGTAGGTTGGGCCTCCCATTTTCTCATTATTAGAAGCACTCACAAAGATTTTCCTAGCATATAATTGCTCAAATGCAAATTTAATAGTGATTTTTTTTAATATAGAGTGTGAGATCAAAACATTTTAAGTTAATTTTGAATGATTTTTCAATTTAGGGTTTTCGGTTCACATTTACGTATAAAATATCAAAATGAATAATCATCACTGGTTCATGATTTTGCAAGTACTATTAAATGAAAAATTGTACAGATTGTTTGAAAAACGATAATATAATTAAAATAATTCATTTTCGGTCTTTTTTTGAAAGGTTTTTACCGGTTTTTCGTGGTGGCCAACCTAAAGACCATTTTCATTTTTTTTTTGTTTTCCGAAAGTAGGTTGTATTTTTTTAAATATTTATGAAACCATAAATGTTTCTTCTATAAAAGATAGCCCGTTAAATGCACTTTAAATTGGTATATATTATTCCACTAAATTGTTTGCACACAAAATGTTATGGACAAAATATAAAACTATGTCCAACCTACGGACCTTTCCCCAATGTTTTAAACTAACACAAAAAATATTGAAATAAAAAAGTATTTATATATGCGCATTTGTTGCAAAACGATTTTGACACATATTGAGGGAAAAACGAACTTTCGTTCAAAATAAATAAAAATTGCTTTTATAATAAACTTTATTTTTTACACCAAACATGTAAAATTTTGAACGATAATTATGAGCACGTTCCAAAATAAATTCATATACCGAAAACTACCTGTTTCAATATTACTTATGTACATTCAATTCATTAACACCACTTTAGTGATTTTTCAAATCATCAAATCCCACTATCTCAACATGTTTTTAAATTGTTTCACCATATTTTTTATATTTATATAGGTCCCCACAAACGAAGTATTTTTTTTTGTATTAATATGAATTGACCATTTATAAAGTCGCATGGTTTCGTATATAAGTTTCCTCGCGGGGTCTCAGTCTTAAACGTAAGTAAAATGTCAACATTAATTATAATATTGTTACGAAAAGAGGTAATTTGCTCCACTGTGCAAGCAATCAACAATAATAGATGAGACGCAAGACAATTCAGCGCACTAAGCAATGTGTTAGAAAGAGGCGGAAGATCATTCAGCGCACTGAGGCAGTGTGCGAGAAAGAGATGGAAGATCAGCGCATTAAAATACATGAGTGCGAATGAGATGCCAATAGCATGCGTCATTCACGAAACGAGTAGAAGGTTCTCGAAACAAGTCGAAGCTTGTCGAAACGTGTCGAACTGATGCATGCAGTATATAAGGCCGCGCATCTGAGGCACTGTACTTCAGTTGTGATTTAATAGTGAACTAGTGCGTCTCGTGAGTGAACATTGTCAAGATAAATTGTAAAAATTCAGCAGTTGATATAAGTGATTATTCTTTAAGTTGTTATTTAAATTAATAAAGTTAATTAATACTAGTTGAAATAATACTAGTTAAAACCAAATATAAGTGCGTTTTTATTTTGTACACAATCCAGCGATACGAACTCGTAGAACAGTTTTCCGTAGACTGAATTTTCGTAACAATATACATCTTTTGAGAAATAAGTGAATGAAATATTTTCAAAAATAAAAAACATATGTAGTTGTTTTTATATGGAAAATTACTACATAATTTAACCGCTTTTCTTTATAAAATTTCAATACATATGTATTAAAAAACCTACATTTTGTCTTTATTTATACGTCCAGAAATATGTAGAGAAATTACTACATATGCCTTTAATTTTACAATAATATGTAGTTATTTTACTTTGTTGTGATAATTTATTAAATATTATTTTATTAATTCGGAAAATTATATGAATTAATATTATTATAATTTTTTAATACCAAAAATAAGATACAAGAATTATAAATCTAAAAACTATTTAGTTTTATAGTACAAATACAACTAAAGATTGTTACCCACAACCACAAAAAAAATCTACACATAAATAAATCAATAAATAAATAAATAAATAAAAAAATAAATAAAACAAAATATTTCCTGATCATAACATGGAAGCACCACTAAGTATCATCAGTTCTGACGACTCAAAGGAATGGCAAGCACTTAAGTGTTTCTTTTCGGTAAAAACACATAAGAATAATATGCTATGGTAAAACCATACCATGGTAAAACCATATCGTGGTAAAATCATAAAGATGTCATATCAACTATTACTGCCTGAACAAAATACAGGCGGCGGTTGAAAAATGAGAGAGCGAACATTGAAAACAACAAAAATATGCCGTCTCAATGCTAACGTCATGGCGCGTCACATCAGCAAACTACTCATCTGCAGCTGCTTGCTCTATTTGATCACTGCAGAGTTGACAACTAAGTTTTAAAACCAATTATATTCAACGGTAAATTAAGTTGGCAGCTCTATAGTCATATCTCATTAAGACAGTTCGGTCATCTGCTACGGACAGTTTTGGTTTATTTATGTACCTCTTTCGCAGTCATTCGTCGTGTGCAAAAAAAAAACAACAACAACAACAACACCAATTTATGCAATATGAAACCAAAGAATTCGTTTATACCTGCACGAGGGACGACCTTTCGTAATTCGTTCGTCAGTGATCCCACACGCATTCAAATGAAAGCAAAAAACAAAACATCCTTACAGTTTGTGCAATATGTAAAGAACGAATTTTAAATACATGGTGTAGTAAAAAATAAGACAAATAAAGGCAAATATATTTAAAAACCAACAAAATGTAGTTGAAATTATTTTTTTCAAAACAAAGACATAAAATGTATATAATTTGCTACAGTAATTTTTTCGGTGTACAGCTTTAACAAATTTGCGGCTTTTTGACAAGTCTTCCATATACATTCGAATATTATTTTAAATTGGACATTATTTTTTATTATTGGAAACGCTAAACATTTGGTTTTAAAAATATAAACAAAACTTAGCTGTTTTTGAAAGTAAATTATGTTTTCATATTTAGAGACATTTTGATAGGGATGTTAATTTTAAGATTTTATACAATAAATTCAATTTAATCAAATTTTTATAAAAACAATTAACTTTAAGTGATACATATTTTTGTATACAAGGGAATTTATAGTAAATTTATAGAATATATTTTATAGAAGAATTTATAATAATATGTAAATAATTTATAATTTAATTTTTAAACTATAATACACAAAATAATTGCATAATACATTTTATGTATTATGTAGTACACGTATTTCAAAAATAAAAACTAAAGAAAACAAATACATACTACATATTCTGCAATATGTAGAAACCCAATTTCTAATACATTGTGTAGTAAAATCCAGACAAATTAATATAAATGTATTAAAAAACGATCAAAAAGTAGTAGAACTGCATTTTTTCAAAACGAAGATATAAATGTGTATAATTTAATACAGTAATTTTTTCGGTATACATGTAGGAATGAGACCCCACACATGCCTACATATAGCAATATTGACACAGTTCTGACACAATATTGAGCGATATATAAACATTGTCAAACTATCCAAACCGCATTTGCTGAAGGAAATTCAAAATTCCGTCTCTATAACTTTTCGTCCCATGCCTAATAATGCATGTGTACCGACTTTAACTTGAGTAAATCAAAGTTTACCATGGTGACATTTTTGTGTTGTTTCCATGTTAAAGAACACTTACCTGGTAAAAAAAAATGTTTGTTGACGATTTTTTAAACGTCAAAAAATATATTCTTTGAAGTTGTCTGAACAATAAGTCTGTAAAATAATGTAAGTATTACTTTTAAATTGGTTGTTAACCTCTTACATATTTATTTATCTACCGACTCAACTCCCAAGTGTAATGACATGAATAATGAATGAAATACTCATGACAAATTATGCCCAATAGTCTGAATTATCAGACGTATCACAAGGATTGTCGCAATTCTAGGGCATAGGTCTTGTTTCAAGACTCAGGCACAAGCCTGGGACACAAGCCTTGGTACAATCCTGAATAACAATTCTGGGGAATAGGTCTTGTTTCAAGACTGAGGCACAAACCTTGGTACAAGCCTGGGACACAAGCCTTGTAACTTAGTTATCATTTCAGCCTTGACACAGTCTTGGCACAGGCGTAAACCCTGGCACAAAATAAAGTCTGGCACAAATTTTGTCAACGAACATGAATACAAGCCTGGGATACAGGCTTGTTACATAGTTATCATTCTTGACACAGTCTTGGAACGAGCTTGGATAACAACGTTGGCACAGGCCTAAGTAGCATTGGCACAAGCCTGTGTCAAGCTTGTGCCGATCGTTAATTCCTACTTGGGTAATACCTAAATCTACATGTTATGTTTATATTTTAAATATTAAGTGGTAATGAATTCCAGAGTCGAATTGCGAATTGTAGATAGTTTAATTTTGGCAAAATAAAATTGAGGCTTCTATTTGACGCACTAAGACGTAGCTAAGCAGAAAGATATACTGGAGTATTGAAATATAACAACTTTTGCAGAAATATGCAGTTCCTTATATCCAGATAGTTTGTAATGCAACAAACTAAAATGCCCGTACTTACATCTTCGACATGTGAAAAACGTCTCCAGGGGAAAACATATTAAAATCTCCTCTTAGGAGGTCAGGAGCAATATCATTTAAAAAAGTTTGGTTGTATGGAGCGTGCCACTCCCCTTTGTCCAATCTATCCATAGTGGCTATATAAACGAATCCTAATTATTAAAATACAATTCCCATTGGTGGTGCACTTAATGCATTCTCTCAAAACACAAATTTCGATTTTTCCGAATTTCCGGTTTTTCCATGGGAGTTTTTCGAATTCCCAGTATTGAGACGAATAAAACAAAAAATCATCCATAGCAGTCGATCCGTTCTTATGTTTTTGCGAGACTAATGCATGGCAATTAATTTTTATATACATAGATAGACATGTATATAAATTTGATTATGTTTTTTCGTAAAACTAAAAAAAATATTTATTTTTTATTGCATTTTTTTGCTTACTTGTTTGTGGAACCGGAACTGGAATCGTTATTTTATTTTTATAGAACCGGGACCGGAACTGAAACCGAAATAAAAAATAATTTAAGAACCGGTAACGAATCCATTTTTTTGTTTTTGTATAGAACCGGAACTGGAACCGCAGAGAATAGAATTTCGGTTCCTAGCCCTGTCAGAAACTATATACAGATGGTCTTTATGTTCGCCATATATAAAGACATTCAATATATATTTTTTGAATATTTTTTTTTAAAAAGAATATAAATAAAAAAAAAATTTTAAAAATAACTTAATATTTGATTGAATATATCTAAAATCATCATGAAACTTTTGGGATATACCAATTTAAATCAACGAAAGAATAATAATGTTAAGCACCATCCTCTTTGAAATTGATAAAATTTTGTATGAGTGTTCTCATATTAAACTAAGAAATATGCAAAATTTTAAACCTCTACCTTCTATGGTTCCCGAAATATGGCGGTTTAAAAAGTGAAAAAAATGTAAAAACTCACTAAAGTGGGTTAACGTACTTGCATTTATCTAAAAAACAGGTTTACGTACAAATCAACAACTCAATTGAGGTTTAAAAGGTATAAAGATGGTCTTTAATATGGTGTAACGAACCCGGTTTCCGGTCTATAGCCAGGGCACGCTCAGCGGGCTCCAGGTGTTCGTATGCGTTACAAAATTTATATTTTGCAGAGTTCCCCGAGGGTTTTAAATAAAATGCGACGCGGTTTAATTTTATGTTTTATATAAATTCATTAGTTTATTATATTTCATTAATTTATTTAAATGGTTATTTATATATATGTTAATAAAAGAACAATCTTACATGCGGCATCCTTCGTGTGAGAGAGCGGCCTCGGCGGCTTGTGTATGCGAGAGATTCTGACTAGCTCATAACCAGAGCGTATACATTCTTTGTAAGTTAATCGTGGGTCCACTTAGCGCTCGCTGTACGTAAAACAAACAATAAAACGAGCCACTAAGCAGTTCCCCGCAACCCACTTAGTGCTTTTGCTGTACGTAAAACAAACAATAAAACAAAACACTAAGCGGTCGGCAGCAAATGAGAGCGATCTCTGTTGCACGCTGGCTTTTATACGCGTTTCTTTTCGCCACTGGAATCTGCTTCGCCGTGAATGTTGTTGTTTTGTTGCCTTCGTCTTTGTAGCTTTGCTTCCAGTATTATTCTCGCTTCAGTTATTGGAAAGTTAGCGGTCGACGTTGGTGACGCGTTGATGTTGTTTCGAAGTTGGGCTACGTTTAATATCGCAGCTGCGTTTATTTTGTTCCTCGCAGTAAATTTATGCAGTTACTGTGCGACACCATTTTGCATAAAAAACACCCCCCCTTTACTTCGGTGGGGGTAAACGGATGTGCGTCAGATTTGTGATGGTTATCGTCCCAGAGCAATTAATCCGTAGTCGGTATTGGATGCCATCTATGGTGCGAGTAAAGGTCAACCGCTTTCCAGGTTTTTGCTGACTTGCTTCGGTGGCTCGATCAAAAAGCTCGCGGGGCCATTGTGTGGTGTTTTGGGTAGTTGTTGTAGACCCTGAGCCTTCTTCCAGGCAATTGGCTGCTGAGTTGTTGTGACTATCGCTGCCACTGTCGCTGCTGCTATCACTACTGCTGTCACTTCCGCTATCGCTGCTACCACCACGCTCGGAAATAGCCTTCTCGACCGGCTCGTATGTCTTTCTAGCAGCCGCACTTCGCCATGGAGTTGCTGCTACTGGTGCAACAGATGAGTTTTATGTTGCCGTCGTCGTGATCGTTGTTACCGGTTGCACCGCCATCTGCTGTTGTGCGTTTGTCTCCTGGTCTGCTGTCTTCTCCCGCGCCGCCGTCATCGTGAGCGTCTCACTGCGGTGCGTATCGTGGACAGCCTGTTGCTTCGTTTATACGTGTGCATCGTCTTGACGCGTCACGCGTACCGTCTTCTGCTGTGTGACGCCTGTCGCATCTCCTTCAATTAATTGGCGCGTTGCTTCTGCCGTGGGTGAATCATCTTGGTGTGTAGTCTTCACGGCCGGGTGCCTAGCGACCCGTCTCTTCCCGTTTGAGGCCGTCCGCCCCGTCGTTTCTGTTTCGCATACCTTGCCATGAAGTGTTGCCTGTACAGCCTCCATCTGGGTGACACCATGTGTCTCGCGTGCTGTAAGGCGTCGCGCCGATCGTTTCTGCTTCGTTTTCGTCACAGCCGTCCGCTGCATCGCATTCGTTTTCAATGCCACCTGCCGCATTGCTGCAGAGAATGCCGTAATCTGCGCCGCCGCCACATCTCTCCGCTGTGCGCCGCTCAACGCCCCTTCTGCGGCCACTTGGCGCTCATCTGTTGTCATCACCGCCATTGGGGCAGCCGCCTCCCCGTCCGCGGTCACCTGCCGCGTTACCGCTGATGGTACAGCCTCCTGCGCAACCACCGCAGCCGTCCGCTGTGTGGAATTTGACGCCTTTTCTGCGGCGGCCTCCTGCCGCGCTGCTGTAGGTGCAGCCTCCTGCGCAACCACCACAGCCGTCCGCTGTGTGGTGCTCGTCTCCTCGTCTGCGGCCATTCGCCGCGTTGCTGTTGTAGACACAGCTTCCTGTGCAGCCGTCACAGCCTTCCGCTGTGCGGTGCTCGTCTCTTCGTTTGTAACCTCCTGCGTTGCTGCATTCAGTTGCCTGTAATCAATAAACAGTCGCCACTGCCCAGTCTTCTTTTTCACCAAGACAATTGGCGCGCTGTGGGGGCTCCTCGACGGCTCAATGCACCCTTTCGCGATAAGCGCGTCGACTTCCTCATCGCCTGCATCGCTGGATTTTTGGGAAAATAGCGCTGCTTAATGGGGCGATCGTCCTTCATTATTATTTTGTGGGTGGTGATGTCGCTCGTGCCTCCACCACCTACAAATTTGCCTAGCTCGTCCTGTAAGAATTTATCGATTATTTCCTGCTCGCTGCGTTGATCAGGTCGCACCACCGTGCACATCTGTGACTGCTCTGGTTGCTGCTCCCATTTTTGCAGCGTCACGCTCTGTCCGCCGCCACTGAAGGTGGCTCCCATTTGCTGCAAGAAATCCATCCCTAAGATGATCTCGTCGACGACTTCTGGTAGCACCAAAAGACCCAAGCGTCACTCTTTGTCACCTAGTCTGACAACCGCTTGAATTTCTTCGCTGACGTGCATGGCGACGCCGTCAGCCATTTTCACCCGAACGTCTGTACGCCTGCAGTTGGTTGGAGTTCGAATCATCTGCGCGCAAAATTCGCTAACGAAACTGCGTGTCGCGCCTGTGTCCACCGTTGCAATCGCCAACTCGGCAACTATGGCGATTGTCGCGACAATTCGTGTCGCCTCCTGCTTCAATGCTACTACTGCATACAGGGTGAGTTCTTCGGGGCCGCCAGCCCTCGCTACTGGCGGTTCCCCCTGTAGTTTCCCGAGCGTCGTCTACAGCAGTCCAAGGTACGCACGCCCCTTCTACCGCACTCACAGCAAAACATAACTGCAGCATTTCTGCAATCCGCCTGATAGTGGCCATCACGCCCGCATTGTCTGCATGCGGTCCGTGGATTAATATTACCGCCCGCGTCATGGTCTAAGCGACGGTTGTGCTCCTCCCGTGGAGGTGGTGCATAATGTAACTGCGCGTGATGTGGTTGCGCATGTCCCATGCTTTTGATGACGTCCAATTCATCCGCTAGTCCTACTAGTTCCGCCAGTGTTGAAAAATCGCGGCGCCGAATATACAATTGATATTCTTGGCGGCAATTCCTTAATATGCGCTGCAGCTCCTGCTGTTCATTGTATTGTGCGTGCCGCATCAAATCCCGCATAGCCAGGACGTAATCCCTAAAGGATTCACGTGGCCGCTGCATCCTGCTGCGAAGGGCATCGTCTAGGTCTTCATAAAACCCTGGCGGCAGGAAAAATCGCAGCAAATCGTCCTTGAAGTCGCACCATATTTGCCATTGCGTGCGACTGGTGCGATACCATACCTGTGCCCTGTCTACTAACAGGTGTGATATCACGTTTGCTAGTCAGTCGCGATTGATCCCGTAGTTCCGCGTCAGCTCTTCGACGCGCTCGATGAAAACCAACAGGTCGCTGTTGCCGTCGAACTTAACTGTCCACTTGCTGATGCGATCCATAGCGGCCGCCTGTGCCGCGGTTGTGCCTGTATGATTTATCGCCGTACGAATGTCCTGCGCTGCTGGTTGCTCCCATGCCCGTCCGTCCGGTGGTCGTTCAGCTGCTGCCATGCCATGAGCGTGGGTACCCCGTAGGGTTCGTGCCTGGTATTTTGCGTGCAGGCCGTTGTGTAAACGGTGGGGAAATTAAGTGACATTGCCGGCCTCGTGGTGAGTGTAGGCAGTGCCCACGAAAGTGCACCTGCGTTGTGGGTTGTAGACTGCGTTTCAAAGGGGAACAAATTGGTGGTCAACGTGGGGTTTGTGGTGTACGGGACGAATGACAGTTTTTGTTGCTCCTGCGGTTCACTAGCTACTGCCGACGGTAATGGTGACGCACTTTTCGTGTGCCTCAGCTCTAGCTTCTCGAGCTTTTCTAGCACGTCGCTGGAAAACTGGCTGTCGTTGATAAAGGCCGCAAAGCTCCTGCGTAGCTCCTCCATATTTTTTTCGTTGAGTTTAAATTTGTTTTTGGGGCCTCTTTTTCACTATAGCGGCGCGTGCTTTGCTCAATGTTTATTTTATTTTCACTGTTTTAATAGTTTATGTCTCTTTTTTTTCCACTTTTCTCTGCGGCTCGTCGCTGCCGTCTTTTTTTTTCACTGTCTTGCTTTTTATTTTCCGATGCTAATTTTCACTGCGTTTTTCGTGCGGCTCGTTTTAGCGACGCTCGCTGCCGTCTTTTCGTTTCACTGTCTTTATTTCTTGTTGTTTCATTTTTTTCTCACTGCGTAAATTGTTTCCACGGAGTTCACTTTAGCAACGTTCGCTCTCTCTCTTTTCTTTTCTTTTCGATTCACGTTTTTTTTCAGGGGCTCACTGTCTGTAGCACGCACTGTTCTTTTTTTTCACTCTTCGTATTTCTTTATTTTTCAGGGGCTCACTTGCTGTAGCTACGTGCGTTTTTTTTTTGTTTTTTTCCACTTTTCGTATTTCAATTCGCTGTTCTCTTTCACATATTTTTTTTCTCAGGGGCTCACTTGTTGTAGCGACTCGCGCCTTTTTTTTCACTTTTCGTATTTCAATGTTGCGCGGCGATTTCTTATCGCTTTATTTATTTTAACCGCGGGCAATTAAATCGTATGCAATTATTTAATTTTTATTTCGCATTCCAGGGTCCCTGCTCGGGCGCCATGTAACGAACCCGGTTTCCGGTCTATAGCCAGGGCACGCTCAGCGGGCTCCAGGTGTTCGTATGCGTTACAAAATTTATATTTTGCAGGGATCCCCGAGGGTTTTAAATAAAATGCGACGCGGTTTAATTTCATGTTTTATATAAATTCATTAGTTTATTATATTTCATTAATTTATTTAAATGGTTATTTATATATATGTATGTTAATAAAAGAACAATCTTACATGCGGCATCCTTCGTGTGAGAGAGCGGCCTCGGCGGCTTGTGTATGCGAGAGATTCTGACTAGCTCATAACCAGAGCGTATACATTCTTTGCCCTAGCGTAGTAAGTTAATCTTGGGTCCACTTAGCGCTCGCTGTACGTAAAACAAACAATAAAACGAGCCACTAAGCAGTTCCCCGCAACCCACTTAGTGCTTTTGCTGTACGTGAAACAAACAATAAAACAAAACACTAAGCGGTCGGCAGCAAATGAGAGCGATCTCTGTTGCGCGCTGGCTTTTATACGCGTTTCTTTTCGCCACTGGAATCTGTTTCGCCGTGAATGTTGTTGTTTTGTTGCCTTCGTCTTTGTAGCGACTTGTTTAAATAAACGTAATTAAGTTAACTTGATTACATATTTTTATTTATAACTCAGGAACTAATACGAATACACTTATAAAATTTAACACAAATATTATAAAGAAAAAAAGAAATAACATATATCTTTTTGAAACTTTTAAAAATATGTGTTTTTGAGAAATTTCATTGCAAAATTTGGATCATGTGATAATGACATTTAACCTTTGGATACATACATAAAATTATATGCCATGTTAAAGGTCATCTTTATACCTTTCAAGTGATATCTCAATTGTCCGTGTACGTATACTAGTTTTTAAGATAAATACAATTAAGTTAACCCACCTTTGTGAGTTTCCACCTATTTTTTCTCTTTTTAACATCATATTTCCGGAACCATATTAGCTAGAGATCCAAAATTTATAAATTGTCTTAGTTTAATATGGTATAGCATTTGTACCAAATTTGAATTATTTCTGAGGGGGTAGGGGAAATCCGTTCGTTGATTTAAAATGGAATATCCCTTTTACCTAATATAAAGGGGTTTTTTATAAGAGTGTTACAAAACTTTTTTTTTAAATAAAACAAAAACGGTTTTGGATATCAATGAAATTCTTTATTCATGTAAAAGTGCGTTCGATGCCATTATGTATTGAACTCGATTTCTTTTGCATGGCCACCACGGGCACGCTTGCAGAAGTCCAGACGCTGAACCCAATTTTCGACGTTCGATATTCGTACGAAGTTCATCAATCGTCGCTGGCTTGTTGGCATAGACCATATGCTTGACGTAGCCCCACAAGAAATAGTCCAACTGCGTCAAATCGCACGACCGAGGCGGCCAATCGTGAGATAACACGTTCTCCAAACTTGGTTTCCAATAAATTGATTGTGGCATTCGCTGTGTGGCGCCGTCCTGTTGGAACCACATGTTCTCCAAGTCCATATCATCCAATTAGTGCCAAAAATATTCGGTTATCATTGAATGGTAGCGATTCCCATTCACAGTAACGTGCCGGTCTTGATCATCACGGAAGAAGTACGGCCCAAAGACGCCGCCGGCCCATAAACCACACCAAACCGTAATTTTTTCGGGATGCAATGATGACTCATGGAGTACGTGTCTATTGCTGTCTGACCAATAACGCATATTTTGTTTATTGACGAAGCCATTCAGCCAGAAATGAGCCTCATCGCTGAAGATGATTTTTCTATGAAAATTCGAATCATTTTCAAGTTGTTGCTCAGCCCAATTCACGAACATACGACGCTTCTGGTGGTCAAGCCATCATGCCATCATGAAATGGCAAACCTTTCTGAAGAGAAATGTCAAAAGAGCGGCAAGAAATATGGCGTCGTTTGCTGTCCCTGTCGCTCTACTTTTGTAGTTTTATGTTATGATTCCTTATTAAAACATTTTTAGGAATATAAATATTATAAAGTGAGATATAACGGTTTTAATCTAAGTCCCATTAAAAAATGAGTATTTTTGGAAAAAAAATGCTGCCCTGCACATATACTTCGCCGGTCGAAAAAAAAGGTTATGGTCAACGTAGAATTAACTTTTTTGCAGGTGGTCAAAGTTGAAAAAAATCTTAAAAACTTGAACTTTGACCAGTGTTTCCAGATTGGTTAGATATATTTTGTATAAGTTTTATCATTTAAAAGATTCTTAGTAATGGTATCTATCAAAAAGTATAACAAAAGTACATGTTACTGAAGAAAAAAAATAATTACGGAGATTTGCGTAAAAGTCCAATTTTCCGAAAAAAAAAAATAGAAAAAATGTAAAATTTATGATATTTATGTGTTAATTGTTTATAAAAGTCTTATACAATAATTTTGATTTCATGATAAAATGTACAATAAAGTAAAGTCTTCAAAAATTAAATAAAATCTTGTTCCAGTCTACACTAAGAAAAGAAGATGTTTACGCCTTGTAGCAAATATTCAAACATCCCATAACTTTCAATAAAGTTGCAGAAAAACTATTAATATTTTTTAAATATGACGTATATTCAGAAAGTTACGTGATGTTTGCCACAACAGCAATGAAAATTGAGATATTTACAGCAAAACTTTTGAGGTATTTTGACATTTGACTACCATAAAAAAGGAAAATGGCGTACTTTTCCTTACGCTCGATTTATCCACAACAATGAAGTAAATCTAATGGTGTAAAAAAGTGCCAACTCAAATATTACATTTTAATGGTAAAAGTGAAAATAAAATATCCAGAGTTTACTTTGATGATAGCGTCGCCGGTCGGACTAGGTTCTCAAGTCGAAATCTCAAGTCGTTGTACAATTTTGCCTTCGAAGGATTTAAAAAGAAGATGTCGATGTATATCAGGATGTACCAGGATACTGTTTTAATTCTAGAATAAATAAAAATTCATTTGATTTATTTTCTTTCAATTCAATAAAAATTACTCCGCGAATTCTAATGGAGTACCTTTTCCAAATATTCATCAACTATCTTCCTATTTGTCAGATGTTTAATTGATGGTTGCTATAGATAATCGTAAATTCGAAAGATGGTTGCTAGCAATATTTATCGTATTTGACGGATGTTTGAGTGATGGTTGTCTCAAATACGATTTAAATAATTTGTAAATAACTTGATATTTAGGGCTGTGATATTTCTGGCAATCATCTTTGTTTTCTTAGTGTATGTCTTCAAAACTAATTAAGATATTTTCTCATGTATCCACATTTTCTTTAGATCTCAATGTAAGCTTTTCATAAACAGAAGAATTTTAAAAATCGGATAACTTTTGGATAACTTTTTATCTAGTTCAAATGTTTTTTCTGATTTGCGCATAAAATGTGTTCCAGCTGAAATTTAAATAATGAAAAAAAAAACGCCACTAATATTGTAAAGCTTTATAAATACCAGATGTAGATGGCTGCATTACAAAAAAGTTTTATGTCATATTTTGACTTTTGAGGTTTTCGCCAACTTTAGGTACTCGCTGCTTTACTGTGCAACGCTGAACTGAAAATTTGATCTGTTATGTTTTGTTTTCTGCTTGTTTTCTTCATGTGTTATGCTTTATGCTTGTTTTTACTTTACTAATATCAAGTTTTAAAATATACGAATGTATCAAAAAATTAAAAATCGAAATGAAGTTAAAAATGACGAATGTTAGTTGTATTTACAATAAATCGTATATTTAGATTTACTAATCAGTACACAAAATAATTAAGGGTCACATTAAAAATAATTAAAAACCAGTTGGGAAGGTTAGATCACATGGGAAATTTGAAGTAGGGACAATTTTATTTATAGTCGGTCTAAGCCGACTATAAATACCCTACACATATATGTGGTTACCATTCAAAGTGGTATATTGGTCACCAAGGTATACGAATCCTGAAAATAACTACAATCTTTCAATCGCTGAAGAATTCCCATTCATTTGATACCCATATTTACAAATGGGTAGGTGTACCGAATTTCGATTTTTTTGGGAACCACAAGTCGTTTCGCGGGAAAACATTATTTCCATGTATTTGAGCATTAAGTCAATATATATATTTGACCAAAAAAGTTTACCTAAGCACGTATACAGTAAAATTGAATTGTAGATGTAAATTTTATATGAGTTATTTGAATATAAATGGTCAGATGGTCACAATGGACCGAACTCGCCAATACAGCACATACAGCGTATATAAGTTATCTAAATTATGAGTTTCGTTAATTTAACACTTCAATTTTTTAAGTAGTAGGGATTTCAACAGACAAACAGACGAACATCGCTAAATCGACTCAGGAGGTCATGCTGATCAAGAATATATATACTTTTCCATACCAGAGATGCTTCCTTCTGGGTGTTACAAACGCATTCACTCTTAGTGTAGGGTATAATAATATTATTAAAAAAAAGTTGTATGTAATAATTTTAGAAT
The DNA here is from genome assembly GCA_951804985.1 of Dryomyza anilis. Classification (NCBI taxonomy): domain Eukaryota; kingdom Metazoa; phylum Arthropoda; class Insecta; order Diptera; family Dryomyzidae; genus Dryomyza; species Dryomyza anilis. The sequence continues at coordinate 46,555,880 of OX638132.1, read as the reverse complement.
ATCAGTAAATATGTTAAAATTCAATTTTAAATATATAATACGTTACTTTAGAAATATTAGACGGGCAATTTAAAGTTCAGATATCGAGCGTTCCACATTAAAATGTTAAAAAATTATGGTAAAAGCCATCGCTAAACACCAACATTATTGGAAGATCACTTGACTTTGTACACAATTCATTTTAGGCTCCAAAAGCACATTTTTCCAAATGTAGTCCATAGAAAACTGCCATTAAGTAACTATCAAGTCGGAACATTTTTAAGTTAGCAGCAGAAATTCAAACAGAGTTAGAAGTCCAAATTTTAACTAGGACTGTGAGGCATCTATTAGTCGAAAAAATCTCTTTGGAAATCATTACACTCAGAACGCAACAATTTTGTACCTCATAACAACAACTTTTCGGTCATTTCTTACCCAAAAAATCTACTTTTTTGATATGCTGACGCTGTTGATATATTAAATATAAACTGTTGATTTTTTTTTGCGTGGAAATTTTAAAATAAAAAATAAATATTTTTTTCTTATTTGTGAATAATTTTATTATAATTTTTATTTCTTTTAAGTTTATTTTTTTTAACTTTTATGTAATTGTCATTCTTCTTTTTATCTCTATTCACTCGTCCGCTTCTTGTATTTCTCTTATTTACCCTGACACACCAACAATCTGCTTAAAACCAACCAAGATTTATCAATATTACTTATTACACGATGCTACAAAAATCGAAATATTTTGCACACTTGAAAAATTCGACATGCGCGTGAAGCTAGGGATCATTCTGAAAATTTGTGCAAAAACAGTTTTTTAGATCCATTCGTTCACGGGTTTTATTTTCATTTGAAATACTTGTGCATTTAATATTATAAAAAATAAATAAAAATTGTTGGTCGAACATTTACAAATGTACTTCATGTCAAACACGCAGCCCGCGAAGACTTTTTAGATAATATTAAAAAAAAAAATGTATTTAAGAATTAAAAATTTTTAATATATTTTATTTTCAGGCGTTTTTATGTATTTTTGTGCATTTTTGTGCAGCGTCAGGTATCCCATTTAACATGCCATTTAAGAAATTGAATTACTAATCTTGGTTAAAAACTTATTAATCATCAAAACAAAATTTTTGGTAGAATTTGATAAGTTTTTAATATAGGGTCTTTATATGTTTTCCTAATTGTCATTTTAAATATTATATACAAATGGCATACCAATAATTTTTATAAAGTAAATTGTAATTTATTCATAAAATTTTAAATTTATTGTGAATTTTTGAATTTCCTTTGGCTATATTTCTCCGGAATATATAAAAAATATATGGTAGCGCGTAGTGTTGTACGTCTAACACCGAAAAGAAAATTACATTTTTAGTTCGACTATTAAAAATAAAAGGAGAGCAAAATAATTAAAACTTCAAAATCTAAAAACTGGACAATATTTAACAAAATTATTTTCGGAATCTGCTTCAGTATCAAATAAATGCGCAATCAGAATAAAACAAGAAACAAAAATTTGTACTTTTATTAAAAAATTATGGACAACTTTTTAACCAAGAGTCTTGCTTTGCACTAACTGGAATTGGAATCATTTTAACATTTTTCTTAGTAAGTAAAACTTTTTGTATTAGAGACATTCCACACCAAATCTACCAGAGTTCGAGTTGTACGATTTGGTACAAGATCTAATTCGATATCGTACGATTTTCAAAAAGAACTAAAATCGCACCATTATTTCCAAAAAAAAATCACCTAGGTGCTTTGAACGATGATCAATGGGAAATTTTATCATTTTAACATTATATATTATTTTACAACCGAAGAACCAAATATAAAAAAACGAGCGATCTTTTTTCTTATGGCACACTAATGCGGCCCGCCTCATCTTTTGAGTTGCCAATGCGGCCCGTGATACCAAAGGAATTGACATGCCTGGTTTACAGCTTTTACATTTTAAATAATTTTAATTTATTATTTAAATCTCTCATAGTAGGATTTCATATTGGAATAAAACCATTATATGCCACTAAAAATTACATATTTTTAAATATGCAATTTAAAATATGTACTTATATTTCAAACGCAAATAAAAACGACATACGAATGGATTTAAAAAAAAATGTTTTCTAACAAATGCTCAGAATAATCCCTAGTTTCACGTACATGTCGATTTTTTGCTGTGTGCCATGTAGAGATGGACGCGTACCTGTTTCTGATGGCACGGACTCGCACGGGCACGCCGATAGGTGACACGCACGAACACGGGCCCGCCGTCTAAATTTACAGGCACGCACGAGAAACACGATAAAGCACGGGATTTAAAAAGACACGAATAAACACGGAAAAAACACGACAAAACACGGAAAAACATGAACAAGCAGGCGAAACGTGAAAAATAATACAGGAATAGTATTTAAAAAAGTGTGGATATTAATTCCCTCTCAGGGAACGCAAAGAAATGGAATCGGAACCGTTATAAAAAATGTATGGAACCGGAATCGAAACCTATTTAATTATACCCTACACTAAGAGTGAAAGGGTTTATTCAGTTTGGTACGCCGTTTGTAATAAACTGAAGAAAGCATCTCCGGAATGAAAAAGTATATATCGTCGGAATTTTTGACATATGCGTTTTTTTACATTTTTGAATGTAGTTCTTTCTCAAGTATACTGTGCTAAAATCGCGTGTCGTTTTGTTGCATTTTTCTAGCCACAAAGTCAAAACCAAAAGGGCGAATTTGAAAAATTGAAAATCTTGTCATGCCAAAAGGGCGACTCTTTTCTTTTTCGCCATAACTATTTATTATCTCGTTGTGACGACACATTTTTTATGCAAAATGGTATCGCACAGTAACTGCATAAATTTACTGCGAGAAACAAAATAAACGCAGCTGCGATATTAAACGCAGCCCAACTTTGAAACAACATCAACGCGTCACCAACGTCGGCCGCTAACTTTCCAATTACTGAAGCGAGAATAATACTGGAAGCAAAGCTACAAAGACGAAGGCAACAAAACAACAACATTCACGGCGAAGCAGATTCCAGTGGCGACAAGAAACGCGTATAAAAGCCAGCGCGCAACAGAGATCGCTCTCATTTGCTGCCGACCGCTTAGTGTTTTGTTTTATTGTTTGTTTTACGTACAGCAAAAGCACTAAGTGGGTTGCGGGGAACTGCTTAGTGGCTCGTTTTATTGTTTGTTTTACGTACAGCGAGCGCTAAGTGGACCCAAGATTAACTTACGACGCTAGGGCAAAAAATGTATACGCTCTGGTTATGAGCTAGTCAGAATCTCTCGCATACACAAGCCGCCGAGGCCGCTCTCTCACACGAAGGATGCCGCATGTAAGATTGTTCTTTTATTAACATACATATATATAAATAACCATTTAAATAAATTAATGAAATATAATAAACTAATGAATTTATATAAAACATGAAATTAAACCGCGTCGCATTTTATTTAAAACCCTCGGGGATCCCCCAGCAGCGCAGGACATTCGTACGGCGATAAATCATACAGGCACAACCGCGGCACAGGCGGCCGCTATGGATCGCATCAGCAAGTGGACAGTTAAGTTCGACGGCAACAGCGACCTGTTGGTTTTCATCGAGCGCGTCGAAGAGCTGACGCGGAACTACGGGATCAATCGCGACTGACTAGCAAACGTTATATCACACCTGTTAGTAGACAGGGCACAGGTATGGTATCGCACCAGTCGCACGCAATGGCAAAGATGGTGCGACTTCAAGAACGATTTGCTGCGATTTTTCCTGCCGCCAGGGTTTTATGAAGACCTAGACGATGCCCTCCGCATTAGGATGCAGCGGCCACGTGAATCCTTTAGGGATTACGTCCTGGCTATGCGGGATTTGATGCGGCACGCACAGTACAATGAGCAGCAGGAGCTGCTGCGCATATTAAGGATTTGCCGCCAAGAATATCAATTGTATATTCGGCGCCGCGATTTTTCAACACTGGCGGAACTAGTAGGACTAGCGGATGAATTTGACGTCATCAAAGGCATGGGACATGCGCAACCACATCACGCGCAGTCACATCATGCACCACGTCCACGGGAGGAGCACAACCGTCGCTTAGACGATGACGCGGGCGGTAATATTAATCCACGGACCGCATGCAGACGATGCGGGCGTGATGGCTACTATCAGGCGGATTGCAGAAATGCTGCAGTTATGTTTTGCTGGGAGTGCGGTAGAAGGGGCGTGCGTACCTTGGACTGCTGTAGACGACGCTCGGGAAACTACAGGGGGAACCGCCAGTAGCGAGGGCTGGCGGCCCCGAAGAACTTACCCCGTATCCAGTAGTAGCATTGAAGCAGGAGGCGACACGCATTGTCGCGACAATCGCCATAGATGCCGAGTTGGCGATTGCAACGGTGGACACAGGCGCGACACGCAGTTTCTTTAGCGAATTTTGAGCGCAGATGTTTCGAACTCCAACCAACTGCAGGAGTACAGACGTTCGGGTGAAAATGGCTGACGGCGTCGCCAGGCACGTCAGCGAAGAAATTCAAGCGGTTGACAAAGAGTGCCGCTTGGGTCTTTTGGTGCTACCAGAAGTCGTCGACGAGATCATCTTAGGGATGGATTTCTTGCTGCAGATGGGAGCCACCTTCAGTTGCGGCGGGCAGAGCGTGACGCTGCAAAAATGGGAGCAGCAACCAGATCAGTCACAGATGTGCACGGTGGTGCGACCTGATCAACGCAGCGAGCAGGAAATAATCGATAAATTCTTGCATAACGAGCTAGGCAAATTTGTAGGTGGTGGAGGCACGAGCGACATCACCACCCACAAAATAATAATGAAGGACGATCGCCCCATTAAGCAGCGCTATTTTCCCAAAAATCCAGCGATGCAGGCGATCATCAACGAGGAAGTCGACGCGCTTATCGCGAAAGGGTGCATTGAGCCGTCGAGGAGCCCCCACAGCGCGCCAATTGTCTTGGTGAAAAAGAAGACTGGGCAGTGGCGACTGTGTATTGATTACAGGCAACTGACGGCGCATTCAGTGCCTGACGCCTACCCCCTGCCGCGCATTCACCACATCCTTGACCGCCTGCGTAATGCAAAATATATTGGCAGCCTGGATTTGAAAAATGGGTATTGCCAGATCCCCATGGATGAGGGCAGCAAGGAGTTCACTGCGTTTACGGTGCCAGGTCGTGTATCAGTGGCGTGTTATGCCATTTGGCTTGAACTCAGCCCCGGCGACATTTCAGCGGGCGTTGGATCGTGTCAGAGGGCCCGACATAGAGCCGCCCGCGTTCGCTTACTTGGACGATATTGTCGTCACAGGATCTACGCTGGAGGAGCACATCTCAAACTTGCTTGAAGTTTTTAGGCGCCTGAGGCAGGCGAAGCTGCAGCTTAACCAGGACAAATGCGAATTTTTCAAGCGCGAAATAAAATATCTCGGGCATGTAGTTAGCGATCAAGGCATCCATACAGACCCGGATAAAATTGCTGCTATCCAGGAGCTACGTCCACCAACAAACTTGCGCGAGCTGCGCCAGTGTTTGGGCATCGCATCGTGGTACCGACGATTTGTACCCGAGTTCTCGTACCTGGTTCACCAATTACAAAATTGCTAAAAAAGGGGAAGCATTTCCGCTGGGCAAAGGAGCAGCAGCAGGCGTTTGACCAGTTGAAGGTGATGCTAACAGAGGCACCAGTGCTAGGCTGCCCGGACTTCACTCAGAAATTTACGTTGCAGACGGACGCAAGCAACTACGGTTTAGACGCGTGTCATACCGTACGCCAGTCGCAGGCTAAATAAAGCTGAGGAAAACTGTTCTCCCACTGAGAAGGAGTGCCTGGCCATCGTTTGGGGAATAAGAAAAATGCGGCCATACCTGGAAGGCTACCGATTCCTAGTAATCACGGACCACCTGTCTCTCAAGTGGCTTAACTCCATTGAGAGCCCTTCAGGGCGCATCGCGCGTTGGGCGCTGGAATTGCAGCAGCACACCTTCGACATTCAGTACCGCAAGAGTAAGCTGAATGTTGTGGCGGACGCGCTATCGAGGCAGCCGATGGAAACAGGCGAGACAGGCGAGGAGGCCCCTGTCGAGGAACGCTGTGCATGGACGGACAGACGCATGATGGAGGTACGCGAGCAACCGGAAAAATTTCCTGATTATGCCATCAAGGAGGGCAACTTGTATCGCCACATTCCTCAACACACTGATGACAGCGACTGCGTAGCTTGGAAGCTGTGCGCCCCGAAGATGCGTCGTGCGCAAGTTATGCGTGAAACTCACGATGACGCGATCGCGGGCCACATGGGCGTCCGCAAGACAATCGCTAGAGTATCAAATCGATACTACTGGCCAGGCATGTCTCGGACAATTCGTCGATATGTCCGTAACTGCGAGTCGTGTCAAAAATACAAGGCGTCGCAGCAAAAACCAGCGGGTAAAATGTTGACAAAAATTGCGCAGGAGCCGTGGTCATGGCTGTGCGCAGATTTTGTAGGTCCCTTACCGCGCTCGAAGCATGGCAACATCATGCTGGTTGTCTTCTTTGACAAATTTTCTAAATGGACAGAAATGGTACCATTGCGTAAGGCGACGAGTGAAAGTTTGCAACGAGCGTTTCGAGAACGCATTTTGGCGCGATACGGCGTCCCCAAGGTGCTCATTACGGATAATGAAGCACAGTTCACGAGTAGATCATTTCGCCGGTTTCTTGAGGATATGGGCGTTAGACAGCAATTTACCGCCCCGTATACACCCCAGGAAAACCCCACGGAAAGGGCCAACCGGACTTTAAAAACTATAATCGTGCAGCTATCTGGTCACCAGCAAAATCGATGGGATGAGCAACTGCCGGAAATTTCACTGGCAATAAATTCCAGCGTGTCGGAGACTACCGGCTACAGCCCGGCGTACTTGACCCAAGGACGTGAGCCGCGCCTCCCCAAGGCGTTGTACGATGAGGTCACCGTAGGAACAGGCGTGGTGACGCAGACACCTGATGAACGAGCAGACGGGCTACGAGAAATATTTGGCATTGTGAAGCAACAGTTGGCGCGGTCGGCGCAAGATCAAGCGCGCCACTACAATTTGAGACGCAGGTAAAGAGGCTAGGACAGGCCAAAACGCGGACAGCACATATCAGCGAAATTAAGAAATTTCACCAGGAGGACGGCGAACCAGGCGAATCAACGCAAGCGACAGCAGCAACTATAAGGCAGCAGAGACGACGACGTAGCAGGCGACCACGAAGAAGCAGTGACAATCGTGCCGGTCGCGACAATGAAACTTCAGCCGCAAAAATTTCTAACCCGTTTCGCGCGACACCGGCAAAAATTTCAAACCCGTTTCGCGCGACAACGACAACAATTTCAAACCCGATTCGCGCGACACCGACAACAATTATGAACCATTTCGCGCGACACCACCCGCACATGTAAATCCCTTTCGCGTCCAGAGGACACAAACTCAAAGTTCGGGCAAATGTTTAAACAACGTCAAAGGCACAAGAATTCAGAGTACAGAGGAAACTCCTACGCGACACGGGGAAATTTTGAATTTCAACCGCGTAAACGTAGAAAACTCCAGTCGCAAAAAGCGCACAAAAACATTTGTAAATGGTTCTGAAAATCGCGCGCGACAAAATCGCACGCGGCCGTGTTACGTCCAAAATGTTACGTGTTACGTAAATTGTAAAAATTACGATACGTAAAAATTGTCAGTAGCGTAACGGCGACGCCGGCATCGAAAAGTTCGAATCCATTTCGTTCGAAGAAAAGCTTAAATTGCGCTCTTGACCGCGAAACCAAAAACAACCCTATAACACGCACGCTCAGAGATGCGTACCGCGCGTATAAACAGAACCCACCCCCGAAGCTTTCGACGCCGACGCACAAACGCTCAGGCTCTCAGAGAGCCAGTTGCTCATCGAACAATCACACATTACAAAAACAATGTGTGTAACCGCCGCGCATAACCGTTAAAATTCAAAATTCGCGGGGTGCATCGTGCCGACGTATCGCGAGGCGTTCTTGGACGAAGCGGGTGGACCCCTTCGCGTACGATTTGCTTCTCGTACTAATCAACGAACAGCGTCACTGGTACTTGGCGGCGATCTGCAATCCCGGGGCGTTACAGTCAAACGCCGGTCAGTCAAATGGAGGGCAGCAAGCCAATGACAAAGGTGCATGTATATTAATAATGGACTCTATGGCCACCAAAACTCGCCGGCACGCCACTGCCCGGCTGCGGGAGTTTATGACGTTGGCCTCACGCAAGAATGGCGCAGCGGGAACTGAGTTCACGGAGCTCAATATGCCAGACCATCACGTCGCGGTGCCGCAGCAGCCCAACCAGACGGACTGTGGTGTATATATGCTACGGTTTATTCAATCCTTGCGCCAGGATCCACTGCGGGATCTAGAACCCCCCATCGATCGTCGTAAGTGGTTTACAGGCAAGGTAGGCGGAGCTGGGCGTGGTGAAATCGCTCGGAAAGTCCGGATGATGGCCAGAGAGGCAGGAACAACTGAAGGGTTAGCCTGGCCCGACATTTCAAGGCGGCCAGCACAGCGGGTGCTACAACAAACGACGCGGCAGATGGCCGAAAGCGCAACGGCAGATACGGCAACGCAGCCTATGGCTGCGACTTCAGCGGAACCAGCGATGCGGCAGATGGCCGACATCGCGACAGACGCGGGGACTGCGAACTCAGCAGTGCAGACGACAGATGCCATAGATGAGGTGCCGAGAGGCGCAGAAGAGGCATTGGGCACTACCAAAGATGCGCCGAGTACTTTGCAGCAGGTGGCCGCATACGAAGAGGTCAGCAACACACAGCGGACGGCTGTGGTGGTTGCGCAGATGCCTGCATTTTCGGCAGCAACGCAGGAGGTTACAAGCGAGGAGACGAGCACCGCACAGTGGAAGGCTGTGACGGCTGCACAGGAAGCTCTGTCTACAACAGCAATGCGGCGAATGGCCGCAGACGAGGAGACGAGCACCACACAGCGGACGGCTGACAGGCGTCAGACAGCAGAAGACGGTACGCGTGACGCGTCAAGACGATGCACACGTATCAACGAAGCTACAAGCTGTCCACGATACGCACCGCAGTGGGACGCTCACGATGACGGCGGTGCGGGAGAAGACAGCAGACCAGGAGACAAACGCACAACAGCAGATGGCGGTGCAACCGGTGACAACGATCACGACGACGGCAACAGAAAACTCATCTGTTGCACCAGTAGCAGCAACTCCATGGCGAAGTGCGGCTGCTATAAAGACATAGCGGAAGTGACAGCAGTAGTGATAGCAGCAGCGACAGTGGCAGCGATAGTCACAACAACTCAGCAGCCAATTGCCTGGAAGAATGCTCAGGGTCTACAACAACTACCCAAGACATCACACAATGGCCCCGCGAGCTTTTTGATCGAGCCACCGAAGCAAGTCAGCAAAAACCTGGAAAGCGGTTGACCTTTACTCGCACCATAGATGGCATCCAATACCGAGTACGGATTAATTGCTCTGGGACGATAACCATCACAAATCTGACGCACATCCGTTTACCCCCACCGAAGTAAAGGGGGGGTGTGACGACACATTTTTTATGAAAAATGGTATCGCACAGTAACTGCATAAATTTACTGCGAGAAACAAAATAAACGCAGCTGCGATATTAAACGCAGTCCAACTTCGAAACAACATCAACGCGTCACCAACGCCGGCCGCTAACTTTCCAATTACTGAAGCGAGAATAATACTGGAAGCAAAGCTACAAAGACGAAGGCAACAAAACAACAACATTCACGGCGAAGCAGATTCCAGTGGCGACAAGAAACGCGTATAAAAGCCAGCGCGCAACAGAGATCGCTCTCATTTGCTGCCGACCGCTTAGTGTTTTGTTTTATTGTTTGTTTTACGTACAGCAAAAGCACTAAGTGGGTTGCGGGGAACTGCTTAGTGGCTCGTTTTATTGTTTGTTTTACGTACAGCGAGCACTAAGTGGACCCAAGATTAACTTACAAAGAATGTATACGCTCTGGTTATGAGCTAGTCAGAATCTCTCGCATACACAAGCCGCCGATTGTTCTTTTATTAACATATATATAAATAACCTTTAAATAAATTAAATGAAATATAATAAACTAATGAATTTATATCAAACATAAAATTAAACCGCGTCGCATTTTATTTAAAACCCTCGGGGATCCCTGCAAAATATAAATTTTGTAACGCATACGAACACCTGGAGCCCGCTGAGCGTGCCCTGGCTATAGACCGGAAACCGGGTTCGTTACATGGTTTTATCTCGTATCAATAAAAAGTTATGGCAAAAAAGAAAAGATTCGCCCTTCTGACATGACAAGATTTTCAATTTTTTGAATTTTTGTTATTTGCAAGAAAATATTTTTAATTAATGATGGAGATCGATAGGTGCTTTAAAAACAAACAATAAATGCCTTTACACCACTATTTTATCTCAACAAAAAGTTATGGCGAAAAAGAAAAGATTCGTCGTTTTGGTATGACAAGATTTTCAATTTTTCCAATTTCTTCGTTTATTTGCTATAACCGTGTAAGACAAAATAGTAGTTTAAAGGTATTAATTGCCTGTTTATAAAGCACCTATCGATTGGCATCATTATTTAAAAATTGTTTGCCAAACATTTTTCCTGAAAATAACAAATGGCGAGTAGCGTCAACGCACTTATGGGGGACGGACGTGTCGTGTCGTCTCTTGTCTTTTTTAACGTGTTCCGTCTGTCGTTTAATATAAATGTGTTTCAAAATTGTGTTCAATGTGCCCGCCCAACATAAGAAAAAATAACAACGAAATAAATCAAAATTAAACTAAAACACAAACTAATAATAATTTACATAAAAAACTAAAATAAAACGTAATAAACACCAAATAAATAAAACAAACAAAAATTCAACAACAACAACCACATAATAGAACCGGTTTCGCGCTGCCTCGCTGGTTTTGCAATTGCCGACGCAAAGGGCTTTTCTATGCTCTATGCTGCAATTGCACAGGTTTGTTGACGTATTTCCTCCCTCCCCCATCCTACTCCACGCTACTAGCGCGAACGGTTGAGGCTGCACTAAGTGCGTAATCTATGCTGTGGTGAAGGCATAACACTCACCACGGCTCGACTTACGCTCTCATTTGTTTGTTTCAACTGCTGCGCCTTGGTAGTATGTATGTCTGTTTTGAAGTTGCCCAGTAGAAAAAATGTCGCAAACATTTCGCATAGATTTTTGCAACATTCGTGGGCTAAGGGCGAACTTTTTCTCGGTATATGCGTATGTGTCCATCCATAGGCCGCAAATAATGGCAGGTGAGACCCAGGTTAATGAGGGTGCAGATCCACTGGATTTTTATATACCTGGTTATCACCTATTGCCATTATTCTCTGCCCATAGGGGCCTTGCTCTTTTTATTCGAAGTGACGTTGCGTATCAACTGCAGCAACAACATAGTGTGTCGGATAGCTACTTTAATACTATTTGGGATAAATTCAAACACACATCATGCACTTGTGCTTTCTTTATAGGAGTCCGAATTTAGATAGGGTTTCCACCTGTAATAAGCTGGATGCCTTTTCTGATTCGATCTCAAATATATTGGAGCAATTTCCAGGCAGTGAAATTGTTGTTGCCGGCGATTTTAATATGCACAACGCCACTTGGTTGAGCCACTCGGGTCTATCAACACAGGAGGGTTGTTATGTTGAGCATTTTGCCGAGTGCAACCAGCTCACACAAATGGTGAAGGAGCCGACGTATATTCCACGCGTCGGCGGGTAAAGCCCAAAAGTCCTAGACCTTTTTCTGACTTCACATCATGAAAAATATGATGTAAAAGTCCTTGCACCTCTTGGTAATTCCGACCACTGTACTGTTTCCGCTGAGTTTTCGTATTCTAGTTTACGCGCCTCTTCGATTAAAGCCCCGAAGAGGAATGTATGGCTTTACGAAAAAGCAATTTGGGTTGCGTTAAATAATTTTGTCCGCAACTTTAATTGGAAATTGTGTTTCGCTGACAGAGACATAAATGCTGCGGCTTTAATGGTACAAAATATTAGGTATGCGGTCCTTCATACCTTCTAAAAAAAATTAGCATTAAACCTAAGGACCACTCTTGGTTTAATGAGACTTGCAGGATTACAGTCAGGTCGAAAGAGGAAGCCTTTCAGACTTGGCGTTCTAACAAGAATGCTGATACTGAAAGACTTCGTATACAGGCTAGGAATCGCTGTAATGCCGTGATCTCGCGCGAAAAGTTTCTTCACGAACAAAATGCGCGCGAAAAGGTCCTACTCTATCACAGGGGTAGTAAAAATTTCTGTATGAATGGCCAGACCTTCACTGACCCGGTTGATAAAGCTAATCTCTTGGCAGAATTATTTGCAAATAATTCAACGCTCCCAGATAGTAATCAACCACTGCCTGTCGTCGATTTTGTTTCTTCTGCAATGCCGGAGATACATTTTCGAACTCGGGCAGTTAAAAAGGTTTTAGCAAACCTCAACATTAACAAAGCCTCTGGGCCAGATGGCATATCTGCCCATGTGTTGAAGAAGTGCGCGTCAACGCTGGCTTGTCCGTTGCGTAACCTTTTCAACATATCCTATACGACAGGAGTTTTTCCATCTTGTTGGAAGGTTGCCAATGTCCAGCCAGTTCCGTAAAAGGGCGAGGCCACGAACCCTGCCAATTACCGACCCATTGCAATATGCTCTGCACTCTCCAAGGTAATGGAGAGCGTAATTAACTTCCACTTTGTGAACTATCTTGAGCACAACGAATTGCTCAGTGACCGACAATACGGTTTCCGTAGGACCAGATCCACAGGTGACTTGATGGCGGTCCTCTCCGTAAAGTGGAATAATTGTGTTCACCTTTTCGGGGAGAGCAAGGCTTTTGCTCTTGATACCTCCAAGGCTTTTGATCGAGTGTGGCATAAAGCCCTCGTTTCAAAACTAATTGCATATGGTGTCGGTGAATCTTTTACTCGATGGATATCGAGTTATCTCCAGGGTCGTTCAATACGAGTTGCGATGGATGGTGTTCTTTCGGAACAACATTTCATCAATTCTGGAGTCTCGGAGGGTTCCGTCCTATCCCCGTCCCTATTTCTGGTATTTATCAATGACCTTCTGTCATTGACCCAGAACCCAATCCATTCCTTTGCAGATGATAGCAACATTTGTCATTCATACTCGTTCAAAAAGCGCCCAACCTCGTTGGAGATTGAGAGTAAAAGACGCACTATGAATGACACACTCAATAATGACCTTAAAATAATCTCCGAGTGGGGTCTTGCAAATAGAGTTGATTTTAATGCACGCAAGACCCAATGTTGTCTGTTATCTCACAAAAGAATGGATTCAACCCTACCTCCCCTCAATATGGGTGCTGTGGATATTGCAGAGTCAGCTGCTCTTGACGTTCTGGGCATATCAATTCAATGTGATCTCCGTTGGAATGATCATATATTTGACGTGTCGAAAGAGGCGGCCAAGTGCCTCGGTTTTTTAAAACGGTGTAAGACATACTTCACTCCTGCTGACTTGCGCACTGTCTACACCACCTATATTCGGCCTAAGATGGAATACAATTCGCACATATGGGCAGGGGCTTCAAAATCTTCTTTGGAGTTCCTGGATCGAATCCAACAACGTGCAATATATTTAATAGGGGATGAAAATATTTCATCGTCTATTGGTTCTCTTGAGCACCGAAGGACCGTTGGGTGTGTAAGCCTGTTTTACAATGGTAAGTGTGCGAGGGAGATACATGGCCTGATTCCACCAGGTCGTGTGTCCTCTCGTTCTACTCGGGCATCGAACCAAGCCCACCCCTTCGTAGTTCACTCGGCTCTCAATAGAACCACGCATTACCGAGAAAATTCGTTCTTCAGTCGCACGATACGTTTGTGGAACAATCTCCCTGCGTCTGTTTTTCCCGACATTTTTGATATTGGCAAATTCAAAACAAACATTCACCGACACTACTCCATCTTTCCCCCCCTCCATTTAACCTATCATCCCTTCTTACGATCAACACTGTGCATTGCATGAATAGGGGGCATCCCTGAGCGTTGGTCAATTTGTAAAAAAAAAAAATTAATTCCTTTACACTATTTTATTTTGCGCTAATAAAAAGTTATAGCGTAAAAAACAAAAAAAATGCGTTTTGTTCAGGATATAGCCTCACAAAATCCGTATTTATAATTCAGTAAGTTGTCCAAATATATTTTATATACGTTATTTTATATACGTTATAATAATTCATGAACAAACCAAAATAACAAACCAAATAAAAAAATCTAAATTTTGCTAATTTTTAAAGCACTTCAAACTTTAAAATTTGATTTCCCAACATTTTTAAAATGCACATTCTCTCCTTTGGCATGACAGTGACGATATATATCTTGATCTGTCCCTCTGTCTGTCTGTTGAAATCACGATTACAGAAAAAGTAGAAGAGCTTGATCAATGAAACTTTAAATTTAGATTACTTATAAGATTACTCTAAACTGTCTGAACAAGAAAATTGGCATGATCGGTCTATTGTGACCTGAGAACCGACCACTTATGTTCAAATACCTCATCTGAAATTTATATCAACAGATCAATTTTACTGTATACGTGCTTAGGTAAACTTTTGTTGTCAAATATATATTCACATCATGCTCCAATACATTAAAATAATGTTTTCCGGCGAAACGACTTGTGATACCCAAAACAAATATCGAAATTCAGTACACCTACCCATTTGTAAATATGGGTATCAAATGAATGGATATTCTTCAGCGATTGAAAGTTTGTAGTTATTTTCAGGATTCGTATAGCCTGGTGACCTATATACCACTTTGAATGGTAACCACACATATGTATAGGGTTTTTATAGTCGGCTTAGGCCGACTATAATTTTGATAATCCTAACTATCATATTAACACCTACTTTAAAATTTCCCATTTGTTCTAACATTCCCAACTGGTTTTTTGGTTGGAACCGTAATCGGAACAAGAATCACAAAAATATTGGAACACGAACCTCAACCGATATTCCAAAGGATTTTGGTCCCTGTAATAAATAATTCAAAAAATATATTTGATACTGTTTTATTCTCTTAAATCCATAATAATAATAATAGTTTGGCGTTACAGTCCTGTATAGAACTTCGGCCGAGCTCTCTCACCATTTTGAGCTGTGCGTGTTATATTTGTACTCAAAGTAATGGGACCTACAGTTTATTGCCGAATCCGAACGGCGGGTGAGAGCTTTTCATAGGCAATGGTTTTTTATTCTCGTAGGTTTGCCATTTACTGACGAGAGGTAGCGCGGTATAGAAAAATGTTTCTATGAAAAGATGTTGTTAGCCCCAGTCCAGGCTTGAACCGGGGACCTTTCGACTCGCAGTCCAACGCACTAACCACTGAGCTACCGCGGCTACGGCTAAATCCATAAGTAAAACTAAATCAACCGAATTTTAAGAAAAGGTTAAATTACCACGGAATTTTCTGAAGAATTTTTTTTTTAATTGGTGTAGAAACTATAAAAAAATCTTTAATCGCTCAATGATCGAATTATAATTTTGCTCATCATTGAATGACGTCGCAAATTCTCGCGAATTCTCATCATTTGAAGATGAAAATAAATGATGAGAAAAGATTTTGGAGGCACGGACACGCACGGGCACAACAACAACTAGCTTGCACGGAGATTTGCACGCACGAACTCAGATTTTCGGGCGTGACACGAAAAAGCACGGTACGCGCCCATCTCTAGTGCAAAGTACTGTCGCACGCTGTTATTAGTGCATATAAAACATCTATCCTCTGCAGAGTTCGTAAAATATCCCTCATAGATATTTATGAATTTATATCCCTCACAAAAAAATGGATATAAATTTATGAAAAAAAATGTCCATCATGAGCGATATTTTTATTTTCATCATTGATAAGAAAAAATATATCGCTCAATGATCGAATTATAATTTTGCTCATCATTGAATGACGTCGCAAATTCTCGCGAATTCTCATCATTTGAAGATGAAAATAAATGATGAGAAAAGATGAAAAAAATGATGAGAAAAAAGATGAGAAAAGATGAGAAAAATGATAAAAAAAAATGATGAGACAAATGATAATAAAAATTATTAAAAAAAATATGAGGACAAATGAGAGATTGGACACATCCGATTGCTACTGGATGATATGTAAGCAAAGGTTTCGACATCCCATTGGAAGATGAGGAGGTCCTGGACATGTCGAAAAGAGCGAACAGTTGAAAAAGATAAAATGTCGAAAAGATTGAAAAGATCGAAAGGATCAATAAAATCTTTAAGAGAACGAACATTTTTGATCTTTTCCATTCCAATAAAAAAAAGTTCGTACAAAAAGGCGATTCCGCCCACTTGGAGTGGTCATCTTAGACATGTCCAGGAG
This sequence comes from Dryomyza anilis, assembly GCA_951804985.1. Lineage (NCBI taxonomy): Eukaryota > Metazoa > Arthropoda > Insecta > Diptera > Dryomyzidae > Dryomyza > Dryomyza anilis. The sequence goes on along the minus strand of OX638132.1, from coordinate 46,539,426 downwards.
CACCTTATCCTTCAATGGATATGTCCAAAATAATTGTTTGTAATATTTCTAAACATAATGAACAAAAATTGTTGTCCAAGGTCATCCTGGACATGCCCAGGAGCACCTTATCATATAGTGTACATGTTCAAAATAGGGATGTCGATCCCGGAACGTTTTTTCAATCCCGAAACTTCGGGATTTCAAAATAATAATCCCGGGATCCCTGGATTAGTGCCGGGATTTCCATAAATTAAAGCAATATTTTTTAAGTACACGGATAAAAAAAGATTTGTTTGAATATGTTTGAATGTAATTAAAAAGTAATACCAAATTACCATACAAGTATTAGGAATGAAGTGTAATTAAATTATAATCGAAATTGAATTTATTTTTGTTCTCGTATAAACATTATTATATTGACTAGCAGAATCTGTCAAATTTACCATAAATATGTTACAATACCAACATAACATTTTAATTGCATTTGACTAAACTATTTCTTGGCAATTTACTTGGTTAAAACTATATTTCGAAACACAGAAAATGCTAATCAAATCTAAATACAACGTATGTTCGCAACGCTCGTCTTAATTCGATAATTTAAACATTCGAAAAGAAACAAAAATAATTCTTGTATATAAAGTTGACACTCGTTGATCGGCATTTTCTGCGTACGTGACTTTTGTTGTTCGTTGAGAAAACGTGTTCGCGTCGGTAATAATTTTGTTATTTGTAAATTAAATAAATATATAAATTTTATTATAAAAAATACTAATAGTAAAAGAGTATAATATAGTGCAGTATATAATTTCTGAAACTAATGTGAAAAAACCACAAATAAAAATCAGTGTTTCGATTTTCAAACAGAATTTGGCATGTTTTTTTACAAAAGCCTCCGTGAATTCCTTTCCTACGCTATGTGCTGTACTGAAATCAACTGTAACTGTACCAAATATAAAGCGAGCCTGAATCGTCTTGTATAAGGTCTGCTGGTGCAATCGTGCATTCATTGATGCTGTCACTTGTACTTAAAAATTTGTATATGAATTCAATTATTATAAATTCCCACCGTGCATGTTTAAAGATTTTTAATAAAAATTAATAAAAAACATTTTATTTTTATTTTATTTTCAGGATTTCTTTCCAAAAATATTTAAATATGTTTCTATGCAAACATACTACTTTTTGAACTGAAACAACTGATATGCTTCACTCGAAACATATTTATATTCAGGTCGTTCAAAATCATGTTTTATTTTGAACATATTTATGTTTAGGTTCAAATATTTATTTTATTTGGATGTAGTAATTATTATGTTTCCATTAGAACATACTCCATTTTAAGGGGCAACATTAAAATGTTTCGGGGATATTATAATGTAAGTCAGAGCTCATTACAACACTGTTCAAGTCTTAATTCAACATTGTTTACAAATGATTTATCAGTCAATTATATATTATGTTTACATAAAACTCCAAACATACATGTTCATGCCTGCACAATTATGTTTGGGAGAGCCCTTTTTTTTGCTGCGTGTATTTAAAATACTATCTTTAAGCGTCTTTAAATATAAAATTACTTGTACTTAGCTGAACACAGCTGTGTAAAAAAAAGTCCTAACTCTTATTCGATCCTAGGGTGAAATTTTCTACTGTTAATTGGATCCGATCGAATAGAGATTTTACCTTATGTTCTATTATTACGCTGCATAAGAAAATATTAATTTTGATCAGTTGCAGCAGTTTTTTAATACATTTATGGCAGAGTTTTATCAAATTGGCTCTAGTTTTTGATATGGCCGTTTTTATTTTTATCATAATTTTGCTCTCTTGTTATATTTATTTTTAATATTGCAACAATATTACCATTTATTATACGCGAAAAATCGTTTCCAAAAGTTATTTGAAAAAAATACCAACTATTTTTTTATTCTGATTATTAAAGTTTTGAAATTTGAAATTAAACTTTTCAACAATGTTTAACTTTTTTAAAATAAGTTGTAGTTTTTAGTAATAAAAAATAATTGATGAAAATATTTTTGATTAAATAAAATTTTATTAAATTCACTTCTGCATTTCGAAAAAAAAAAATCGTCATCTGAATTTTACTTACTTACTTGACTTTTACAGAAATAAAAAACTTAATAAAAAAATTTAAAAAAATTGTAAGTGTTTTTTTTTTAGTAAACATTTTAAATTGCACCATTATATTGAATTTGAATTAAAATTAAAACTTCAATTTTATGTTAAAGTGCAATTAATAATACAAACAAATTAATAATTTTTACAAACAAATTTAATTTTTATTTCAAATATTAATTCGAAATTAAATTTGTATTTATAGTGGTATTTTAATGTTTATGGAAAATTTATATTTTCCACGACTAAAAGTGAAACGTTTAGGTCATAAGTGGATTCCCATTTTTAACTTATTTTTATTTTGAACATTAATTATGTCGTTTTTAACTAACTAATGTTTAATTTCTATTTTCCAATTTTTCAAAAAGTAAAATATTGTATGAACAAAAGAAATTTTATGAACGCAATATTTTCAATATAAGAAAATTTAAATTTAACAAGTAAAAAAATGTTGCCTTTATTTAATCTAGTATTTATCAATATTTATCTAAAAGCCATAATTTAATTTTTTGAATAGGGTTTTAAAAAGGATACATGGTGCTACATAACAATGCATAGAAAAGTTTTATATTGAGACATTATTTTACTTTTTAAATTTTTTTTAATATATTTTGCTTATATCTCGCAAATAAATTTTTTCACGAATAAAAGAAAATTTGTGTATTGTTGCACAAGGTTTTATGCGTGCAATATAGAAAGGTAATTTCAGTCTCTTCTTATGTTGAAATTTTAAAAATAAAAGTAGATCAAAATAATGTTTTATTGAAAAATGTGCTATATCTAGAAATAATTTGACAACTCTAATGTCATTTTTAGAATAAGCGCCATAACTGTATTCAATATTTTCCTTTACTGTACTAACATTTTTATAGGGCAGTGATATTAAAACTAAACTGTAAGACGGCATTAGATTCAGATATTGAATACAAAATTTACGTTTAGTTTAATTAATATTTATAAAAGAAATGAAATACACAAATGAATTAAACAAAAAAAAATAACAACAAGAATAATTAAAAAATATATAACTCATTGACGCAGTGAATAAATGCTTTGAGAGTTTATTTTATCTTTATAAATAGCAGCATTTTTTTTTACTATTTATAGCATTTTCTAATCCCGAAAATCCCTGGATTTCAGTTTTAAAGCCCAGGATTATTTCGGGACTGATTATAGGATCAATCCCGAAATCTCAGGATCCCGGGATCAACATACCTAGTCCAAAATTATATTTATGTCATTTCAAAACATAATGAAAAAAATGTTGTCCGAGGTCATCATGGACATGTGCAGGAGCACCTCATCCTCCAGTGTACATGTCGAAAATCATTTTTATGGCCTTTTAAAACATAATAAAAACAAAAAAAAAATGTGGTCCAAGGTCATCATGGACGTATCCAGGAGCACCTCATCCTCCAGTGTACATGACCAAAATCATTGTTATGGCATTTCAAAACATAATGAAAAAAAAATATTTTATTTTTGTTCAAGGTCATCCTGGACATGTCCAGGAGCATCTCATTTTCCAGTGTACATGTCCAAAATCATTTTTATGGCATTTCAAAGCATAATAAAAACAAAAAAAAAATTTCAAAATCATAATGGACATTTCCAGGATCACCTCATCTTCCAATGGACATGTCCAAACCTTTGCTTACATATCATCCAATAGCAATCGGATGTGTCCAATATCTCATTTGTCCTCATATTTTTCTAATCATTTTTCTCATCATTTGTCTCATAATTTTTCATTTTTTTTCATCTTTTTTCTCATCATTTTTTCATCTTTTCTCATCATTTATTTTTATTTTCATCTTCAAAAGATAAGAATTCGCGACGTTCTGCTTTTATCGCATAATTCAATGATGAGAAAAATTGAAGATACAAATGATTTTCATCATCAATGAGTACTTTCGAGGATGAGAATTATTTCGATCATTGAGCGATATATTTATTTTCATCAATGATGAATAAAGATATTTATCAGTAGTGAGCAAAAAATGTTCATCTTTAGTGAGGGATATAAATTCAGTGTTTAGAAAAAAAACTATCTTCGAACCATGATCCTCTGTAAAGAGTTTATGCATTATATAACGAGTATGTTTTTCAACAGTTTTCACTGTTGGGGAAAAGGATTTACTTTTGCGTGAACTGCAAAAGAAATTTCATTTCTTTGAAAGAATGCTTGCTATATAATTTATAGACTCTTTTTCAGTGGATAGATGTTTTCTGTGCACTAACAATTTCTTATTAACTGTTGAAGTGAAGTAATTTTTGCTTGTTAAGTAACACATTTATTTCAAAATTGAAAAAAATATTTGAGGGATATGAGGGAACAAATTCTCAATTGAAAATTATTATTGTCGTGGCATATATTTTCATATAACAATTGCCGTGTGTTTTTGGTATCGCTATCAACGCCTAAACATATTTTTCATACAAAAAATAACTTATATTCGCTTAGCTAAGCGGGATTAATTATCGACGCTTAACTGATAAGCGTCGATAGAACTATTACCATACCAAAAAAAAATGCTGAATTTTTGAAAATATTTGGACGCACTTAGGTAATGTTTGTCAAAAGTTGACAAATTAATTTTATAAATTTGTCAAAAAAGCAGGATCTTCAAGATTTTGTACTACCAGGAAGCAGTAGTAATCGTTTATTTGGATAGATTGGAACCTGCGTACGGGAGCAAAGAACGTTGTCGTCAGCAGCAAAAAATTGGATTGGTTTTAAAGCCATTGGAAGACACAACATATTATCACACATAAAGAAATAACCCCGAACGCGATTTTCTTAATGGTCTACAATCGTAGGTTAGGTTAGGTTTGTAAGGGGGTGTTGCTGAAATTTAATCAGCAAACACTCACGGGGGCCTAGTGGTCCATTGTGTTCCCTTTTTATCTGTGTGGTAACTATATTATGTTGACAACTGTGGGATAGTTTCTTCGAAACCAACCTGATCTTCTTACGAACCCTAGTAGATTTTCAATTGGAACTTCAACTATTTCTTCAAGTTCTACAAAGAACCTGTTCCCCATGTACTGGAGTCGGCGCGTTTGGAGATTTGGACAGTCGCATAGTAGATGTACGATTGATTCTACTTCCTCAATTTCTTTGCAGCTCCTGCAGTAGTCGGGCGCGGAAATGCCCAGTCTGTGCGCCATTGTGCCGATTGCACAATGTCCTGTTAGGACGCCGATGAGGATGCGGGTAGCTTCTTTATTGTTATTTATCAGACTTTTTGTTCTTTTTTCATTGGTGTGTGGCCAAAGACGACGTGAGATAATGCAGTCATCTCTGGATGACTAGTTTGCCTTCTTAGGACACCTAATGGAATCCTAGTCGAAAAACATGCCTCTTCTATCGTACGTACAGAACTCTGTCGCGCTAGCTCATCGGCTTGTTCGTTCCCTTCTATATTGCTATGTCCGGGAACCCAGCATATGGTTATCGCATGGTTTTGACTTAGTATGCTGAGTGATGCGCGACAGTTGAGTACTGTGTTCGATTTTATGACCGCATTGTCTAATGTAGGATGGCAGCCTGACTATCCACAAAGATTGTAATCTCATATGGATCCATGATCTTTGTTTGGGTGGTCTGTGCTGCTTTATCTATCGCGAATATTTCTGCGTGAAAGATACTGCAGTGGTCGAGAAGTCTATGTGACTCGTGAATTTGCAGTGCGTCGCAGAAAATGCCGGATCCAGTCTCAATTTCCATCTCAATTTCCATCCAACAATTAAAATAAATGATGCCAAGTTTTTGAACAAATATATTAAGCGGCGATAGCGTTTTTTTTTGTGATATTTTTAAGCGTTGATAGCGATGCCAAAAAAAACACGTCTAATATTTCAACAGCTAAAAGTATTTGTTCTAATAACCTATTTTTTCTCAGTATACGAAAAGTCACATTGCTAACTAAGAGACATCGGCTTCGTTTATGCCGTACGAGTTTAGCCCATGTTAAACTGAGACCAACTCTTTCCAACGCAAAATTTTTGTTTTATTTGTCATTAAACAAATATCAAATAATTTTCACAATTTTTACAAAGTCAAACGAAAAAATTACAATAAGAACGGCATTTAAAAATAATAATTTTATTATGTTTCAATAAAATATAAAGAAAAGGGAGTTCGTCGAAATACAGTTCTGAGTAGAATTACATGTGTTTAAAAAATGTTTGGTGATACTCATGTGTGATGCTTTAGAAAGTCTCTGCCGAATAGTTACTCCAGACAGATATAATTTTCCGTTGAGAAATATCGTGCGGCATTTTGCGGAGTGTATCTTAGTGTCAGTGTTGCCATCACCCAACGGCCAAATATGACTAAAATGGCTAAATTTTATTTAATTTAATATAAAATACCAGATTAGAAACTCTTTGGTTAAGTGCCTCATTTTTTGAATAATTCTGCGGATTGGGCACTTAAATAATTCCGTTTAAGTTTTCTGAGATTCTTTAATATTCATTTGTTAATCACTTTAATGCAAATATCATCTATTCGGGATCCATGTCGAAACCTAAAAATGTTAATCTTTTTATGCATTTTCAGTTAACATTTTGATTTAAAAAAAAGGACATTTTAAACTTCTCATTTTAAAATGATATCATGTTTGAAAAGGGGCACAGTTCATTATACTGAAAATATTCAGTCATTTTGTCTAATTAGTGTGAAACAAAGTTTCTTTCATTAATCGATTTAAATACTCACAAAAATTACCTCTTTGTATAGCTGAAATGTCTAAAATAAAAAAGCGGCTAAATTTCCGGCTAATAGTATTTTCAGAATTTAATGGCTAAAAAATTTCAAAAATGGCTAAATCTAGCCATAAAATGGCAGCTTTGGCTTAGTGTACCGCGCTGTAGAAGACTGTTTTAAATTGTGCAAAATTCAATGAAACCAGTTGTTTCATTAAAACTTAATTTTGTTTCTTCCTATTTTGGTTAGCATTTAAAATTTTAAAATATATAATTGTATTTCAAGAATGACGGTGCCATGCTGAAAATTGAACTGTTCTCGGATTATTTTAACACGATTCATTTCACCAACTGAATCGTGTTAAGTTATTCGAATGAATATATGCCGTATTTTTAACTCAGGCTAAGCGTTAGCTGGGCTAAACTCCTATGGCGTAAACGTTGTCATCGGAAGAATCGTATAATATTTACAAAATAGCATAAGGATTGGCCAACTACTCCATAAAAATGGATCTTTGTGTTACAAAATAAAATTGTGACAAAATAAAATTGAGAGGTTGAAATTAAGTGGGTAAGGCGTCCTATGAATGTTGAATTGAAGTCATGTTATACCACCAAATCTTTCAGCATGAGGTAATATAATGGTGTGGGGATGACTTTAAATGTGCTGAACACCAGCCTATATTTTGGATAAAACAAAATATGGACTAAAACCTTTACAATTTTTTTTTGACTAATAGACCCCTCACAGTCCTATTTGAAATTTGTACTTCTTACTCTTTGAATTTCTGCAGCTGACTTAAAGAATGAAATGTATTGTATACAATGTTATGTGACATTCCAATAGATTTGGTTGATTTGCGATGGCGTTGACTTTCATTTAATTTTAATATATTTACGGTTATTATAATATTCTTACTTATAAATTATTTTTCTTTGATAATATATACATTTTTAATTATTTAGAGTTTAACCTTTTTTTAGGCCGCTTTAAACAGAATTTTTGAGGTGTTATTTTTGAGGTATTGTACAGTATCCGTTTTTATGTGACATAAGGACATTCATGTTTTTATTTTTTAATTAAAAAATTAAAAGTTATTTAAATACATTTAAATATATAACTTAAAGAAGGAATTTTCCAATTTTTTTCAATTCAAATATCACTCAGTGAAAACCCGAGTGTGTAGACGTAAAATTACAAATAGTGTAAAAGGATTTAGATCCGTAACTCAACGTATTTATATGCATTAAAACATCGTTATTATTCATTACGTTGTCATCGAATATATTATTATGGCATAGTCTTAAATTCAGATTCCTTAATGATTCCACGACAACCATCTCTTTCCATAGCATACGACTCATATCTACCCCATTCAAAATCAATTCAATTGTATGAAACAGCACACATTTTGTCATAATTGCGACAATTTTCAGCGCGCAGACTACCGGCGAAATTCATTCCCTCTCTTCGTATGTTTGAATATGTAAATAGTTCGGAGAAATCTATCGAAGCCACGCCGCACCGGTGTACGACGAGTACTGATTCGAGTAGGCACTCAGAGGGCGAACATTGTTGTGTTGTGTGAAAAATATCATCCTTAACGGCCATTGTCATTGAGCGACAGTGAGAGCGAAACAAATAATCCACATAAGAGTTATGTTTTTAACTTACAAGAGGCAGACTTTACGGATTGCAACTCAGCGAACCCAATGAAGACAACTTATGTATTGCGTGCTAAAGAGAGTGCAACAAAGACGACGGTAGAATGTCAAACAATGTAGTGCATCACTCCAACAACCAATGTTTCAATTTCATTAAGTACTAGCGAGAGGTAGGGTTGGCGGCCGACTGACTGGCTCTTCACACATAAGTATATGTGAGTATTAGTATCTTTGTATAGGTTTGTTTACGTATTTTGTAGTAGTTTCGACGTAGCTGGTTGGATTATCATAGAATGCATAAGGTAGACACAATCAGCTTCAGCCTATGTGAGAACATGTGCAAATGCAACGACATGATATTGGCGTTTCAGTTTAATGTATGAACAAAGCAGAAAGTAAGGCAATTTTTGTACTTGTGTCGGCATCAGCAAGCATGTAAGTAAGCAGGCAGTAACTAAACAATACTCCTCATCGTTTATGGGAAAAGTTTTATTCGAGGGCTATCCAGAAGCCATCTGAGAAGCACTCGTCAGTACTGTTCAGACCTCTTATTTCATTTGACGGAATCGTGTCGAGTGGATTTTCATAATAAATTCACTGCTCTGTGTTTTTTAAGTACACCTAATATCAGTGTTTCTACCGCAGTTTTTTTTTTATTATTGTTACCAACTGACATTGGCTCTTCACGTTTCGTTTTAAACGACGTCGTATCTACAGCATAGCCGTATTGTTTTCCGTTTTCATTGCAAGTACTCTACGTATTTTTGCGTTTCTTCTCATCTCGTGTGCACACTTCCCGTAATGTTTATTTAAGAATAATAAAACTGGTCATCCTTTCGCAGCACTCTTTTATAAGGAATAAACGTATTGAATTCGTCAATAACGCGAGTGCCCGCCCACTAATTCATACCATCAATAGCAAAGAACTAAATGTTGGTTTTGAGCCGTAACACCATAAACAGTTCCAGATTTAATAATTGAACTTCCTCTTGGTTTACTGACAAGCAAAACTTTCAAGTGATTAATTCCGGCAATCGTAATAACGTCGTACTTAGCTAAAATATATATTGTGTGTGTGTTTTTTTTTCTAATTAGATATGGAAGTCTATATGTCTTTTATTCAGTCTAAAAGAAATTTACTCTAATTTAACAACAATAGCATAATTTCGGGTACCGCTGAGTAATCCGTGTCAAATTGGTTCTGTGGTGATGCCATGTGATAGACGCATTTAATACTTTAAAGTATACGAGATAGTGATAAAATGATTTCATCTGATACCGATGTTAGCTTGTGCAACTCTTTCTGATAAATGAAATTCATTGGATAAATTGTTTTAGCAGAGGTAAATGTGATAATTTAAAGAACAGTTAAGATCCCAGGTTCATTTCTGAAAGTGAGCCGCCCATTTTTATTTTTAAATTTACCTTTATTCGATTTAAAACTTGTATTTCTTTTTTTGTATGAACATTTCATTTTATTTCAAAATTTTTGTACCATAATTATATACTCCATGAAATGTTGTTTACAAACATTCGGGAAATTTTAGTAATTTATATGTTTTTTTTTCAATTAAAAAGTGCGCAAAAAAAACCAAAAAAAAAGAAATCTAAATATTTCTGATAAAAACAAAACTTATTTATTTTTTTATCAGTTTATTTAATTTAATATATTCAAAATGTATTGCATACACTTAAAATATTACTTGCATAAATGCATAAAATACTTGAAAATATTAGTGTGTTTGACGAAAATATTCGTGAAAATGATCCACGAAAACATTCGTATATAGTACGAAAAAACTTTCGTAAAATTACGAAATATATTTATGTTTAAAGTCGCATATTTCACGAAAAGCATTTGTAAAAATAATCCATGAATTAACTCGTACATCTGAGAATGAACTCACATACTCTGTCTCTCTCTTTCGCATATTTCTTGAAGAAAACAAGACGGAACAGATCTAATGTCCTAATTCGCAAATCAATCGCGAGTGTAATATAAGTGTGTGAAATTATTAAACATTATTATTAAATAAAAAATTGACTATTTTGGGTGTGTGCTAAAGTTGGAATCGATCATCACGATGTCGAAGAATTTCCATTTATGACAAGAGAACTCGTGCATCTGAGAATGAACTCACATATTCTGTCTCTCTCTTTCTCATATATATATATATATATATATATATATATATATATATATATATATATATATATATAGAAATATATATATATATATATATATATATATATATATATAGAAATATATATATATATATATATATATATAGAAATATATATATATATATATATATATATAGAAATATATATATATAGAAATGTGAGAAAGAGAGAGACAGAGTATGTGAGTTCAATTTTAGATGTACGAGTTCTCTTGTCATAAATGGAAATTCATTCTTCGACATCGTGATGATCGATTCCAACTTTGGCACACACCCAAATTCTCCTATTTCTATATATATATATATATATATATATATATATATATATATATATATATATATATATATATATATATATATATATATATATATATTTATATATATATATATATATATATATATATATATATATTTCTATATATATATATATATATATATATATATACATATATATATATATATATATATATATATATAGAAATATGAGAAAGAGAGAGACAGAGTATGTGAGTTCATTCTCAGATGTACGAGTTCTCTTGTCATAAATGGAAATTCTTCGACATCGTGATGATCGATTCCAACTTTAGCACACACCCAAAATAGTCAATTTTTTATTTAATAATAATGTTTAATAATTTCACACACTCGCGATTGATTTGCGAATTAAGGACATTAGATCTGTTCCGTCTTGTTTTCTTCAGGTTTTTTACTTCTTTTTTACGAATATCAAATTGATACGAATGTATCGAAATATAAAAAATCGGAACGAAGTTAAAAATGAGGAATGCTGAGTTGTATTTACAAGAAATCGTGTATTTTACGAAATTTACGAAAAAGTATTTCGTCGCATGGATTATTTTGAGTGTATGCAATAGTATTTAATAAAAAAAATATATTGATTTAAAATTTTATTTCCTACATAAACATCGAAAATATTTATAGTTTATTATATAGGTAATACAACTAATTAAAAGAACATATACGACCAGTCGCCATGTCTCTCAGCTGATCGGAACCTCGAAAATTTCTCGAACTAACTCCAAGAATAAATACGATATCATTGTTCAAGTTTTCTAATATATGACAATTGTAGATCATGCGTTTATACTTTTGTGAAAGAACAAATGACGTATTCAGCGAGGTCGCGCTAAGGTAATTCTAAAAAGTAATTATTATTGGTGTCCAAATCCAACCAAACACCAATTAGTGGGTAACTTTCGATATACGTTTCTTCAGGCAAATACCACAAAATTGATGGTACTAAAATTGGTGATGAAAATTTCCCCATAACAAAGTGAAGGATAATTTAATAATTTTCTTTTCGAATATATAAAACGCGAGTATTAATTATTAAGTATTTAAAAAAACTCAAGTCCTGTAAAAATTATCGTCATCTCTACATACATTGATGCAATTGATTAACAATTTTTTTTTCAAATTTTCAAAATTAGCGGTAAATATATTTTGAAAATTTCAAGTAATCGGTCAAAGTAATCGAGTTAATACACCGTCCGACAGTATGTTGCACACATTAAAAAATCGACCTAGTACGTGAAAGTAGGGATTATATTAAGAATTTGTGTACCCAGTTTTTTTAGGTTAATTGTTTTATTTCGGTTTTTATTTGCATTTGAAATGCAATGATATCATGATGTCATAATAAAAAAATGTTTATCAATTATTTTGTAACTGAGATCTCTCTGAGTATGTATAAGAAAACAGTTTTCCAATATCAATTCATTTAAAGCTCAATTGAAATGCTAATATGAGAATTTAAAAAAAAAATCAAATAATAAATTAACATTTGATGATACATGCGTATTAAAAAGGAAAAAAAAACGTCTCAGTTATAAAGTACACCAACATTATTAAAATGTTCGGACAACAATTAATATAATATGAAAATATGAGGTGCACTTAAAAACCTTTAAAGAATGTATCCAGAAGAACTGGGAAACACATGTAATAATATATAGGACACACATATTGTGTGCAGCAAAAAGTTGAATATTGTCGTACAATGGTATCTGAAGATTGACCGACAGATAGTTAAGTTAAATGTTTGATAAATTTAATTTTGGTTTAATCCGACATAGCCTACCGATCGAATGACAGACTGGGCGCTAATATAAATGATGTACACGTATTACTTTACGCCTGTTGATTATCCTGTTATATTGTTAGGTAGTAATTATTGGTTGAATACATTAAAAAATTCATTTTAATACATTAATTTCTTTTGAATGTTTCACAAAATCTTAACAACTACTCATAAAATTACTAAGTATATTCAGTATGTTTACGATTGATTATTCGTTATTTTTACTAAGGTTTCTATGTCAACTCGTAAAACTCGCAAATAGCAGTAATCCTTTTTATGTGTAAATTTCGTAATTTTATATTTGTGCTATCTTTTCTTTAATTGAAATAAACAAATTGAACCACCATATGGTATAGCTCGATTTTTTCTTTGGTTAAGATCATGTAGCATCGGTGATTTCTAAAATGGCGTCAGTTCTATCATATTGAATCTAGTTTTTAAGATATTTATTTTGGGATATAGTTTTTACATTTTTCGAAATATGGTGTATATCTCCAAAACTAGAGACAATTTGATGAAAATGAGGTCATTTTAGAAATCAGTGGAAAAAAATTTTTTTTTTCAATACAAAAAATATGTAAAAATTTAGAAAACTAATTTTCAAAATATGATACAATCAAAAGGCATCTGGAAATTTGGCATGAACATTTATATAAAATTTATATTTTTCAGAATTTTAAAAAGGTCCTTTTTTATGACATCCATATTGAACTGCATGGACAAATCAATAAGTCTATAATCTTGTTCTATTGGCTTTAAAATGAGCCATCAACGGAGTTTCTAGCATTTCTGCTTTAGGAGATATTCAAATATGCACGACCAAACAAAAGTGTTTTTTGGTAAATTTTTTGTAAGAGATACAGTACTCTGGAAGTAGTGGTCGAAAACATAAAAAAAATTGATCAATGCATGCCTCAATAACCTTTATCAGTTGCCCAAATTTAATTGAAATCGAAAAGGTAAAATCTCAAATTTTTTGGAAATCAACATTTGGATGCAACAATTGTTGAATGAAATTGTCGAATTTGGATCGAATGGTGTTTTTCAGCTTGGATTCAAAGTCGCATTAGATAAAACATGAAATATTAATATAAATGAAATAAGTCGTAAATGAATATATATTATCGTGATCTGTTCGAATTGTCTGAACGGAAGTTTATTAAAATATACCGTTTGGATAAACAAACAACTCTATAGAAATTATCGAAGGAAAATTTTATATCGATATTAGTTAAGTAAATACTCCTGAATTCTTTATTTAGTTATCGTACGACACTGACCACCCGATAAATTTCGCATGAACTCGAAAATATGGCTTCATAACTACTGATTCCATGTTCCAATGTTCCCTTGGGCGATGCTCATACTTGTAACGGTATTTCATTGTGATGGGACCTACAGTTTAGTGCCGAATCCGAACGGCGGGTAAGAGCTTTTCATATGCAATATTTTACTCTCGTACTCCCGAGAGATAGCGCGGTATAGAAAAATGTTTCTATGAAAAGATGTTGTTAGCCCCAGTCCATGGCTAATATATATATATATATATATATATATATATATATGTATATATATATATATATATGTATATATATATATATATATATATATATATATATATATATATATATATATATATATATATATATATATATATATATATATATACATATATATATATATATATATATATATATATATAGAACAGTAAAAAAGTTGCAATTTTTCGGCACTCTATTATATGTAGATAGATTTGCAAACACTTGAGAAAATAATAAATTAATTTTTGGCATTTTCAAATTTTTAATTGGTTCTACTTTACTTTAACTTTCAGCAAAGCCAGACGACCCCTTGTTTTAATTAGGAACGTTCTTTGCTGATTTTATAAATATAGCAATTGATTATAAAAAATAGAATTTCCTAAAATTTTCTTGATTTTAACATTTTAAGGAATTTGATACCAATGGTAACAGTTTTTTTAGCTTTTTTTTTAAACTCTCTGCTGTACTATTTTGACAGAAATAGTTAACTAATAGTTAATATCTATAATGTATTGCGTAATAAATTTAGTTGATAAAGAGACACACTTATGAACTGTGAGATGATATTTTGAGCAAAATAAGTAAAATTGCATATGGTGTTAAGTCATTTTTAGTAATTATTATATTTAAAATATATGGTTATTTATACTTGTGAAACAGTAACTTTTTAAAAGTATTCAGTGTCGAATTTAATATTTTTTAAAATTTTAAAAAATACACAAGTTTTATTTTTTTTTATAATGAAAAACCATATGTTAACATTCTAAAAAATAATCTACACACTTTTTTTTTAAACTTTTGCCTCGATCATGTATTTCCCGGTGACAACGATATCGGCTACAATTCGTTTGAATATCGGTTGAATATCGTGTGACTACAATTTTTGATTCATGTATCAAACGAAATGTTGAGTACGCTCGTTTTGAGAGTTGCCAGCATATAAATCATACGAAAAAGTATAAAAAATTAATTAAAATTTTTGTTTATGAAAAATAGTTGGCAAAACAAAAATTTTGAACAAACGTTCGATTCAATGAGCGAAATGAACGAAACGTTTGAAATAAGTTATAGAAATTTTAGACGAAGGGGACTGGAAACGAATCGTAGTCACACGATAATAAAAAGATACATGATCTGGGGGATAATCTTTAAAATAAAAAGTATTGACGACAAGAGTTAAGTAATAAGTTTATTCTGGAGAACAATTTTTGGGAAATGATGATATCCGTTGGGGATACTTAATACTTAAGTACGAGCCTCTCGAAAGTGTCGATGTGGAATTAGGTTTTCTATGTACATATTTAACTTCAAGAAAATGTAAAAATATGACTACATATTCATATAATTTTACTATATTCTGCATTTATTAATTTAACTTCAAGAATGTAAAAATTCATATGTAGAATTTATTTCTACTATATAAGAAATACTAGCTGAAAATCATCGTTCATTTATCTTAGAAAATTTGAGACTGTTCTTCATTATTTACTCCTGCAAAATTGAATAAAACCAAATATTTAAATATTGGAAATTTTTAGGTAATTTTTGAAGTCATTTTATCATTTTTCATTTTTTATTTTATTATGGTCATTTAAATGTAATTTTTAACATATTTTCAGGTCATCAAAATCCGAGCCATGGTTAATGTCTATACAAAAATTAATAGATAGAGCCTATTGCAAAATTTTATAGTGGAGACAAATTAGAAAATATTCTTGGAATCAGCGATTTTTATGTCCCCGAATAAATATATATCCCATCATTTTGGGTTCACGAGGTCTCAATATTCCAGAATTTAACCGGAATCGTCTAGGACTTATTCATAGGACTATTTCCTCGGTACATAATAAATTCTAAATTCGTCTTTTAAGCTTGATATTATGATAAAAAGTCATTGAAAAAGTTATTTGGAATATAATAAATACTAGGTTATTCTTCTAGCGCTAAACTATTATTATTATAACTGTTATCAAAATTAAACTTTGTTAAAATTTAAAACCCGTTTAATTAATCCAAAAAATAACTATGTTTATACTAGCAGTATACAACATGCTCTAAAAGAGGAAACTTGTCCACGTATTATTATGTATTATAGCTATTTAGTTATAATATACATTGTAAATAAGTGTTCAAAATTCAAACCTTAGAAAAAATACTATATAAATAATAGTTTTTTACTATTAAAAATAGTCAATAGGATAAACTATAATTTTTTTCGGAATATACCATTAAATACTAGAAAATACCATGACATTGCCATTGAGTTTATATGAAAAGATTTATTTTTTGTATACTATTAAATCAATAATTGTCCTATTGACCAATTTTAATGGGATTTGAGGGAATTTTTTTCTGGGTGTATTCTTATTGATACCAGTAATTTTACTTCATCCATACAAAACTTTAGCATAGCTTTAATAATTGAATAGTTAAAATTTAAATTACGCTACTCAAATCTTCCCAATAAACGAAGTAGTATCTGATTCTGAAGGTGTTATCAGGTTTTTTTTACAAATATTCTCTCAAATTTATTTGTCGAAAAGCATTCTTTAAAGTCGACTTTATTTCGTTAATTGGTTAGACTAATATTTTTATATATTTATTTTAAAGCATGAAATTATTGTTCACATTTTTGGGAAATAATTTTCATTCATTTTTAACAATATTTCGCGGATATCTTCACAACCAAAAAGATAAAAAAATGTGTATGGGTTAATTTGTATGATTATATTAAAGTAAATGTCGTGAACCAATAAGAATTCATGTACGGAGTGTTACAGAAGAAAAACATACATTTTAAAGGTTTGTCTCATTTTTGTTTTATATCCTTTTACGAAAACTAAAAACGTGCAAACGCCAATTTGTTAATATGGTTTACATATATATAATTGCGTACTTAGTTTTAACAAACTATAATATTTAGATTTTGTGCACTCTAAAAAGAAATGTTTTTAAAGTACTTGTGGAAAGCTATCGGTTACTTGTGGTAAATACATATTGGCTGCCAGAAATACTTATTGTTGTCGTATATAATAATGGTTTATTGCAAACAATTACACAATTATAGTGTTTGAACTAGAGATGGGCGCGTGCCTGTTTTTGATGACACGGACACGCACGGGCACGCCGATAGGTGACACGCACGAGCCCGACGAGTAAATTTACAGGCTCGCACGAGAAGCACGATAAAACACGGTATTTTAAAAAACACGAAGAGACACGGAAAAACACTACAAAACACGACAAAACACGAAAAAAGCACGGAAAACATGAAAATCAAGCGAAGCGTCAAAAATAATACCGGAACCGTTTAGATTTTTGGAACCAGAATCGTTATCAAAAATGTGTTGAACCAGAACTGGAATCGTAACATGTATATTATTTTTTCTGGTTGGAATCGGTACCGATATTTTAAAAATATCGGAACCAGAAGCGGAACAGATATTATATTCCCTGTTAGGGAATGCAAAGAACCGGAATCGAAACCCATTTAATTTGTTGGTCGCGTGCCTGATTTTGGAGGCACGGACACGCACGGGCACGAGAGCAACTAGCACGCACGGAGATTTACACGCACGAACACAGATTTTCGGCCGTGACACGAAAAAAGCACTGCACGCGCCCATCTCTAGTTTGAACAAAAGAATATCTGATTTCTAAAGAACATTTAAAATTTTTCCCAAGAACACTTTAAAAAAGACACTTCAATTATTACACCCAAACACTCATTTGTTTCCAGTAAATAATGAAAGTATTTAAGATAAGTAATAAATACATGAGATTTCTTTAAGGGCAAACACTAAGTGTTTCTCATAACGCAATCTATTTTAAAAGTGTTTAACCTAAATACTAATAGCTTCTCGAAAAAAATGCTACATTGAAAGTGTTTGCCCCAAAAATAGTACAGCTTGTCACAAAAGATGCATCACTTGAACAATTGAACTTATCCGCGTCATGCAACACTTGCAGGAAAAAACGCACTTGTGTCGAATAAGAAGCAATATTTTCTTATTGTGCGACATATGTATGCAACCAATTCTTCATCATCGGTCTTCACATCATCCAAAAAAGATGACTCTGCTCAGAGGTCAGTGCGTTGGACTTCGAGTCGAAAGGTCCCAAACAACACCGTTTCATAGAAAATGTTCTATACCGCGCTCTCGGCACTAAAACATTGCATATGAAAAGATCTCACCCTCCATTCGGATTCGGTATTAAGCAATGATACTGTATTAGAATATTTACTAGTTGAAACCATACTAGTTCATATGTAGGTAGAATATATCAATTTTGAAACTAGTTCAAAATAAATAGTTTATATCTAATTGAAAAATACATTCAGAAAACAGTTTCCTTATATTAAGGACAATTTACTGGAAATAGAGTCAAGTTCATTTTTATTTATTTTAAGGAAGGGTTTTCCTTAATAGTAGTAAAATTTCGTTATTAAAAGCAACATTTTCCTTAAAATAAGGAAAATTTCCTAAAATATGGAAGTTTTTTTCCTTAACGCTATTTCAAGTTCATTTCCATATTATTAGGACATTTTTTTCTGAGTGTATGTCGATTTAGTGTATGTCGATTTTAGTTGAAATCACGAATTTAGGGAATTAAATAAATTTAGGTCTGAATGGGTATAATTGACTTTAATATAATATATCACCCATTTGTATATATACCACTAAAACCATAGGAAACGGAAGAAGTGTTATTTTTAAATAAATCACTTAGACGGACAATCATTTTCACAATTCTTACATACTTTCTTATACCAGCTATCAAACTGTCACTTTTTGTAAAATGTGATCTAATATTCCTTACTTTTTTTTGGTGTGTATACATTCATGGGTTTTAATTAAATATATCGCTAATAACTTAGCTTATAAGAATATGCTAGAAAATAGGCCTGATGTAAATTAAAATGAACCAATTATTAAATATAATACTTACAATAGACTTGAAAAAAGTTATACAAAATATACATTAAACATTTTTTAATGTATCATAAAATTTCACTTTTAAGTCTCGATTTAAATGTGTTATTTCGTAGAAATTAAGGTTTGAATTCAGCGCTTTAATTGATTTTTATTACGTAGTTCTTAAGATATAAGTTAAATTAGTTTCAGAAATGTAGTGTTGGTATTAATAGCAATTGCATGTGGCAACTGATATTATTTAAAAAAGTGTCCGTACAAATAGTACATACCACAGTCAAATACATTTATTAACATATGTGATAAATTTATACACACAAGGTATACATTTAAATTTAAAAGCTTTGGTACCTACGAACCAATCTTCTTGCATTCTGTATATAAGCAATTTGTGGAAGTAATGCAGCCCTTATATAAATGACATTGTTTTTAATGCAAACAAATATGCGCGTGACATATGCGAAATTCTTGGAATTGGAAAGAAACCCCTCACTGCCATAAGTAAACAGTACATCTTCAAATAGAAAAATATTAAAAGAAAATATTTATGTTTCTATAATTGGTTAAAATGAAAAATGTTTTATTCAAATGGTAGCAATGTAGTGCTGATGTTCTAGCTATATCGACTCTGGGGTAGTAACTAATTTTGTGTTAATTTTTTAGTGACATCTGTGAAGGATAGTATTCATCCGCATTATACGCAAGTGATTGAAGTTTCCTAAGAATATTAAGGAATATATGTATGTCGCGTTAGAATACATTATTTGCGTATGTCAGCCACACTGTCAAATATTCAACAACACAATTCTGGAGCCTTTGCGGAGGATCCTGACCACGGGGAAAGTGGCCTCTTAACTGAACTAAATGGAGTTGATTTGGTTATGAGTTTATCGCCCAAAGCATCACAACATCACCAGCAAAATTCGTTAGTAACTTCAACAGCAAATGTGGCCGCAGCAGTAGCCGTTGCACATCACCACCATCAGCACAATTTGACAAATTTGCAGCACTTGCAAAATCTTCACAATCAACATCACAATTCCTTAATAAACAGCAGCCATTCAACACCATTCAGCGTGACTGACATATTGAGTCCGATTGAAGAATCTTACCGGAAACTGGAGCTGGTTGGAAATCCTCCATCACCATATAGGTAATAATCTTGACTTATTATATTTAAATTTATTAGTTAGGTTCGTTAATTCGAAAAAATACAATAGTAAAATTTGGCGCCAAAAAATAAAAAAAATCAACAGATTAAACTTTGAGTTATTTGAATAACGAAAAGCTAAACCAGATTTCTATTTCTGCTACCTCCGTCATATAATGGAAAATGTTCTTTAAAACGAATTTGCCGAACTATTATTATTATTATCTGACCAACATCTTAATCTCTTTTGCTCGATTGAAAATTTCTTCAAAAATCAAAATAATCATAATCATATTTATTTATTTTTATTTATATTAACATTTTTATGAATTTTCATACATAGTCCATTAAAATCGATAACATAATATAGTATTAAATAAAATCAATATAGATATTATAATCAGCAAAAAAATTAATTTAACTATCTAAAAAGGTTTTAATAATTATTTTAATTTAGTTTGTTTTTGTGTTAGTTTTTCAATTGATTTATTTTTTATGTTGTAATTTACTTTTTATTATATATTTTGCTAATAATAAAGAACAAATTAACGAAATACTTTTTAGTAAAATTTAATTTCGGAAAATAGACTATTATATTAAAGGGATTCATTTCATATACGTACGCTCGACATGTCCATGTCAGCGTAGGCGCTGGATCTTAATGCGCCTGCTTATGTCAATGTCGGCGTAGAACTGATACAGCTCGTCGTTCCATCTGATTCAGGCCATAGATTTTCCGAAGAATTTTTCTCTCTGGCGTCCATGCCTAAGCGCCATAGAGAAGGACTGGCATGATGAGTGACTTTAATTTTTGTCCATCGAGAGAGGGCTCTGCTCAATAGAATACAAAATAAATCAGATCTAAAACTCAAATCTGTTTTATACAAAGTCCAAAATATGTATTAAAATACAAGAATTGTCATATATTTATTTTCCGTAAACTCAAAAACTTGAGGCAATATAAAAAATTATTTATCATATAATATTCTATTGGAACAATTTGAAATTATATATAATTCAAAAACTTATTTATTTTCTAATTTTTAAATGATTACTATGTTTTTAAGAATACAAAGTACACGCCTCCAATCGAAACAAATATCTTTGTTATAAAATATTATAATTTCGATCGAATGTGAATTTCAGAATATGGCAGAATTTGAAAAATTCTTCGTTTTCGTCATTAAAAGATATTTTTAATGGGTATTGTGCAATGAAAATGATATTTGCAACAAAAATATACCAATAAACGATTTCGCTTAAGTAGCAAATTAGTTACTTGGTATGGTGATCTAAAAGTAATTTTCACAGTATATTTTTGTTTAGCTATTATTTTCGTCAATTAAAAAATAATGTTTAAATAATTGTGAAAGTGAAAACACGCTGCAAAAAAAAATATTAATATTGATGTAATTTTTTAGATATATTTACGATTTTTTTCTGTGTAGATAATCTCAATTTAATAATTTGAATTAAATATTTCAACTGCGAATTTTATTTCAGATAAATGTAATTTTTGTATGATCAAGAACAGAAAATGTTTTGAACATTATTTAATCAATTTAAAAAAACGGTTTTAATATCTGTTTCGGTATTTTCTCTCATTACAGTTCCGGCTTTAAGTCTTAAAACGGAACAGTTTCGGTACTGCTTTAAATTAAAGGTATTAATGTTAATATTTTTAATATCTTAAAAAAAAAAAACAATTATTTTACTTACACATTTTTTTATATAAATACAAAAATTTAAATGTTTTAAATTAAATTGTTTTAAATTAAATTGTGTCTGTTTTTATCGTTATCGTTTTTAAACTGGTATTAAGCCGTAATAGTTTTAGATATTGTTTGATTTCAGATTTATAATGTGAAATAAAATAAAACACATTAAATATTTATGTAATTTATTTGTATAAAAAATAATAAAAAAACCTGTTGGGAAGGTTTGATCACATGGGAAATTTTAAATACCCTACACATATGTGTGGTTACCATTCAAAGTGGTATATAGGTCACCAGGGTATACTAATCCTGAAAATAACTACAAACTTTCAATCGCTGAAGAATTTTCATTCATTTGATTCCCATATTAACAAATTGGTAGATTACCGAATTTCGATTTTTTTTGGGAACCACAAGTCGTTTCTCGGGAAAACATTATTTACATGTATTTGAGCATGAAGTCAATATATATTTGACCAAAAAAGTTTACCTAAGCACGTATACATTAAAACTGAACTGTAGATGTACATTTTATATGAGTTATTTGAATATAAATGGTCAGATCACAGGCCACAATGGAGCGATATGCCTAATTTTTTCGCACATACAGTGTAGGTATATAAGTAATCTAAATTATGAGTTTCATTTATCTAACTCTACAATTGTTTAAGTAGTAGTGATTTCAACAGACAGACGGACAGACAGACGGACATCGCTAACTCAGGAGGTCATGCTGATCAAGAATATATATACTTTTCCATACGGGAGATGCTTCCTTCTGGGTGTTACAAACGGCGTACCAAATTGAATATACCCTTTCCCTCTTAGTGTAGGGTATAACAAACTGAATATACCCTTTCACTCTTAGTGTAGGGTATAAAAACATTTTGATATATTTTTTTGGGAACATTAAGCTTTCATTTTTGTGATGGAAATACTGTTCCAATATAACTCACATGACATTTATGATTCATAAATGTTATGTATACAATCCTTATTATCACAATTAATAACATTTGTGATTAGTGTTCACAATAGTATGAAATGTACATATATTTGACTATAAATTAGGACTAACCCATCGTGGTAAAGCAAAGTGGGCTTAAAATTCGTGATAAGCGAATTATCCAAAATCAAATATCCCTAAAACCAAAATATAAGATAAGTTTTTGCATTTCGTGCTTTTGGTTCTTTCTTCAATGCACACAATTCTTCTTATGTTCGTAGAAAATAGAAAACTTAAGCGACTTTTGAATTATCGTTATGGAAGACTTTATGGCGATATTTCTACTATGACATAATGTTCGACCTTACTGGCAAGATATGATTCAAAAACTAATGTTTAACTTAAGATAGTAGTCGACTTTTGACATATATTTATATGGAAGATTTGTCTGAAAGCCGACTAATTATTAAAGTTGTGCATTATTTTTGATTATTGGTAACGCTGAAGATGTCATTAACTTTCCCATACATTATGGCTAGTGGAGACATCATGTTATTTCGAAATCAGCAACTTTTTATTTTATTTTACATATTTCTGAATTACAATATATTGTACTATTTCAGATCGAATTCTAGCGGTAGTAGTATCAATTCTCCAAGTGCTCTAGGAAATCCGAGTATGGCGAATCCATATGCAATGGGACCATTGTATCACAGTCCAGGGGTGCAAACATATTGTGGACCAGCCGATAATTTATCGCTGGCAGGGCACTATACCGATATGAGAAATTCAGCTAGTTGGTATGGAACTACAGCAAATGATCCTCGATTTGCAAGTAAGTAAGCATTCAAATTCGACTCTTCTATGTAAACTTTTTGAATATGATTAAACATAAACATTTTTAAATCGTTAGTACATATTCTTAAATGTTAGTACTTAATTCTAAAATAGTCTATAAAACATACAAAAAGTTCTTACATATTGTACTATAATTTTTTTTCCTTTATTAAAAAAAATATATAAAAAAAAAAATTAGATAACTGTCTCCAATGTGATATTTACCTTAGCCGTCATCACACTTGAAAAGGTCTTTTTAGCTTGTATGTTTTTCAGAATAAGAATTTGAAATACGTCCCAACATTTTATTATGTTAAAATGTGAAAAAATACCCACAATAACAAAATATGAATATGAAACGTTAAACGCATTTCGATATAATAAATGACAAAGCAGAATTTGAGATAGGTTGTTAACAAATAAACCTTTTCAGAACTCATTGTTTATTTAGTAAAAAAATCAGTTGGGACAGAAAACTATGATCATGCATATTTTGCTGGGATTTATTTGAATAAGATCAATAAAGAAAGAAAACTGTAGTCACAAAACAGCATGATAGTCATAATTTGATTATAATTATGTTAAAAATATATGTAAATTGAAAAGGTGTTGTAAAAATTGTTGTACCTATACGAGTATAATATTTGCATTTTTTGACCTGTTTGAATATTATGACCTATAAAATACATTTTTTTTTTGTATGAACATTTATGTGTATAAACAGATACTAGGAAAGACAATGTTTAAGATTTTCTTATTATAATTGTGCAAATGATTCAAGGTCAATTCGATTGGCTTTTAATAATTTTTACGCGTAATTATTTTTCTCTACTCGCCACTTTTTTTAATCAAATATTATAATTTCTACCTAAAACAAAAAACTGTTGTCATTGTTGGCATCCTCAACTGTTTACTCGGTCGTATTAGCTTATGTTATTTTAGGCATACATGTGGTTATTATTGTAGCTACAACCAATACATTACTATTTATATTTCATTAACATAACATAATAATGGCATTCATTTAAAGTTGCAAACGAATCTTAAACCACGTACATACATAGTATGAAAAAATATATATGCACTGTCAATATTGGCATGATATTTTTGTGTACAAGATTTGACAACCTCATGTAAGGTTGCAAATTTAGCAATAAGACGGCAGAGCTGACCCCTCTAAACAACAGATCTCATTAAAAATAAATTTTAATTTAGTACGATTTCCTACGATCGATAAACATTGCTCCATGTAACCTCTGAACTTATTTGGGTCATAAAATATATGAATATATATTGTAAAATGTAAGAATATTTTTAATTCTATTTATTGACGGACACGCGTATGTAGCAACACTCAGAGATCGAATTAATGGAGGCAACATTTTTTTTTTGTTTGCCAACCGATTTATTAAGTTCTGTCAGCATTCGACTAATTGAGCTGTAGCCTCCAGGGTTACTGTTGATGCGACTAAAGTGATAAAACTGGACCCTTTTATGGTCATGTGATTACTTTTCAAAATTGTCAGTATTTTGTGACTTTTTAGAATGTTGGCGTGATTTTTGAGACTTTTATGGTTTATTTATATTATTGCAGACAATTTTATTTATGATATTACAAAAATATTAAAGGTTAAAAAAAATATTATCGAAGAACAAGCAAAGAACTTTTTTTAGAATATACATCACGCAGAATTTGTTTAAAGAACAAATACTCAGAATTTGCCTATTAAAGAATACAAAGTTTTAGAGCCCAAGGCTAAACATCTAACCTATGAAACAATTATTGCTTATCAAAATTTTTATATTATGTAGAATTCGGTGGGAAATATGAATTGTTTGTACCTTTGTTTTCTTTATAAATGAATTATTTCTGTTACGCTGTATTGTTAATAAAAAAATGTTGCGATTTTGTTTGACCAGATACGACTTTTTTACACATACGATTACTTTTGATAATGATTACTAGGGAATCGTAATCCAAAGTTTTGATTACGATTCTTAGTAGTCGTAATCAAAAATTTTGATTGCGATTAGAAATAATCAAAAAGTAATTTCATTCTTAGTACATTTTTTGATTATTTTCACGACTACTTTAAAATAATCAAAAACTATAATCCGATTTTTTTTTTGATTATTTCTATTTTTCTTCATTATATTTTGATTTTCAATTAATCAAAAAAAGTAGTCGGATTACGTTTTTTGATTATTTTCAAATAATGAATAAAAGTAGTCGGATTTTTGATTATTTTAAAGTAGTCGTGAAAATAATAAAAAAAATGTATTAAAAATCAAATTACTTCTTAATTATTTCTAATCGTAATAAAAAGTAATCGTAATCCAACCTTAATAGCTCTGGTAAATAGTAAAGTAAATCTTTTCCGCAACCGTGCTAAACTATTGAAAAACCGTAACATTCAAACGAATGCTCGTTATATAATTCTTAGACTCATTTCAGAGGATAGATGTTTTATATGCACTAAATATAATTATTGTCGTGGCAAATAGTTTCATATAAAAATATCAATAGCTAAAAGTATTTCTAAACATCTTGTTTTTTTCTAAGTGCAGTTTTATGAACGTGTGTAACCGTCCCAGCCAGTGATATCAATTCATATTTCGTTCTCTCCGATATTCTTATCAATATTCCCCAATTTACTATAAAATTCCCAGCGGGAATCTAATTTAATTTGATACCATATGGTAACAGTTTTTCAAAGACATTTTTTTGAAATACTCTTTGTTATAATATTTTGACAGAAATAAGTTAACTATGTTGCTATATAAATTTAGTTGATAATGAGATAGACTTATGAACTGTGAGGTGATATTTTAGGCAAAATAAATAAAAATACATATTCAGGTGTTAAGTAATTTGTAGTATTTATTATAAATCAGATGGTGACATTTCAAAAAAGTTATCAATGTATATATATATATTTATTTTTTTAAACAAATTATTGGGCTTAAAATCATCCCAAAACAAACTTTTAGAATGTTATTGTTTTAAAATAAAATATATTCACTGAATGTTTTAAACCCACTGATAACACAGTGCAACATATTTGCAACGTTTTCTCCCATCTGTCAATTTGATAAAGATTTTAGGGTAACAAGTAAATCTTTTCCCCAACCGAGTCTGAAGTCCGTTTTGCTCCATCATCACCCGTTTTTTAATGGGGAACATATTACCCGAAGAAAATATAACAGTTTTCTCAAGCTTTCAAGCTTTTAAATGCGAAAAATCGAGATTTACAGGAAAACGTTAAAACGATGGTGTAAAAGAAAACAATTAATGTTCACGATAAACAACATTGCTGCAGAAACTAAATCTGTATCTTTTGAAATTAAATTATTTTTCTACTTTCTGTAAACACCCTAATTGTTCATATTTGACCACAAATTGTGAGGAACCCAGAGGTGATGGAGCAAAACTGACTTCAGATTCGAGCTCAGCGACCGCATGTTACCCTCATTATTCTGATGCAAATGCATGTACACCTTTATAACGAAATGGATAAAATAACTATACGAATCAAAAAATGTCCTTTAAAGTGGCATTCAAAAGATAGTGCATATTTTGCAATAAATGAATGTTTTCGCTTAAATACATGTTTTTGTGCATATTTTTACGTTTTTCTTCCGTTTTGTACACTTATTTAAACAAATTTAACATTTTCTTAATTTCCTTTCAAGCTCCATATATAGGCTGCAGTTATTTAATCCTATGTCAATAAACATAATTTGTTTAGCACACGTAATGTACCGAGTTTCCGCAGAAATAAGCAATGATTTAAAAGATATTTAAAGATAAGCTTAACCAATAAACTAGGTCGTAGGTTTGCTTCCGAGAGGAGGTACCGTCGTATAGAAAAACAATTTATATTATTTATATGTGAGCCGAACCAGCCACCTTTCGGCTTGTAGTCCAATGTATTAATTTACCAAAAAATATCAGTTTGCTGAAGCGATACTTTTTAATGTTTTTTCAAACGCAGAAAAGAAACTTAACTTTTATAAGTACGAACCTTATAAAAATTAAAGAATAAATTATTTTTATTATTCATACAAAATTATTCATTATTTTTTATACTCATATATGTTGGTCAAAATAATATACCTCTTATATCTTAAGAGAAATATCGTGTTTACTATAAATGTTATATGGTATCTAGGCGTGGCCGTTGACAATAACCGTACATTTTTTGTAACACGGTTTGTACTTAAGACATATGAGTATATAATAATATTGATGTATCTCAAACCAATCCAAAATTACGACGATTTATATACTAAAAAAACAGGATTTTCAAAGTTAAGAAAAAAATAGAAGAAAAATTCTTACCACTCCAAATCAAAGTGGAATTATCTTTGTTCAATGTCAAGAATTTATGTACATTTTTTCAGAATTTTAAAAAGGCAGTTTTTGGATGCTGTGGTGCAAAACAACAAAAATCGTGTTTTTAAAGGGGGTGGGCGAAGGGGGTGAAGGACCATTGACAATAATAAAAACATATTAAGATATAAAACAAATAAAAGGGGGTCACGTTCAAACCTCGGCGAATTGACGTGGAATGAACCATATATACATATATATATATATATATATATATATATATATATATATATATATATATATATATATATATATATATATATATATATAATAATAAAATCCATATTTTATTTTTTACCATGTACATAAAGTTGTTTTGTACAGTTTTTAATAAAATCTTATGCTCGCGCATCGTCCTTAAAGTTCAAAAAGTATTAATAAATCGACTTTTTATTTGGTTAAACGCTTCTAAATTCGGCATGGGTTGTTACTTTTTATATGTAACATTTTGTTCATACACCCTCAGTTGTGGGGATATAAATCGTTTAACGGTCAATTTCGGTCTAGTATAGTTTTTGAAAAAACAAATTCTAATGTCTGGTGCTTTGTCAACTATAATTTTTTACTGATTACATCATAATATTTAAGTTTTGTTGGTGTTATTGATCTTAAAAGTTACATAATGATCCTAAAATTAATCGCAGACCGTTTCAGTAAAAAAATATCTTCCTGTACTCGCTCATTGCAATCGAAGGTAAAAAAGCACCTTTGTAAAAAAAAAAAAAATTTTTTTAGATCAAAACTTGGAGCATGACAGTTTCAATCTATTATTGTCCTCCAAAAATGTTATCCATTTGTAAACAAATCTTGTGGCTGCGCATCGTGTTGAAGTTTAAAAAATACAAAAAATACTTCAAAGATCGGCGTGGGTGGGTATTTTTTACATATACTATTTATTATAGTTGTGGTGAATCCAAATCTGTTAACAGTTAATTTCTGTCAATTTTGCTCTTTTATCGTGACGTTAAAAAATTTAAGCAAACTTAAAAAAAATATGTATAATTGGCTCATACGATAAAAAAAATAATGATTAAAATAATACTAAAAATATTTTATTTTTTAAATTTATAAAAAAACTTAAAAAAGCAAATGAAAGACTCGTTTGGTACAATCGAAAGACTCGTTTGGTTAAAAGAAATCCTCAAGCGAACTTCTTATGAGGAACGTTTTTTTTGTATGAGTGTTAGTTCAATTTTAATATATGACTGAAAAACTGTGACTTATTAAACTTGGTTAAAATTAGCAATTAAAATTGGGCATTTATGTAGCTAGACAAAAAAAAAATTTAAATGGGGGCAAACAATGTCGAATATCGTTTAACCGTTTAACGAACTCATATTATTAGATTGTGTATTAATAAAATGCCAAATTATGATCAGTCTAAACAAACACATTTTTTTTTAAATTTGCATATGAAATTTTGATAACAATTTGGAACATACCCCTACACTAAGAAAACAAGATGTTTATAAAAGTCTTGCTGCGAATATCTGTGTAAATTTACGCCTTGCAGCAAATATTCAAACAGCCCAGAAGTTTCAATAAAGTTGAAGCAAAACTTTTAATACATTTTTAAATATGACATATATGCAGATATGTATTTACGAGATGTTTGTCACAACAGCAATGTAAATTGAGATATTTGTAGTTGACTGATAGCAAACGTTCTGAGTTTTTGGACATTTGCAGCAAAAGTGTTGAATTATTTTGCCATTTCACTACCAAAAAAAAAATGGCGTACTTTTTCTATACGCTCGATTTATCCACAACAATGAAGTAAATCAAATGGTGTAAAAAGTAAAATTTACTGGGATTGAAATTATCAACACGCGATGAAAAATTATTTCTTTTCAAAGTTTAATTTGATGTACATAGCCCGGCGGCCTTTGTTTTTGCCGCGAAGAAGTCTCAAGTCGTAAATTCGATAGATGGTTGCTAGCAATATTCTGTGATATTTCTGGTAATCATCTTTGTTTTCTTAGTGTGTATATCTTTAACAATGTAGAAAATGTTACAGATTCTAATTTAAAATTCGCCGCCAAAAGTGGACAATTCCCCGATTACCCGCTAAGACTACAATTCCCCGCCTATTGGGAAATTCCTCATTAGTTGACATTTCTGGCTCCAACTAATGAGTTTACATCACGAAATAAAGCTTCAGCACATAAATACAATTGTAGCGTAGGTGGCTCAGGTGGATAGTGAGTTGGACTACGAGCCGAGTCGCTGCTTCGAATCAGCGCAGATTTAACCACTGCGACGGCAAAATTAAAAAATAGAAATTGTTTTTCATTCTGACGTTATCTCTCGGCGGACAATGACAAACCTCCGCGAGTAGAACACCGTCAATGAAAAAGATATCACCATGCCAAGGCGTGGAGTATTTATTTGAATTGAAGTAATATTGAGTGTTATAAAGTACAAGGTGAATTCGACCTTATTTTGTCACAGTTACGCATACTTTTGCGCCCACAAAAATCTTAAAATAATGTTTACCGTACACCGTACAAACTTAACCAGTTGGGAAGGTTAGATCACATGGGAAATTTTAAAGTAGGTGTAATTATGATAGTTAGGATTATCAAAATTATAGTCGGTCTAAGCCGACTATAAATACCCTACACAAATGTGTGGTTACCACTCAAAGTGATATATAGATCACCAGGGTATACGAATCCTGAAAATAACTACAAACATTAAATCGCTGAAGAATTTCCATTCATTTGATACCCATATTTACAAATGGGTAGGTGTACCGAATTTCGATTTTTTTTTTTGTGAACCACAAGTCTTTTCGCCGGAAAACATTATTATCATGTATTTGAGCATGATGTCAATATATATTTGACCAAAAAAGTTTACCTAAGCACGTATACATAAAAATTGATCTTTATATGTACATTTTATATGAGGTATTTGAACATAAGTGGTCGGATCATAGGTCACAATGGACCGATCTCGCCAATTTTTTCGCACATACAGCGTAGGTACATTAGTAATCTAAGTTATAAGTTTCATTTATCTAGCTCTTCAATTTTAAAAGTCTTAGGGATTTCAACAGACAGACAGACAGACGGACAGACAGACGGACAGACAGACAGACGGACAGACGGACATCGCTAAATCGACTCAGGAGGTCATGCTGATCAAGAATATATATACTTTTCCATACCGGAGATGCTTCCTTCTGGGTGTTACAAACGGCGTACCAAACTGAATATACCCTTTCACTCTTAGTGTAGGGTATAAAAAATGTATGTATGCCACCCACTTTAAATGTCCAATACAAATACATTTTTCCATTCTTGACCCTCTTGACACCCTAAAAATTCAAAATTGAGGGGTCGGGGTTTTCGAAAATATTTGAAGACAAAATCAAAATAAAATCGGCACCTCCAGCGAATAGGTTCTTGTTAGTAACAAAAAACCAGTCTACTACAACCACCCACAATCTCCTTTAAAATCAATCAAATCAAAAACAAATCAATCATAGATTGAAAAACAAATCAATGAAATACCAATAAATAGATTTAATAATAAATTATTAAGTTAGAATAGTCCAATTTCCATGCATTAACAATTAACATGTAAAACATTTTTAAATTAAATGAATAATAATGTTATATGAAACACACATACATACAAAATAATACAAATGTTATATTTCGATTGGACAGGCTTAAAATGGTTTAAATAAATATATTACACACTCGCCGTCAACGAATGTTTCTGAGCGACTGAACATACATTTTTGAAAATTTGCCAAAAACAAATTAAAAAAGTGAGCAACATACAGCTACCCGAGTGGAAATTTAGTTCAGGATGCGATCATTGTCTGATCAGGCAACCAGATTTTAAATCATGTAATGATCAGGGGTTTTTATCAGTGCCTGATTCAAAACGTCACGATATTCGAAGTTGTTAACCTGATCAGGCTGTCTTCCTGAATTTTCCCTTATCCTAACCTAATATAATTCAATGTACATATTTAAATTTTTCTTACATTGCTTTTACCAAATTTGAGACCAACAAACAAGTAAGTGTTGTGTTTTTATCCATTTTTTTCAATGAAACCAAAATGTTATTGTAGAATAAATGTACATATATAGCCCTACCAAATTTAAAGTTAAACGGTAAGTTGAAAATAAAAATGCTGTAGGGAACTTGATTTTCGAGGAAATCGAAATATTCTTATTGCTGTGAAACAAATGCTGAAATGATGTAGGGCAGGCTGGGGCTAAGTCGACACCGGGTTAAAATCGACTTTAAAACGCAAATGGGATGTCAGATCAACTTCAAATTGATACTGTACACCAGGCATGTCAAACACGCGGCCCGCCAACATTTCTGTGCGACCCGCGAAGACTTTTTAAATAATATAAGAAAAATATATTTTTAAGAATTGAAAAATTTTAAAAATATTTTATTTTCAGGCGTTAAAATGATTATTATATTAAATAACGGAGGCATAATCAAGATTACCATTTATTCTTGGTTAAAAACTTATTAATTTATTTAAAAAAAAAACAATATTTTTATATTTTCCAAAATTTAATATTGAGAAATTGAGACTCGAGTCTTAATTTATTTTCATAATTTTCATTTTAAATATTATACATGGCGTTGAACAAATGGCATAACAATAATGTATATCTTTTTTTCATCAAGTAATATTGTTTTTATTCATAAAATTTTAAATTTAATATAAAGTTTTGAATTTCCCTTGGCTATATTTCACCGGCATTTATAAAAAATATAAAGTAGCGCACAGTTTTGTACGTCTAACAACGTAATGATAAATACATTATTGTTTTTGGATCGACTATTAAAAATAAAAGGAGAGAAAAATAATTAAAACTTAAAAATTTTAAAAACTAGACCCTATTTAACAAAACCATTTTCGGAATTAGCTCCAGTATCAAATAAAGGCGCAATCAAAATAAAACCAGAATCAAAAATTTATAGACAAGAGTCTTTCATTGTAAAAATTGGAATTGTATTCATTTTAACATTTTTTTTTAGTAAGTAAAACTTTTTGTTTAGAGACATTTCACACCAAATCTATCAGAGTTCCAGACTCACCTTCTCCAGAGATAAAGTGGTCCAAATTTTCAAAAAATTAATCAATAATCAATTTTTGTGGTTGTAAAAAAAACTCTTGACCGTAGAATGCTGCAAACCTCATTTTAAGGATAATAAAATAAACTTTGTTATAACTCCTAAATCCGTACATCTCTAATCAATGGATTGTATTTGCAATTTAAATTAGTTTTGCATAAAAAGGAACTCTTTGCAAATTTATATAATTTTCAAATTTATATAAATATCAAATTTATATACGATATTTAAAAAAAAAACTTTTTCAACATGTTTGGTAAGAAGTCTGCCATGTGATTTATGCCTCGAAGTTTTCTCGAACTAACTTGGATAACAAAAATTCGATCTCGTTGCTAATTTTTAAAATTTCGTAATTTTAGTAGAGTAAAATTTTATGTTAGGATATTTAAACATTTTCCACATCGCATTGTTTTTGAAATATATCTCTATATATTTGAACTATTTGATGCAATATTAATCTAGAATCGACCATATGTCGCTTTGAACTATTTTTGTAGTTTTAGTATGATTTGGCCTTCGATATTGGTACAAGAGATAATTAGATATCGTACGATTTTGCGGACATAAAAAGTTACAACAATGATTGTTAGATCTGTTTTTCAAAATTATCTCTGATGTTTGAAATATACTCCATGACAACATTTTTGGCAGGATCAAAGAAATTCGAAAATTTATTCAATATATTTCAAACAGACAAAAATCGCACCATTTTTTGCAAAATTTTCGTCTGCGGCGCTTTTAACGAGGATCAATGGAAAATGTTATCATCTTAACATTATATTTTATTTTACAACAGAAGAACCAAATGTAAAAAACGGTTGCCAATGCGGCCCGCGATGCCAAATGAGTTTGACATGCCTGCTGTACACTTAAAATTAGGTGCCACTGTTAGAGAAATCCACTTTGTGCTTGTACTTCAGTTTTTATGTAATAAAATATGTTTTTTGACCCCAAAAGTTAGATATTGATAACGCAGTAAACTTGTACTTGCCATTAAAGCTTTGAAAGGAGTTCACTTATCATGTCGTGTTGACTTTTATTTTATTTTTCCATTCAATTCGAATTTTTATGACAATAATATTAGACTAATTGCTCTATTCTAACGAGCAATGACAATGACAAAGCAATGACTAAAATGAGGTGAGTGACAATTGTCGCGAAATGGTATTCTAGCAGCAAAGTGACAATAAAAACAATGACAATTGTTATGAAATTTGTCACCACCTAAAGAGTAGATGACAAGGAGTTTATTCTTTAAAATATGTTTTTTTAACAAGTTTTTAGTTATGCACTTTATTGAATTATATATCTTCACTTTGAGATGCAAATATATCAAAGCATTTTTGTCGCGGTTCGATTTTCTGCGTCATTCAGATTTGTTTTACCCAATTTTAATTATATTTGCGACTTGCAGAATCGACCGAAACTCACTATGCACGTCGCGTAAATCACTTTTGTTTGCAAATAGTGCGGAAATATCACGTAAAATATGTTCGAATGTTTAAATTTAAAAATTGTTTACATTTGAATTTAAATTTTTTGACAGTTAATATTGAAAAAAGCTTTTCACCACTGAGTTGAGTTTCAATTTGTCACGTTTAAAGTAGAATACTGTAACAATTATTTATAAGAAAGGCATGACACGGTGAATGACAACATTTCAATGACTAGACTTTGTCATGAAAATGCCAGAATACGGATATAAGTCCTAATATAATAGTTTGGCACTACAGTCCTATAAGAACTTAGGCCGAGCTCTCTCACCATTTTGAGCTATGCGTGTTATATTTGTACTCAAAGTGGGGGAACCTACAGTTTATTGCCAAATCCGAACGGCGGGTGAGAGCTTTTCACAGGCAATGTTTTACTCTCGTAGGTTTGCCATTTACTACCGACAGGTAGCGCGGTATAGAAAAATGTTTCTATGAAAAGATGTTGTTAGCCCTAGTCCAGACTTGAACTGGGGAATTTTCGGCTCGCAGTCCAACGCACTAACCTTAAGCTACCGCGGCTACCGTGGGGTAAAGTCGACCCAAAAGCATTTGGTCAAAGTAGATTCCGCGAAACTATAATTGTTGAAATTTTTTGTCTATGAGTTTTACAAAATAGTCCATTCTTACAATATGAGGAGACTTGTCAATCATTTGACCATGATTGCAAAAATAGCTAAAATGTGAATAATATTAGTAATAGTCAAACAATTGGTCAAATTTCGCGGAACCGGAATAAAAAAAGTACGAATAGTTTTATCTTGATTTAGTGGTGATTTTACACCAGTCTATTTTCAGAAGCAGGGGGGTTACTATGTATCGCGATTCGAAAGTCAATGCGATACGAAAGTCAATTTAAATCGAAGAACAAAGCGTTACGAAGGCAAATTCATACAATATAACGGAATTGAAAATGGTAGCCGTGTTGTCACTTTGTGAATTTGAATACGAAAGTTCCAAATTTAAATGCGAAAGTCAAACTACCAAAGTACCATTTATTAGAATGCGAGTAATATCACATTCGAATCGCATTACAGAGTAACCCCCCAGGTTTAAGGTTGTGTCACATTTGTTTCGTGGAAACTAAATAATGTAGACCTTTATAGCTGATGGAACATTTTTAGCTAATGAATATATCTATCCAACTGTATTACGTCCTATGTCATTGATATGGTGGTCAACATTAGCATTTAAAAAAGTGTCGACTTAACCCCGATCTCCCCTAATACGAAATTTGAAAACGGTTCTTGTTAAGAAATGAGAAGTTGTTACAATGTAAAATACTAAATTGATCAAATATTGACCAAATATTTTAAACCAATTTTTAATGCAGGGGTTTTAATTATTAGTCTTAATCTGGTACTTCGATGCGAATGTTATATAGAAGATTTGAAAATGATGTCTAAACTTGTTGCGATCGAGAAAGGACCATATTAATTTAAAAAAGCATATTTTTTTAATATTAAAAAATGTATATTGCTTGTTCCGAAACAAGTTTCATTTTGAATATATTAATGATACGGATCAAATATTCTTTGTTGGAAGTAATATCAAAATGTTTCTGTGTACACGAATACAAACATAACGTATATCAGACCTTTTTGCAATATGTTTAACTCTCAATACAATACTGATTATAAATGATTTATTAAGTAATTATAATTATGCTTACATACAGCACATATATGTTCTGCATCCAAAATTTGGGAGAGTTTTTTTAGTTATTATTATTAATTTTTATAAATTATTTACATGTACATGTCTTTCTATTTTTTCAATATTATTTATTAGTGAGGATTTGTGAGAAATTGGTCCTTCAATATATTCAACAGCTGGCAATGTTTTCCAATGCAACATGTTCACTCACAAACGACCACCCTTACTTAATTTAAGTGGTTGGTTTAAATGAAGGAATTGTTTATCTATGGCAAACTTTCGTCAGTTTTCAAAAGGGTGGGTGTTGACTTGTGAAATTGTTATTTTATATGATAAGGGGTGAACTATCTATACATATTACAATTTATTTATAATAACACAAATAGTATTACAAAAAATAGTATGTAGGTGTATTGGAATACTATAAAATGTCTATATTAGATGTTGAAATGTTTTAAAAGTCTTCTTCAATAATTACATACCATGAACAATTTTATATTCTTCAATTAATTTTTACTTATTTCAGTTACTAGGTTGATGGGCAGTTCGGCCAGTGGATCAATGGGACATATGGGAAATATGGGAGGATTAGGAACGTGCAGCGTTAGTGATTCAAAACCAATTCAATTCCCACTTGCTCAAAGAAGAAAACGTCGAGTACTTTTTACGCAAGCACAGGTGAGAGAATATCCATTTTCTAATAACATATATGTAGTTATCTACATTTTATAAACCAGTTACTTTTAGTCTTCGTTCACATAAAATACATTTGACCCGGATTTTTTTCTAACTCTAAAACATGGCACTGACTGCTTGTATGTACTGAATCTATCCCATAATTATTAGAATATTTTTCATAATCAGATTGATGAAATTGCACTTTGGATGTACCATGTATACATTTGATACTTACCGTTTCGTTTAGTTTTTCCCAAATTTCATTAAATAACATGTGTTGTCCGTCATAGTTACGGAGTTATACAGAACTCACATATAATATTTAGTTTCGATATAAAACATTTAATATGTGATATTGTGTCTCGTAAAAAGATGAAAGTAGGTTCACGGCTACTGTGTGGCTGAGATGCATCTGTGTATCTGACTTATTATTAAAAAATGGAGAACGTTTTACGTTGGGACACACCCACATTATTTGTATATAAAAAATTAACCACTAGAATATTATGTGAAATTCAAAGTATTTTTTTTGTTATCGTGTTCACTTTCATTTTCTATGCACTAATTCTGCTTCTTAAAAGCATGCAGGACAAAATGAAATAGTTATGTAATACCATTAAACATAAACGTAAACCTCGTATTCTGTTGAAAATTGTTATTATAAATGAATATTACAGC
The DNA here is from genome assembly GCA_951804985.1 of Dryomyza anilis. Taxonomy (NCBI): domain Eukaryota; kingdom Metazoa; phylum Arthropoda; class Insecta; order Diptera; family Dryomyzidae; genus Dryomyza; species Dryomyza anilis. The sequence continues at coordinate 46,501,507 of OX638132.1, read as the reverse complement.
TAAAACTGATTGACTCCAGTAAATATGAATTACTTAAATTCTAATTATATATTGTAACTTTACCTCGAACATTCAGTGATGACCCCACGTTCTTATACCGATGTGTACCCATAGCCACGACCATACATACTATGCACATACCTACATATATACATATATACATATTTGTACACAATTGTTTGTGTTTGCAGAAAACTTGGCATCTGAAGTGCTGTGCAAATACAAATTCAGTTTTCATTATAGCATATACCCGTCCGAAATATAATCGTATTCTTTTTGAGTTATACTTTAATTTCTTGTATTACTGTGCATAACATAATGCATTCGAACAGAAAAAGGTATATTTTCATTTCATTATATTGCAATTAAACAATCCATGTTTTTGAATTTTTTGTTTTGATAGATTTGAAATGGTTAGCAATACTGCTTTTGCGAACGCAGCACCACCTTGGTAACTGGGCATTGTTCGTTAGTCACTCAATGTATATTTAAATATTAAAAACGCATTTAAATCACCATCGAGTTTTAATATTCGATATGTCCTCATGTATGTTGGCAAATATTTGTTGTAAAATATTAAACACGTGATGTGGTTTATTTACTCGTACGAACCTGAAATGGTGCCTAGTATTGCAAATATACAACATATGCAAAGTATTTTTTATTATTTATTTGACAATAACTTTAACTACGCATTTTAATTATGGAAATTCTGTTTGCTGATTCTTCCACCTATTGAAAAATGTGAGGTAAAATATAATGTAAAAAAAACTAGATATTTAGTAATATGAGAACAAAGTAGAAAATAGTTTTTTAATTATTTTAAATTGCTTTTGCTACTTAAATTCGATAATGGATTAATTTATTCTATTCTGCAAATACTATGACTGACCATTGCATCTTCTTATAGAATATTAGCCAATTCTAAAACTGTTCGAAATTGTTCGTAGTCCAAACTACAACTCTTTTAGTTTTGACAATAATAATCGACTAAGGGCCGGTTTTACAGTGCTGGTATTAACCTAGTTTAACCTTTGTTTAATTAAACGTCTCATAAATTTAAGCGACGTTTAACTTTGATAGCTGTTTTACAGTGAAAGTTTAAAATAAACTGAGTCAAGTCGGATAAATATGGCATCACTGGCAAATGTCAACACATTATCGATTATTTCTCTCATTTGGAACAGCTGATAATTTTATGCAAACATTTTGTAAATCAAGACATTGAAAATATATTTTAGATAATTAAAATAAATAAAATATACAAAAGATCGAGCAACTTGAGTACATGTGAGGATAGAAGTTTGCTTTATACAATGCTGAAATACAAGAAAACAAACATAACAAAAACATGCCGACAGACAATGCGGGAACAAGAAACAGAAGCGAGGACGGACAGTTCAAAAAGAGTGCAACTCTCATTCTTGTGGATAGTATCTGTCAAAAACATTAAGATTTTAAACGTAGTTTAAACGGCCAACGTAATTCGTTTAAACTGGTTTTAAACGACGATTTAAAGTCACTGAAAAACTGAATTCTAAAATTAAACTACGTTTAACCCACAAATATAATGACAAAAAACTACAGCCATTGGCACATATGGTCACATATTTTTTTATTTACTTTATATTCACTGCACTCTAAAAACTGTATTTACTACGGAACAGTGTGTAATTTTTAGCATTTTGTGCATTTCTACGCATTGAGTGTGTATAAAAACGGATTACTACACTAAGAAAACAAACATGATTACCAGAAATATCACAGCCGTAAATATCAAGTTATTTACAAATTATTTAGATCGTCTTTGAGACAACCATCTCTCAAACATCCGACAAATACGATAAATATTGCTAGCCATCATCTTTCAAATTCACGATTACGTAAGCAACCATCAATTAAACATCTTACAAATAGAAAGATAGTTGAGGAATATTTGGAAAAGGTACTACATTAGAATTCACGCAGTAATTCTATTGAATTAAATTAAAATGAATCAAATGTATTTTTATTTATTCTAGAAGTAAAACAGTTAAAATTGTATAACAACTTGAGAGTTCTTCGGAAAAGAACCAAGTCCGACAGGCGACGCTGTCATCAAAGTAAACTCTGAAAAAAAATAACGTGTTGATAATTTCAATCCCAGGAAATGTATTTTGACTTTTACTATTTAAACGTAATATTTGAGCTGACACTTTTTTAATACATTGGATTTACTTAATTGTTATTTATAAATCGAGTGTAAGGAAAAAGTACGCCATTTTCCTTTTTAATGTCAAATGTCAAAATAAGTCAACAGTTTTGCTGCAAATGTTCAAGAACGCAGGATGTCTACTGTATATATGCTGTTGGGGCAAACATTTCGTAACTATCTGTATATATGTCATATTTAACAAAATATGAATGGTTTTGCTGCAACTTTATTGAAACTTGTGGGATGTTTGAATATTTGCTACAAGACGTAAATTTAAACAGATAGTTGCAGCAAAACATCTTGTTTTCTTAGTGTACATTATTGTTTAATACTGTGTATGTACATTAGACTAATTTGTATGAAAGATCTACAACTATGTTTTCATTCGCTCCGCGTCGACTTTCTGAAACTAGGACCTCTAAAACTGAGAATAAGCTTTTAAAACCCAAAAAAAAAGTGATCCTGTAATGTTGCGCAAAGAGCTTAAAGGACATTTTTGAACTTTTAACGATCATTTTCCAAATTATTGATTCAAGTATAAAAAATATATCAATATATTTGCTTTTTTACTTAACTTTAATTAATTTACTAAAATTATGGTTTTTAAAATTAACTTTACAATTAACTTTAAAATGATACGCCACACTTACCTTTTCAGATATCGTCTTATTAGTAGATAGCCAAATTATGCACACCTAGCCTAAAACACTCAACCCAAAAGTCGATACCCACCTCAAATTTTGTAAGAAAATGTTTCTGACATCGCTCCTAATTATTTTAAGATCAAAGTAAACAAAAAAAAAATCGTTGGAATTTTTATTATTTTATTACGGTTTAATAATTTATTTCGGTTGTTTTTATACCCTACACTAAGAGTGAAAGGGTATATTCAGTTTGGTACGCCGTTTGTAACACCCAGAAGGAAGCATCTCCGGTATGGAAAAGTATATATATTCTTCATCAGCATGACCTCCTGAGTCGATTTAGCGATGTCCGTCTGTCCGTCTGTCTGTCCGTCTGTCTGTCCGTCTGTCTGTCCGTCTGTCTGTATGTCCGTCTGTCTGTCCGTCTGTCTGTCCGTCTGTCTGGCCGTCTGTCTGTCTGTCTGTCTGTCCGTCCGTCTGTCCGTCTGTCTGTTGAAATCCCTACTACTTTTAAAATTAAAGAGCTAGATAAATGAAACTTATAACTTAGATTACTAATATACCTACGCTGTATGTGCGAAAAAATTGGCGAGATCGGTCCATTGTGACCTATGATCCGACCACTTATGTTCAAATACCTCATATAAAATGTACATATAAAGATCAATTTTTATGTATACGTGCTTAGGTAAACTTTTTTGGTCAAATATATATTGATATCATGCTCAAATACATTATAATAATGTTTTCCGGAAAAAAGACTTGTGGTTCACAACAAAAAAAAATCGAAATTCGGTACACCTACCCATTTGTAAATATGGGTATCAAATGAATGGAAATTCTTGAGCGATTGAATGTTTGTAGTTATTTTCAGGATTCGTATACCCTGGTGACCTATATATCACTTTGAATGGTAACCACACATATGTGTAGGGTATTTATAGTCGGCTTAGACCGACTATAATTTTGATAATCCTAACTATCATAATAACACCTACTTTAAAATTTGCCATGTGATCTAACCTTCCCAACTGGTTTATGTTGTTTTTTATGTTATAAGTTGAACGTTTATTTTTTTCGTTTAATCTGTTAAATTTTTCCACAAAATAAACTTATATTTCATATTTAGTGGTACAAGTGCAAAAAAATGGTTTTTCCAAAAATTGTCCCTTTATGAGCATTATATCCTTGAGTGGTCCTTACATGGGTTAACGTGCATAAAAATCATGGATTAAAACAGTAAACGAAACCGAAATCCGTTTAATTTTTAAACCTAAAACCGTAACCGAAACCGTTAAACAAAAATCAGAAATAAATGGTACGGTTTTATATCGGTTTAAAACGGTTTTTAAAAAAGTATAAAAAGTAATAGAAAAATATATTTTATTTTACATAGAAGATTATAAGTACATGGCATGTTTAAATGTCGTTTAATAATATTTGGAGTTCCCAAAATAACAATTTTTTGTTGTACAAAAATTCACTGTTGTTTTTGGGTTTCACTATTTCCAAAACAACGGTCTTTGGTCTAAAATTTATTTTTGTTTTCATTAATTTATTTAGAGGTAATCGAATTAACAAAAAATACCAGCTACTCCAACCACAATTTTTTTTTTAAAAATGATTCAAATTTTAATGATATTGGTTTTTTAATTATTGTATTAGTAAAATATATAGGGGGCCTGGGTTAAAGTGGGACAGGTATCGAAAAGTTCAATTGAATAATTTTCAAATTCTTTTAAAGAATCTATTCAATAGAATACCATTTATAAGTCTTTTAATTTATTTTTGGGTGATTTTTCAAAACATCTTAATTTCGGACATATATATTAAGGATAACCAAATTATAATAAATACGGTAATAGAAAACAATGATAATGCCAGAAAAAATTAGAAATAACCAGTTGGGAAGGTTAGATCACATGAGAAATTTTAAAGTAGGTGTAATTATGATAGTTAGGATTATCAAAATTATAGTCGATCTAAGCCGACTAAAAATACCCTACACATATGTGTGGTTACCATTCAAAGTGATCTATAGGTCACCAGGGTATACGAATCCTGAAAATAACTACAAACATTCAATCGCTGAAGAATTTCCATTCATTTGATACCTATATTTACAAATGGGTAGGTGTACCGAATTTCGATTTTTTTTTTGTGAACCACAAGTCTTTTCGCCGGAAAACATTATTATCATGTATTTGAGCATGATGTCAATATATATTTGACCAAAAAAGTTTACCTATGCACGTATACATAAAAATTGATCTTTATATGTACATTTTATATGAGGTATTTGAACATAAGTGGTCGGATCATAGGTCACAATAGACCGATTTTTTCGCACATACAGCGTACGTATATTAGTAATCTAAGTTATAAGTTTCATTTATCTAGCTCTTCAATTTTAAAAGTAGTAGGTATTTCAACACACAGACAGACGGACAGACAGACGGACAGACAGACAGACGGACGGACGGACAGACAGACGGACAGACGGACATCGCTAAATCGACTCAGGAGGTCATGCGGATCACGAATATATATACTTTTCCATACCGGAGATGCTTCCTTCTGGGTGTTACAAACGGCGTACCAAACTGAATATACCCTTTCACTCTTAGTGTAGGGTATAAAAGTAAAGTTATTAACATCTCAGTAAGTACTGAGTGCAAGTTCGAAGATATCATGTATTTTGCAGATATTGCAGTTCACTAAATTGTTGTAATTTATTTTTTTGGCTTTTATGGATGGAAATTGTACAAAATTCTTTTTCTTATGAAGTTTAAGATTATTTACCGATGTATTCTTGTTGCTCTTGTGTAAGGTTCGCTTCTCGGCTCTCTTGTGCAATTCAAATCATATCTCAGGTGTTGTCAAAATGTCGCTTTTCATTTGTTCGTGGTCACGATTGAAATTTTTCTTGGCGAAATCAATTAAGTAATTCATATAAAACAATATTATCACTAAAATAACAACAAACATTGTTTAAATTACGTTTCCGACTTTACCCCAATATTACAATTGGATCATAACTTATTTATAACTTTATTAATAACTTCGTATTTTGTTATTAATAAAGGTTATAAAGATTACATTCAGAGACAACGGTTCCAGTTTTATCACTATTCGAAACCCGGATTTAATTCTCCAGCATAGTTGATAGTAAATCTTTCGACTGTCTTCAAAATAAAAATTATTTTAATATAAGACCGTCATAATATTATAATTATTTACTATTTTTAAGTACTTTCTGTGTTTCGAATCGAAAAATTACACTATTCGACTCCAAATTCTCCCTGTTTTCATTCATATCATTTCTATATTATTTTAATGTGCTGATTCGAACTGCGCTTTTAGTTTTTTCCCTATACGTAACGTTTTTGAGAAAAATGCATTTTATATTTCACTGCATTTTACAAAACAAATTTTATATGAAAAGATTAGACAATATTTTTACGGTTATAGCCCAGGAATAAATCAAGGAATGTTATGGCAATAAGTCAACTTGAATATCGTTTATGGTTTGGTTAAAATAATCTGTTAAATTTGAAAAATTTAGAAAAAGGAAAAGAATATTCAGTAAAAAATATATGTTATATTTTAAAGTAATACTAGATAGAATACCTATTTCGACCATGGTATTGCTTTTTCTGTGTCCTTTCTACTTTTTGAGTTATATGCATTTAAAAAACTTAACTGTACATTAAAATTTGTCTTTTAAATTAAGATAACGAATATTTATTAACATATTTCTATAGAATTTTTATTCCGGAGATATTGCAACAGAATATATTGATAATGTGAATGAAATATATGGTCGATGCATTATTATAAGGTTTTAAATTGTGTTATTTAAAAAGAACGATTGAAATATCGATTGAAAATAATTGATATTTTAATGTAATATTACAAAAAGTACCAACACAGTTCGCATTATTATAGAACATTAGAAATAGTATGTTACAAACCCTAGTACATAATAATTGTTATCATATATTTAGAAATAATAGTAAAATACTGCTATAATTAATATTTTTTAAATAAAAAGTGAATTATTTTTATACAGTTGAAATTCAATTAAAAATATATATATCTCAATAATCAAAAAGACATCGAAAAGTAATAACATTGTCGAAATGAGTAGAATCTATAGTAATTTTAATATTTTAAAATAAAAATAAAACATTTTTTGTTAAATATGATTATCCGGTGATTTCACAAATTTTTAAACTTTAACCGGTTATTGCAATCAAATCTTAAACGACATTCAAGTTGACTTGTTCATGGACAATAACTATTTTAATTTTTATTCAATGGCTGTTAATTCTTTTTATATATTTTTTTTTTTAAAGGCAGTAAAAAATAATAAATTACATTTTTCTCCAAAACATTACGTACCTATCCCTATAGGGAAAAAACTAAAAACGCAGTTCGAATCAGCACATTAAAATTATGTAGAAATGATACGAAGTAAGACAGGAAAGAACAAAAGTCGAAAGTGACGTAATTTTTAACAATTGTGAATTTGTTAAAAGTCAAGAAGCATGTAATTCATTATTATTAACGTCAGTGTTTTAAGATTTTAGTCCGTTAATTGTTAGATTTACATTTTCACGAAATGTGTATAAAAACATTGAAAGACTTTCGAATAAACTATTTAACGATTTAACGATGATCCCGGGATGAGTTTTTCGGGACTGATTTGACTCCCGGGATTGACATCCCTACTTAGCACCATATAAAAATGTTAAATTATTTGAAAAATATGGACAAAAAAGAAATTTTATACAAAAACCGAAACCGTAACAAGTATACGGAAACCGTTGCATAATAAAAACTTAAAACTGAAAACGTAAACGAAACCGTTATTGGTATAGGTTAAAATCCTTCATAACAAAAAACATCAATCAGCTAACTTTAATAGTTGAGGAGTTATTACAATTAAAAAATCATATTTTAGTGAACATTTAGTCTAAAATATTCGAAATTAATTTTTTATTTCATCCAAAATATATTGTATTTTACCAATTTACCAATAAGACGATTTCTAAAAAGATAAGTGTGACATATCATTTTAAAGATCACTGTATGTGTACACTAAGAAAACGAAAGATGGTTGAAAAGTATTAAAGCCTTAAACATCATTGCAGTTGCAAATTATTCAACACAAATATTTGACACTTTTTGTGATATTTACACATTATTAAAATGATGTTTACAAAATTATTTAAACTTTTGCTGCAAATTTATTTTTATTTCCTGCATTTTAGAATTGTTAAAGCGAGTAGTACTTTAGTTGCAGCAACACTCTCATAAACATTCTGTTTTCTTAGTGTAATAATACAGAAATGCTAAACTTACAACCCGTTAGAATAAAATTTAAAAAATTTCGACAGTCTTATTACTATAGTAAGAAAAAAATCAACATTTTAAGCCATGAAACTGTAACGGTTAACTAAAAATGAATAATTTAAAAAAAAAATGATTTAAAGTTAAGTAAAAAAGAAAATATAGTGATATATTATTTATACTTGAAGCAATAATAATTTAATATAAAATGGTCGTTAAAAGTTTCAAAATGTCCTTTAAGCTCTTTGCGCAATATTCAGAAAGTCGACGCGAAGGGAAGAATAATTAGTTCTAAATTGTTCAAACAAATTTGATTCAGTCTAATGTACATATACACTTTATTTGCATTTTTAAACCTTTGTTGTGTGATATTAAACACAAAATGTTTAATTAAGATATGCCTAATATTTAAAAGTAAACACGAGTAGTACATTTACAATACATTTGCTTAAGATTACAAACGTTTTGATAAATTATAAACACATTGTCATTTTTAAACTGGAGTTTGTCTTAATGTATAGATTTTTGACATTTATTTTCTTAGTAAAATTTAAATTTAAACTCCAGGTTAATTCTGACTATATTTACGGACCATCTGTAGTGCAAATGACTCCAAGCTATGCTCATTCATTTAAAACGAGCTTGAAGTAAAGACATCTATAAGCAATGGACATTGCTCAACTATAAACCAAAAAGCAATTTGAATGACTTGAAAAGATTTGTAAACATTTTGAAATTTTTATTTAAATGAAAATGAAAGTGTTCTTGTTTTTAGTTTAACTAAATTTATTTTTTTTAGGCTGTGAACGAAATTGACAGGAATAATGTTTACTCTTTGTGCTTGAAGTACCACACATGAATGCATTGATTTTTCTGATCTTGTGATTTTGACTAAAAAAATAATTTTAATTAATTTAATAATAAAGAAAAGAAAAAAAGTTGATTCAAAAATCAATGCAATTGCATTTTCAGAGCAAAATTATACTTAAACATTTCGGAAACGCAACCTAAGTACAAATACTTAATGTTACACATTTTTTGTTAAAGTTACACACCAAAAAAGAGTAATTTTCCACATTTTAGTTTTAGACAAAGTTTACTTACCCCCAAATCATGTAACTTTTTATTATCGTGTGACTACGATTCGTTTCCAGTCCCCTTCGTCTAAAATTTGAATAACGTATTTCAAACGTTTCGCTCTTTGAATCGAACGTTTGTTCAATATTTTTGTTTTGCCAACTATTTTTCATATACAAAAATTTCATATATTTCTTTTTTTTTTTTTTTTTTTTTGGATTATGATTTATATCTTGGCAACAAAAAAACTCTCAAAACGAGCGTACTCTCAAAACGAGCTCAACGTTTCGTTTGATACATGAATCAAAAATTGTAGTCACACGTTATTCAACCGATATTCCAACGAATTGTAGCCGATATCGTAGTCACCGGGAAATACATGATCGACACGTTAAAGTTTAAATTTACACTTTAGAGATTCAATTTTAAATTTGTGTTTAAAATTGCGTCTATAAAGTAAGGAAAGAGGTTGCCTCGCTTTATGATCGTAATATTTCAAACATTTTTTTGTGTATAGCTAGAAAGCACTGAATTAATTAATGTTTGACGTTTTTGTATTTCAAGAATCTAAGGTTGTCTTTAATTTTGTTAATACAACAACGTACTCATTTGCCGTAACAGATAACGAATGTCAATTTTTTGATATTACGAAGAATTCTGAATCATTCAGGGCAATCATGAGCCCCGTCGTAGCGGATAAATAAATTCGGATTTATATATCATACGATCCGAATTGAATTCGAAGTTCGAAAATATGGCATCAATGGTTCCGCTGGCGATACTCGTCGATAATGTGGTGTTAGTACACTCAGAATAAAATGTACCATTAAGTACTTTATGGTACGACCATTGTTCTTATGGTTCATGTATTAATAGTTTTTTCTTTTTAAATCAAAAGTTTTCTAATTAATTCAAGAGTATTTGAAAAATTCAGTACCATAAAATTAAATATTTCAATATTATTATTTTAAATAGATTAAATACTGTTGTTTTAATGGTTTAATCCTATAATAATAAACGTGGTGTAAAAAAACATATAAACGAATACAAACATGCTTGTTTTGTACGTCATTCTGCGTGTAATTAAAATAGTCGCATGTATTTTTTTTTTTAAATCCACATTATTAAACGCGACATTGGTAAGGACTCAATGTATTTAATGTAAATAAATTATATTTATATATTTATTTATATTTTTATTTATAACAGAAAATAAATAATACATCGAACTTCTATTATGGCAAAGGACTCAAAAATAACTGGGGACTCAAGTACTACAATCAATTATTGGAAACCAAAGCAAACATTAAATGTTTTATAATCTTTTGCAGCAAGGAGTGTCTTTTTATGTGTGTGTTGTAAAAATGAATATCAATTTCGACATTTAAATAAAATAAATTATACAATAAATTAACTAAAATACATTTTTGTTATAATAAATTATTAGGAAAATGTAATTCGACTTTACCATAAAATTAATAATACGTATCATTAAATTTGTATAGGTATTTCTTATTGTAATTAAAATATCACATTATCAAATTTATGGTACAACCACACATTGTATTAACAGTTTCAATATTACTGAACTAATGGGACGCATCCTATTGACCAATTTTAATGGTATAAATTAATGTTTTTCTATTGAAATACTATCAGTTTACCATGATTTTTTTATGGGTGTACATATTCGGTAAAAGTTTACAGGATACATACATATCGCTCGTTTACTACAAGAGTGTCATAACTCAAAAAATTCGATTTTGTAGAAAACACGTTTAAAGTTGAAATTGATTCTCACTTTGCATATAAAATGTATGGGACATATAAACTGAGGTACCGGCATAAGATATGAATACGAACACAAGATAAAACATGATATAACGAATAATTCTGCACCATTAACTCAAAAATCGCTATTTTTGAGTTAAAAGTTACAAGAGTTTGATCTCGTAAATTTACATACATATTCTTTTTCGAGGCAATCTCAAATTTTAAATATTTTTCTTTCTAAATCTATTCGATTTTAAATTTATCTGCTCATAAAAAAAAGCATCGATATAAACCTACTACCATGTTGATTTAATTAGACTCACGATATCGATTGAAAAAGTGTTCAAATCTCCTACATTTCGCATTCTATCGTTACGATGTCGAGACAATGGCACACTCTGCTCATTATTTGAGAGCTCTTGCATTACATTGAAATAGTTAATTAACTAGTTGATGCCTACTTTTTAACAGTTGGAATACTATTCTAAACTAAGGTCCGTTAACTCATCTCAACTTTAAACATTGTTTAAGTTTAAACAAAGTTTGAATTTGTATGACAATAACTCATCTCAACATAGCACTTTTTAAGTGTCTGAACAGAATTAATGCGGCAACGTCAACGAATAACCAAAACAAAATGTGTCGTCGGGAGTTTTCCTCTGCGTTAGATCTAATTTTATTTTATTCGCAATGTTCAACGACAACCGCTCTGAGCAAACTTTAGTGTTGCACCATTTTTTCAAAATATCAAGGGAATTTATCTAATTTATTATTTTTTTCTAATTAATTTTACATTTGTTTGCTTTAATTCATAAATAAAAACTGATTGAATGTGTGCAACTTTGTATGATCTTATCCGCATGACAACAAATTGTTTGACAACAATTCGTTTTTCTTTAATCATTGTTTTGTTATTGTCAAACATAGCTCTTCTTATCCCACATTAATATGTGTGTTAGTTTGCCATAATTTAAAACTAAACTAAAATTTTGTCGGTAATGCAGTCAATGTAGCAACTTTTCGAACAATCAAAATTTAAATAAGTTGGATGACAGCAGACACACAAATGATAATCTTTTGAATACCTAATTTACAAAATTTTGGTTATCGGATAGCGATCGATTGAAACCCGAACATTTTAGTTTAGTCTTCAAATTTAGACAAACTCACTTATGAGCGGGGTCATACTTTGCAGTTTTTGGAAGTCTGCGTATTTGATTGCAAATCAAAAGAATCGACTTAGTAAAATTTGAGAAATCGAAGTTTAAGTTAGAGTTAGTGTTAAAGGCGTCGTGGATCATACTTTGTACTTTTTATCGCACATAAAATCTGCGTATTTCGTATAAAATATAAAGAATCGAATTAGTTGGATTAGAGAAAACACATGCATAAAATACACGAACAAATCAGTGTATTTGAAAAAACTATTCTTTAGAAGGATTCACGAAAAATTTCGTACATAATACAAAATATAAAGAAATATGTATGCATAATATTATGCAAATAGCCATATTTGTTTTCCGAAAATTATTTGTGAACACAATCCACAATGTACTGTGTACAAAAAAAAAACGATTACAGATCGTTTGCAGCAAAAGATTATTTTGCAACGTGCTCGCATAAGTTTAAATGTTTGCTGACAAAATAACGTTCATCATAAAAGTAATTTTTATTTATTCTGAACAGAAGTTCATTTACTATTAAAGTGTGCCAAAATACTATTGCAGATAATGTGTATATTAAACGTTTATTTTCAACATTTCAATTCAACATTTTTTAAGCAATTTTCATCAAATAAGGCCAAACTTCAGTGTTTGAGAATGGCATCTGACGGTCAAATTCTGTAACGTTTGATTGGAATGAAAAAAATTCTTTATGGCTGTATTTACTTTTGTTTAAAATAAATAGATTGGACATTATTTTTTTATGTTAATTTCACTTTATTTCATTAAAAATAAATGTATGAAAATAGTGAGCTTTGAATTTTCATTTTTTATTTATTTTTGTTTTTGATGTCAGAAATATTTTCGTTTAGAAATAAAAAAAAATGTAATCACATGCTAAGTTTGTAAACTCATTTTCGAAAACTATTTTGTTTAAATTGAAATTGAATATGAAAATAATATACGACAAATTATAGAGAAATTAATATAGAGCTAAACTGATAGAAAATAAAATGCAATGGAAAATGATGATGGTTAGTAATTGTGTTACGAAATTAAATTCAATAAAGTAAAAAAAATATATTAATGCGATGGAAAATATTTTTTATAGTGGCGTGGACGTAGATCCGACTTTATTTGTTAATTCTGCATTATGAGGACATCATTAGTTGAAAGCATAATATATATTAACGTATTTTATTTATAAATATGTTAACATTTAATATAGTTTAAGTTGATAAATTACGAGTAAAGAAATTAACCCACACCCAGAAAAAAATTCGCTCAAATACCATTAAAATTGGACAATTATTGATTTAATAGTATAAAAAAAATAAATCTTTTCATATAAAATGAATGGCAATGTCATAGTATTTTCTAGTATTTAATGGTATTTTCCGATTAAAATAATAATTTATTCTATTGACTATTTTTAATAGTAAAAAACTATTATTTATATAGTATTTTTTTCTGGGTGCATAGTTAAAACAGAAAAGAAATCATTGGCCATTGGAAGTTATACCCTACAAAGTCAACATTTCGTATAAAAACTCTGCAACCTACTGAAATCACTGAGGTAAATTCTTCAATTAAAAAAAATCGGTTTCAGCGGGTCGTAGAGAGTATAGTTTGTAGAGATATTGAAATGATTTTAAGTTTCTGATGCAGAAAAGAAACGTTTGTTGTTTAAAAAAAATATAGGTGCAATACAATTTCATCCCAAAGTAAAAACTAACTTTGAAAAAATTATTTTTGTTTTTCAGTTTTTAAAAACTCAAAATGAAAAATGTTCAAAATAGGTTAATGTATTTATCATTTATATTATTTATGTATTTGTAGCCAAATTTCTCATCTTTCAGAAACTGAAATATCTATGATAATAGCTCATTGCGATGAAAAGTTACAGATTTTTGACCGTCAGATGCCATTCTCAAACCACTGCGCGGCAGTCACATCATCCAAAGCCGATGGACTCTGCTGCTTTTGTGTTTGTCGAGTTCGTCCAACAGCGAAGGACGTTCATTCGATTAAAAACCCCAGTTTGATGATTTTTAAGCACTGAATGAGAAACCAGGCACTGGCATTCTGCATCAAAAGTTGATACGGTATTTGACATGTCGCTTAAAGCTTCCGAAAGAAACCTTTTGCTTGGCCTTAATTTGGCGAATACTATATACCTTTTGAAAACACTATAACTAGTTGTGGGAAACAGTACACATTTTTGGAAACACTTCAAATATTTGGGAAAAATTCATAAATAATTGGGGAAAATATTAATATATTTGGACCTTGTAGGATAAACACGTAATTTCTTGAAATTACGTGGACCTTGCAATAAATAGTTCAATTGTGAAATCATTTGCTGTAAACAGTTTTATTATTTCTTACAAACATGTATTTGAACGTGTTTGTTTCAGATATTCAGATGTTTACGATATATTTTTTAGGTTGCGATGAACTATCTCATTTTATATATTTATTAATATTTTAGGTATACGAGCTGGAGCGACGATTCAAACAACAGCGATATTTGTCTGCACCGGAAAGGGAGCATCTAGCCAGCTTGATACATTTAACACCAACACAGGTAAGATTTCTAACAAATAACTGAAGAATGAAAATTCTGATTGCGGAGAAATGATCACTCCAAAAAATAATGGGAATTTTCTACTGCATTCGTGTAAATGATCAACGAAAACTTTCGTACATAGTATATTTTACACCGTATATTTTACATCGAGAAAATAAAATTTTAAAATCACTTTAAACTCCTGTGCAAAACACGTTATAATTAAAAGTGTGCATGTATGAAAGTCGGTCGTATTTGAAAACTTTAAAAATAAAATTATTTTCGTAAATTTGAAATAAATTTTATATTTTAATGTGACACTTTAATTTTTAAAGTTGGACTTTTACTTCTAAAGTGTCACTTTTAATTTTTTGATAAAGTACAAAATATTTTCTCAATGAGCGTCAGATCGTTTGGCCATTGCCTGTTACCTTTCCCTTTCTCATTATTGATTTTTGTTGTTATTCTTACATACCTTTTATTCGTACAGTTCATCAAATTGTGCTTATAAACTGTTCTACTGGCATGAAGATATATTGTGTTAAATGATATTGAATGACATTGAATTTTAATGTGATAAATTTTAAATTAATAGCACTTTAAATTTAAAAACTAATCCACGAAGTAAATCGTACATCTGACGAAAAATGAATAATAAACTCAAACAATTCTAAATTCAATAGTTTACGCAAATGCCGACGCTGAAAAGAAAATTTGATATGTTCTGTCTGGTTTTCTGCTTGTCTTCTGGTTTTCTGCATGTTTTCTGCTTTTGCTTTACGAATGTCAAAACGTTAAAAATACAAAATAAAAAGATATTAACGAAGTTAAAAATTACGAATGCTGAGTTGTATTTAATCAGGACTCCCGGGGTCGACATTCCATATAAACCTATATGTGAAATTTCAAACTAATTTGTAATTACTTTTAAACATATTTTTCAATGCGTGCAGTCTCGCCATGTCCCAGTTTTCATTAAATATCTCAACAAGTATTTTTCATAACTATTTTCATTGATATATTTCTGTGCAAACATTATTGAAGAATATAAAGTAAAAACGTTTTGTTCAAAAACAAACACATTAAGGCAACATTATTTACAGCTTGTTTAACCTGAAGGGAAACCCGCGCAAATCCGATAATAATGCGGGTAAATATTTGACATTTAAATCACAATCTCTTATACAATAAAGCCGTATCATCCCCTTGAACCATGCTCATGAAAGCAACAGTATTCAGGCACATATTTTATATCCAATAATAGCAACTGCTTAAGCGTCCTTGTGGTTATGGAACAAAGCCTATAAGTATTACAAACCTGTAGTTTTTTTATTAAGGCTCCAGTGCACATTGCCAACAATGCAATTGCAATTTAAAAGAAGTAATGAACTGCCGAAATTATTTTTAAGTAAATTCTTTGATTTCATATTTTGTACCCTAAATACCTTAATACAGTTTTAAAGGAAACATCTGCTTTGTTGATAAATACTCTTTTATGAGATAAACGGATATTGATTTTAAACTAATTATGTTTTATTAATGAGCTTGTGTATCTTCTCATGCTACATACAAGAATAAAATTCAATATTAAATATAATATTAAATAAAATAAAATTAAATAAAAATGAAATGAAATAAACCCCAAATGCAAGTATGACTTTTATTTCTTATATAATATATTTTTTGCGGATTGTTGTTTCTGATTAATTTATTTGCTTTGAGATGTATTTCATAATAAAATGGTTCCCAATAAAATAATATAACAATTTTTTGAATGTTTTCCTTTTATTAACGCGTTATTTCATTTATCATTTTATATATTAAACTTACCGTTACTATTTAAAATATATTTATTTAATCAAAATATTTTGTACATACAAGAGTCTTGTAACAAGACACATATCGTCGACGATACTGCAAATCCGCCTAACTACATGTGAAAATTAGGCATAATTTTGCCTGATAATCCGGTTTTAAATGAAATGTTGATCGGATAAATTAGATTAATGCCATTATAATTTATGACATACTTAATATCAGATGAGACTCAAAACGATATAACAAAAATATTTTACCATACAATTTTTAAATAATATATATTATTTATCAAAATATATACTTTACTGTTGTAAGACTTAATTTTATTGGGCGGCTATTAAATTGTTCTCGTTAGATTTTTTTATTGTGAAATAACCTCCAGAATGTGAGGCTTATTTCATACTTTTGAGTACTATTTCATTTTGTATTTTTGGGGAGTATTTTATTTTTTGTGTTTGGGGACTATATCGTAGCGCCGTTTGATGTCTATTACTGATATAACCAGCGTGTTAAAATGCCTTATCGTAATATAATGAAAACTCATATTAAATTTGTCAACAATAATTATTAACTCACAATATAAAGAAAACAACCCCTAAAATTATTCCAATATCCTCGTCCTGCATATGAGTGCAGATGATGTTCACAACCAATTTTTAAGTGGTGGTTGTCTAAAGGGACTAATGAACGTGTCATCCAAGCGAATAATCTATTGTGTGTTCGCACGCCGAATTTCCTTTTACAATTGCCTGAATTATTTTAAATCAATTTCATTGATATTGTTTTGTAAGCTGTTGCTATTTATTGGGCTAAGTTTACCAGCAGCAGAAGCACAAAAAAATTATCCATAAAAGAAGCACAATGTGGTAAAATCTTAAACAGTACATGTCAACACAATAGATAAAATTGAGTGCATTTCATGTAGGGAGATAAAATTTGTTTTGAATACCACACTTCATTCGTTTATTTTTTATTTTGTTAGCATACAACAACAGAAACCCAGTGTTTTATAAAGGAACCAGACCCTTGAAATGCTTCATTCAGTAGCATTTCATATCATCCTTGCTTTCTTTTCATGCTATGTTATATTCAGGGCTATAAGAAGAATGCCAGGGGTGGCGTCGAACGCTTGGTTTGTTTTTATTGTTTGAACACGTTCGTGCCTTCGGCTATATACTGTGCTGCACATAACTTAACATAATGACAATTACTCCTTAAATGACTGCGATTATTATCTTCACGCCTTAACATTCAAGGTTCAATTGCATTGATCACTGCTACATATTTGTGCAAGGACGCGGTGATAATTGCGTTACATTTATTGTTAGCTACATTTTTGTTTTTGTAATTAAAAACAATTTTTTGGCTAAGGTTATATATATATATATATATATATATATATATATATATATATATATCTGTGACCGATATTAGAACCAATTGATAAGAACCACTCGTCTACGATATTTATAACGCAAAAATCAAAGTCGTGCCGTCAATTAAAATATATATATAAATATATATATATATATATATATATATATATATATATATATATAGATATATATATATATATATATGTATATATATATAGGTACAATTTAGTATATTGATATTGAATTAGTCAACCTTAGCCAAAAAATTGTTTTTAATTACAAAATCAAAAATGTAGCTAACAATATAGATATATATACATATATATATATATATATATATATATATATATATATATATATATATATATATATATATATATATATAGTTTGCTAATATTTAGCATTCAGAGTTTCCTATTAATAATACACTATATTTTGAGTGTAGAGAAATTGTGTTGGTTTTCGCAACAAATCAATTTTATGTGTGCAGAGTTTTATTTATGCAGACAATTTTAGCTGTTTTAACTAATTTTTGCTGTTAACTACAATTAATAAAAAAAAAAACAAAAAAAATAATTATTTTTTTATATTTCTATTTTTTTTTTATTTCTTATATACTCTTATTTTCATATATATTACAAAGTTCTTTATCTTATACATATTTATTTTATTTTACCTTCCCCTCCGTGCATTCACATTTCACCAACTATTTCACTTATGCATCTGGTTTATATAAAAAATGTTGTCGAAAAGGAATCTACGAATTATAGATGCATAAGCTGCAGCGTGCAAATGTCTCTAGTGAATATGGCGCCATCTAGTGCTATACTAGTTTATCTCATGGATTTAACAATATAATAATAAACTAATAACTAACTAATAAACTTATCAATATACAAATGATTTTCGTTAAATAGACAAGTCAAAACAACACAAAACTGTTTTTTTTTTTGCCTAGTGTATGATTTAAAATGTACCCCATCAAGGTATTTACTTTTTATGTTCAACTCTATACAAAACAGCTAATTTTTGCAATTTTCACATATAATAAAAAAATCTTTTGACATTGACACTCAGAGAATTTTAGTAATTAATTAGTTGACAAGACTGGTGTTATATATACGTAACAAATTTTACCACAGAAAACAGTAGAAAACAGTAGAAAATGATAAATCAAAGAGAATAAAAATTGCATGCTTACATTTTCAACTCTTACAACGTGTTATCATGATTAATTAATACACTTAAAATGTACAATTAAAAAAAACTCTATGTCGGATTACGGGATGCTATTTTTTTACATAAATAAGATAAATGAGGATACAATTAATCGCAGAGTAAGAGCAAGTGTTTAAATTTTCGATATATTTTACTTTGAGTGTAATTTCACCTCAATACAACTTCTAAGGTAACAAAATGGAAACGACTCTATGAAAAAAACATTTGTTTACATTTATACTGCATTCAAAAGGTGTAGAGCATTCATTCATTACGGCGACTGTGTAAGAGCACACATTTTAATTTAATAAATGAGAAAATTATAATTTAACTTCTATTTGTATACCTAAAATTATTCATTCGGTTTTCAATGGAATTCACTCCAAAATAAATTAAAATGAATTAATTTAAAAAATTTTACACAGCAACTAAGCAAATAATAAAGTGAAGTTTTGACAAATGTGAAGACTTTAGAAAATTTCATAATTTTCTCATAACTTCGAAGAATTTTTTAAAAAATAAAAATGGATGTACAAAAACTAAAACTTCCAAAACACGACTTGCACGACCTCGAAATCGCTTTCTAAATTACAGAAAAAGTATCTCCACACGAGAATGCTACAACCGTAATACGGTATTGAAAAATAAATAAACTGCTTTATTTTTCATTAAATTTTGTAATTTTTTGTGCAAGAATAATGTAAAAATATTACTACATATGAATTTACACAGTTTCATAAAACTCAACGTAAGCGCCAACGGACGAAATTCGTTTTAAAATTTGTCACTCACATTCATATACAATCTGATGAAAAATTTATATTTCTACTGAAACATTAATATAGTAAATTCATGTAAATCCGCAATTAAAGCAATTCATGTTTAAATGTTGTATTATAATATTTCAATCTGAACAAAATAATTATACAATTCAATTATAATGTAATTAGATTTTACTCCTAATATGCATATGGTGATTTCGAATTACGTTATAAATACATTCAAACATATTCAAACAAATCTTTTCTGTCCGCGTATGTAAATATTTTATTTCCAAAAATTTTATGACGGGCGTACAGCGATATCCACCATATATATAGAGTATAACTATATAATTAAGGAGGAAATTGTTAGTCGTGTTCATATAGCGAAGGATCTAGGTTTGTTTGTTGATCCCACTATAACGTTCAATCTTCATATTAAACATATACACACAAAAAAGGATTGTTTAAGAATTATTTGCCATTGAATACCAAATACATATATTATTATTGCAAACATTTTAATGTAAATCCACTTTAATTAAAACAATCCATTTGTAATGAAAACGTATCAATTGTATTTCTGAAATTCCATTTAAATTTCAAAACATAAGAATTGTATTTTAAATTTTATGTTTGATTTTCAGAACACATCAATTGAATTTCATAACTTTACATTTGGAATGCAGAATATATGGAAACCAAATAAATTTGAAATACACCTATCAAAGAAACAGTAAACCTATAAATTCCAGAATGGTATAATGCAATTATTAAAGAAATCTGTAAAATGTAATGAAAATAACTAGTCGGAAATTATTACAAAGAAAGATGTTTAAAATATTTAAAAAGTTAAAAATAATTTCCTGCAATTTAAAATGAAAAATTATAAAAAAAAACAATTAATGCATTAACACATGTGTTCTGAAAATCAGAAGTAAATTATTTATTATATTTGTATCGTTGATTGCATCATTTGCACTATTCTCACTAAATGATCCGAGTAGTCACAATAGCATTCTGTGAAATCCTATATCGATTGGTAAACGTTTTTTTCCATTTAATGCAATAAGGACGTTTTGAAATAGTTGCATTTGAAGTTTATAAATATTTGTATCTCATTAACCTACTACACAGATTTTATTTTTCAGTTGATATTTGAATTTTTAGTTTTATTATGATATTTTTTCTGTTAGTATTTATGTTTTGTCTTTGTAGAAGTAAAGGTCACCAAGTATTTTTTAATTTTATAAAGGTCCTACATTTTTCATAATTAAAAAGCAAATATTCTCATAATATAATTATGGAGTATAGAATATCGTTTCTACATATGTCAATCAGTCCTTTTTATAAAAATAGCAGTTTTTAACCTAGAAATTAAATTAAAAATGTCTACGAGTTCCGCTCATTTGTAAACAGGTTTTTTTGAGGCTTGAACAGTGTTGTAATGAGCTCTGACTTACATTATAATATCACGGAAATATTTTAATGTTGCCCCTTACTATGCGGTATGTTCTAATGGAAACATAATAATTACTACATCCAAACAAAATAAATATTTGAACCGAAACATAAATATGTTCAAATTAAAACATGATTTTGAATGACCTGAATATAAATATGTTTCCAGTGAAACATATCAGTTGTTTCAGTACAAAAAGTAGTATGTTTGCATAGAAACATATTTAAATATTTTTGGAAAGAATCCTGAAAATAAAATAAAAGTAAAATGTTTTTTTTTATTTATTTTTATTAAAAATCTTTAAACATGCACAGTGAAAAATTATAATAATAGAATTCATATACAAATTTTTAAATGTATAAATAAATAATTCGTTTAAAACTGCAAGTACAAGTGACAGCATCAATGAATGCACAATTGCACCAGCAGACGCTAAACCAGAAGTTCCAGGCTCAACCAAAAGTTACAGTTGATCTCAGTACAGCACATAGCGTAGGCAAGGAATCACGGAGGCTTTTGTAAAAAAAACATGCCAAATTCTGTTTGAAAATCGAAACACTGATTTTTATTTGTGGTTTTTTCACATTAGTTTCAGAAATTATATACTGCACTATATTATACTCTGTTACTATTAGTACTTTTTATAACACAATTTATATATTTATTTAATTTACAAATAACAAAATTATTACCGACGCGAACACGTTTTTTCAACGAACACCAAAATTCACGTACGCAGAAAATGCCGATCAACGAGTGTCAACTTTATATACAAGAATTCATTTTTTGTTTGTTTTCAAACATCAGTATGTTTAAAATGCCCCTATACATACTTCAAACGACGACAAAAGAGACGTAGGTAGAATATTCTGCTCAACGAGTGCCAACTTCGTATACAAGAAGAATGTTGCAAGAATACATTGATTTAAATCCAATTTCTTTTTTGTTTGTTTTTAAACATCAATATGTTCAAACGATGGCAAAAGATGGCAAAAGATGGCGTAGGTAGAAAATGCTGCACAACGTTTCCAACTTCGTCAGTCGATAAATTATCGAATTAAGACGAGCGTGGCGAACATACGTTGTATTTAGATTTGCTTAGCATTTTCTGTGTTTCGAAACATAGTTTTAACCAAGTAAATTGCCAAGAAACAGTTTATTCAAATGCAATTAAAATTTCATGTTGGTATTGTAACATATTTATGGTAAATTTGACAGATTCTGCTGGACAATATAAGAATGTTTACACGTGAGCAAAAATAAATTCAATTTTGATTATAATTTAATTACACTTCATTCCTAATACATGTATGGTAATTTCGTATTACTTTTTAATTACATTCAAACATATTCAAACAAATCTTTTCTATCCGTGTATATAAAATAATTATTTTAAACATGTGAACTATACGCCATGTTGAACATATTTTTACTATTTTTTATAATTGAATTGAAATGACAATATTTATAGTGTGCGACAAAAATTTGAACTCGATGTCACTAAAAATTGCATCGCTTGATATCAATTCATACTGAAATGAATTATTAGGAACTATTTTTCTTATATGTGAATGAAAAATGTTTACAAAATATTTTTCAGTTTCAACTAGAATTTCTAAACGTTATTAATAATATACAGTTTTTTAAAGTTGACATTGACAAAGTTGATATCCAATACCCCTTCTCAATATCGTAATTTAAAATATTTAATAAGTGATTACATACTATTTGCTTACAAGACCTACTAAATTTTTAAATTTTAATTTCTAGCTAATGGCATTATAAAGTTCAAAATCTTTTTTTTAATATATCGTTATTCCCTGATTTACACTTGGGAATGGTTAAGTAAATTCGGCACTGATATTACCACATAATACGAAGTGCCCTGATAATCATAGGGTGGCGGGGTGTGTTGAATGATACTTGAGTTCCGGCTTGGGCCCACAGCGGCATATCTAGATAATCCGGCCCCGATGATAAATAATATGTCTATTGCGTACTCCAAAAATGTTATTTTCTCCTTTTTATATTAAAAACCAAACGAACCTACTTTCGCAGTGCGATCGTCGTGTGCAAAAAATAAAAACATATTTGAGTTTTTGCAATAAATAGAAAACTAATTTCTAATACATTGTGTATTAAAATTGAATAAAATACCAATGTATTAAGCTACGAACAAAATGTAGTAAAACTTCACTTTTCAAAAAAAGTATAACTTACTACATTGATTTTTTTCGTTGTAATAACCGACATGTTGTTGCTTTAATATTCGTCGATAAAAAGGAGGAAATAAATTATGTAAGTTCGTGATATAAATGATTTTTCACTGTCTTGTAAACCTACACGGTTATTTTTTGCTTTTTTGCGATTTGTTTTTTACTAGCTCTTCTCTGTTGTTTATAGAATTGACTTTCACAAAATACGGCCGATAGTTGACACATATTGTGGGGAACCCGCAGGTGCGTAAGAATCAAAATACCATAGCGTTAGTCGAACACATTGATAGGAAGAGTTGCGTGATAGATAGAAGCTTTTTAGTTATGTTGTGTGTTCTGCTTTTGTATGTCTACACTCTAAAAACTGCGTTGAAAATTACTACGTGTTTAATTTTAGTGTAAATTTGCAAATTATTGTTTAATATTACTTGTATTTATATGTTATTACATTTTATTTCCATTTTTAAACCTTCGGTGTGATATTAAATACAAAATGTTTAATGAAGATATGCTGAATGTTTACAAGTACATTTACAATTAATTTGCTTAGAATTGCAGACGTTTTGATAAATCCTTAACACATCTTATTTAAACTTGCGACTATTATGTCTGCAGTGTAATGACGCCAAGCTACGTTCATTCATTCTAATTTAATCAACTTCCAGTAAAGACATCTATAAACAATGGACATCGGTTAACTATAAACCAGAAGTCATTCTACTTCATTTTAATGTGTTTATTTCACTGAAAATCATTTCTGGCAAGCAATAACATGAAGCGTAATCAATTGTTAGTTGAAGCAACTGCAAATTTGATTGGCGAAACAAACTTTACAATTTTTTTTATTTCCAATGTTACGACAAAAAATTTAAAATGAGACAATATTTAATTGGTTGTTTATATTGACTAAATGATATTAGTTTGTAGCAACCAATATTAATTTTATTCAACAGCGGAATCAGTTGTTTTGTCGCATATAGCATCAGATTTTTCACTCGTTTTTTTTTTGCTGCGGACAATGAGTACCACGTGCAAAACAAACATGATATTGTTTAAGGGCCTGTTATTTCTTAATGTCTAAATATACTTTATTCAAGACGAGACATACAACTCTGCAAAGTTCTTGTTATTAAGTTTCCATCTGTTGTATTTCTATATGCAGCCCTAGCGCTTCCACGCGTTGCAAATACGAAATAACAACGACCCTACGGGGAAACGAACTGTTCCTAGACTAGGCACGGTTTCAATTTTATTTAAATATTTATTTTTTACTTTTTTATATATTTATTTTATTTGTTTTGTTTAACTTTACATTTTTATATTTTATTTTACCATCTCACATTTCGCTAATGATTCCACTCTTACATGCTTACATTAATAATTACTTGGAAGACAATCTGTATATATACTAATTATTTTTCGAAAAACAGTCTACGCATTATAGTTGCAGCGTGACTATCGCGCCACTTAATGCCTTTTCGTTTTACAAGCGACTTGCTTAGCAGGGACAAAATCCTTCACTTCATGCATCCTTTAGACCTATCAGAGATCTTGTCTTCAAGATACGGTCTCTAGTAGGTACCAATTGTACCAGTCGCAGAACATGTATAATGATTACGAATTGTCTCCTTCCTGCATACCTTTGGACTAGAACAGTGAAAAGTCCACGTGATAGGTAATTTTAGAGAAATTCACACTTTTTCCCGCAGGGGAGTTGTCGGCAATTTCCGATGTAGTATGTACAGATCGGAAAATGCCCACGAATCATTGTGCAGCTGACTTCGAGTAAATTGGATGTTTTCAAGTATTTAAATTTACTACCTAAACTAAACAAATCCCGATTATTTACTTGCGTCAATAATATGCATTAGTTGTGTGAACAGATACGTGCAACAACTTAATCAGTCGAATGTTGACAGAACTAAATAAATCTGTTGGCAAACAAAAAAAAAAAAACGGTTGCCCCAACTGAATCGTTCTTAGCGTGTAGGAAAATATTCCGAGTCGAGTTTGGCATTTTCTATTGAATGTCAAATCGAATGTACACTCAAAAAATAGTTTAAATTTTTAAAAAATACGTATTTTACGAAAAAAAGTTTTTAATAACAATAGGGATGTCTTATTACATTATACTACATTATTACATTATATTATATATTATATTACATGAATTATACCAATTTTATTTTTAGGTTAAAATATGGTTTCAAAATCATAGATACAAGTGTAAAAGACAGGCAAAAGAGAAGGCAATGGCGGAGCAAAATCAACAAAATCAGGTAATACCTTTTCTTTTCAAAATATGAAATATTCAAAATATATAAACACGCAAAAAAACATTCACAATAAACGAAAAATTAGACAAAAGAACTTCGTTCGATTTATTTAGCTGGTAAATAATATTGCTTGTACCAAAGAAGTTTTGCATTTGCTTTTTTAAGTAAAATAAGAAGTGAACTATAAAAGTACATTTGAATAATTTTTAAATTCCTTTGTAGGATATATTTTATAGATTGGTTCATAATCTTTTTGCATTAAAATTTATAACCATTTATATCTTTAAAATTCATTTACGATCGATTTTTTCAAACATTTGTTGACAAAATGTTGGGGTAAAGTGAGAAATTTCAAAATTATTTTTCTTCTTATGAAGTTGAAGAATATTGACAGATGTATTCTTTTTGTTCCTGTTAAAGGTGTACTTCTTAGCTTTCTTCTACAATTCAGATATTATCTCAGATGAAGTCAAATTTTAGCTTTTCATTGGTTTATGGCCACGAATAAAGTTTTTCCTAGCTAAACGAATTAAATAATTCATAAATCACAATATCGTTTTTATTATTATTTTTTTTTAATTTGTTATTATTTATTTTAAATATATTTTTCATTTTAAATTTATTTATATATTAATTTAATCATTATTGTTTTGCAATTTTTGTCGTCGTCCGTTTTCTGCCTGAATCCTTTTATGTATCTGACAATTAATAACCCGTTTCTACGAACGGCCATTACTATCACATTGTTACGAAAAGATGTAATTTGTGCCATTGTGGAAGCAATAAATAAAAAAGAAATGAAAGATCAGCATATTTAAACACATGAGTACAAATAAGATGCAAATAGCAAGTAGCATTCATGAAAAGTGTAGAAGATTCTCGAAACATGTCAAAGGTGTAAACTGATATATGCAGTATATAAGGGTGCTGTATCTGAGGCGCAGCACTTTAGTTGAGATTTGATAGTGAACTAGTGCATCTCGTGAGCGAACATTGTCAAGATAAATTATAGTAATACTGCAATTGTTATAAGCGATTGTTATACTAGTTAAATTCAAATATAAGTGTGTTCTTCATTTTGTACACAATCCAGAGATACGAGCTTGTGGATCATTTTGACCATAGCTATCCAGCCAATTTAAATGGAATTTCAGATTTACATTAGACAAATCACTTTTTTGGACCAATCCATTTTTTTTTTCTAAAGTTTTACTGTGTCCTTTTTTGAAGGTAGTTTTTGAGCGCATTAACGAGATATATTTTAAAATCTTTGTTTTACCTCCATTATTAAATAATAAAATTGAGCATTCATGACAATTTTAGTTTTCATCCCAAAAGTATCGAAACGGTCTAAATTTCAATTCGGTTATGTCACAATTATGCGACAATTATTTCTGTTTGTCCTCAGGGTTAGTTAGCGATCGTATAAACTAGAAATGTTACGGCATCCGCAAAAGCAGTGCAATTGCAATCCGCGTTGACACTTCTGCATGTTTGTGGATGTTTTTGTTTATATGAAAATTTATTAAGCAAAACAATTTAAAATGCTTTTTCTATTTAATGTACGTATTGTTAAAAAAACTTAGTCTACGGAAAACAGTTCTATAAGTTCGTATCTCTGGATTGTGTACAAACTAAAAACACACTTAGTTTTGGTTTAAATTACAACAATTATCATTATTAATTTACTTTAACTAAAAACTTTACTAATCATAAATTCTAACAACTGCTGCATGTCTACAATTTAATTTGACATTGTTCGCACAAGAGGCGTACTCGATCACTTTCCAATCACTACTGAAGTGCTGCGCCCAGGTGCGCCCTTATATACTGCATCCACCACTATGCCACGTTTCGACATGCTTCGACACGTTTAAAAAACCTTCTACACTTTTCGTGAATACTTTATGTTATTTGCATCTCATTACAATTCATGTGTTTTAATGCACTAATATTCCATCTCTTTCTCGCCAACTGCATTAGTGCGCTGAATAATCTTCCGTCTATTTCTAACACATTGCTTCAATACGCTAAATTGTCTTGCATTTTAAATAACGGGTTTGATCAAATTTAATACTTAATATAGCATAATTTAAAATCCAATAAACATTTCTCACAACATTTTGAAATAGGTTTACTGGTTTGCGACAATTCGATAGAAGAACTCGAAAAATGTTTATTTTTTTGACAAAAATTTAAATCAAAGATTCATTTAAAAAATTGGGAAAAATCTAAAAAGCGAGATGATTCACAGTATGTGATATTCCACCTTTTTAAAGAAAACAACGTAAAAATATAATAAATCTAATGATACATTTTGAGGTCAGAAAAAATGCATATTATGCATTAGAGTTGGGTGTAAACTAAAACCTGTTGGGAAGGTTAGATCACATCGGAAATTTTAAATTTGGTGTTATTATGATTGTTAGGATTATCAAAATTATAGTTGGTCTAAGCTGACTATAAATACCCTACACATATATGTGTGGTTACCGTTCAAAGTGGTATATTGGTCACCAGAGTATACGTATCCTAAAAATAATTACAAAATTTCAATCGTTGTAGAATTTCCATTCATTTGATACCCATATTTACAAATAGGTAGGTGTACCGAATTTCGATTTTTTTTGGGAACCACAAGACGTATCGGCGGAAAACATTATTTTCATGTATTTGAGCATGACTTCAATATATATTTGACCAAAAAGTTTACGTAAGCACGTATACAGTAAAATTGATCTGTAGATGTAAATTTAATATGAGGTATTTGAATATAAACTGTCAGATCACAGGTCACAATGGACCAATCTTCGCACATACAGCGTAGGTATATGAGTAGTCTAAATTGTAAGTTTCATTTATCTTACTCTTCAATTGTTTAAGTAGTAGGGATTTCAACAGACAGACAGACAGACGGACATCGCTAAATCGACTCATGAGGTCACGCTGATCAAGAATATATATATACAAACGGTGTTACAAACGGCGTACCAAACTGAATATACCCTTTCACACTTAGTGTAGGGTATAAAAATCCCATTTTGTGTTTTTATACCCTTCATCCGTGGGTTACAGGTTATACTATGTAAATGAGGATATTTTACGCATTTTAGAAGGCGTGACCGGTATGAAAAGTATATATTTTCTTTCTAAATCAAATCGAAAAGTGATGATGAACTTTTCGATTCGATTTAGACATGGCCGTCTGTCCGCCTATACAGGATAACTTGATGAACACTACTTCGAATGCGATGAAATTTAATTTCAATATAACTAATTTGAATAACTAATTTAATTTAAATAACTAATTTGAAGTTCGAAAATGAGTCAAATTAGTCAACGTACTCAAATCCCATACAAAATATGGGTTAACTTTTTAGGATCCCATATCTCATAAAGTATTCAAGATAAAGTTAAAAAATTTAAAAATAGTTATCAATACTATCAATACGTGCTCAAAAAATAGGCGTGATTGGCTACATTTTTTTTTTATGCCCATACATATTTGTCAATTTCTTCGAAAGAGTGTAGACTTATTTTGAAATATTACAAACTATGTGATACACACTTTCTCTATTTTTTTAAACATTTTTTGTAATGAATTTACAACATTTTTGTCGAAAAAATACTTTTTTCAAGTTCTTCTATCGAGTTCTCTTAAACTAGTAACTTAAACATTTTCAAATATGTTGTGAGAAATGTTTATTGGATGTTTAAATACATTTCATTTGATATAACTATTGAGTTATTTGGATCGTGAGATATTTACGAATATATGTACCCCCTTTTTGAAAGCTCGGTTCAAAAGTTATTGGTCGATATTTTGTAAATCTATCAACAAAAAAAAAACATTTTTAAACCATATCTTCGGTATCAGGGAGTAAAAATTACATAATACAAAAATAGTCTTGAATGCTGCGCAGAATGGCTGTTGTGTAGTGTTATATAACTGCATTACGCAGCAACTTGATGATGCAGCAGTCGATCTTCTTTAGGCCTTCGCTGACAGGTTAATCGCGTCCAATTTTGGGATCGGCTCAGCTGCCGAAATCGCAACGGAACGCTTCCGCAGACTCCAATCGGCCTTCCAAATTCTGCTACAGCGTTCGCCTGCGAGCATCAGAGGCGACAGTAATTCCAATATTATTAGAGTCTTTCGGCTATCAGAATGTGTGGTAATGCACCAACGAGAACATGTAAAAATAAATTTATTTAAGTAATTAAATTAATTTTATAACAGCTAACCCGTAGTCGATCGTTGCTGTCGAACAATTTTTATAAATGATGAAAAAAAAAAAGACAACCACTTTTGAGAATTTCTCTATGAATGACAGTTTATAATGGAATCGGTTGAATTAACACTCAATTTACTTTAAGATATTAATGACCAAACCAATTCATAGTGACTTTACTAGAAACGCTAATAAATTATAAAATGTTATTGTGCATAGTAAAAACCATGCTTGAAGTAAAGATACTTTTTCGATATACTTTTCCCTGGGTGTACGATTCATTACTAAAGAATCGTAGTCAAAATTTTTAATTACGATTCTAGTTATCGTAATCAAAAGTAATCGTAATCCAACTTTTACAGCTCTGGTGCTCTGTATAACCATAAATCATTGTTCTCAATATAAATAAGAACTAATTTTTATTTTATTTATTTTTCTTTAAAAAAAAAATGTTTTTATTGTAATTTATATTTTATGATTTGATTTTTTTTTCAGTCAGCGAGTTCACCGAGACGTGTAGCAGTACCAGTATTAGTTAAAGATGGAAAACCATGTTCGGGAAGTTCTAGCTCAACACAACAATCACAACAAATAGGAGCAACTGGAAATGGGAGTGGTGCTGGAAATAATAGTAGTAATGGCGGCGGAAGTAGTGGAAGTGGTACGGCCAGTAATGGAGTGTCTATCAGTAGTTTAAATTTGATTACTGGTGAAGCTCCAAATTCACATTCCCCAGACACACCATCTTCGTTGCTGGCAAACTACAATGGTTCAATATCCGGGCACAATGCTCAAATGTTGCAACAGCCCTGCAATAACTCATTGATGTCCAATAGCCTGGCCATGGCATATAGAAATCAAAACAATTTCATGGCAAATGGTCACCAACAACAGTGCGGTGGATATTTACCGCTACAAGGGAGAGCTTGGTAACCGAGTAAATGTCAATTTACGTAAAATAACACAATTTGTTACTCACGATGTATTAAATGTATTTTTAATATAATATTTTGGTTAAAGCTTGTGCAAATCAATTCAATTATAAGAATAGTAGTACTAGATATTGAAAAAATATCAAACAAAAAAATAAATAAATAAATAAAAAATTCATGCACTTTTGGAAGGACAAAATATTTTAAAAATCGTGTTTAATTTACTGATGTTAGAAATACATTGTTAATCCCCCAATTAATTTCTAAATTGTTTGAATAGTTTATGAATAAATTTAGTTTTTATTTCAAGATATTCCAAAAATAATAATGACAAATAATGTTTAAAAAACATAAAATATAAATGTGTCACTTTGTAAAATATAAATTATTATGAGTCTACGGAAAACTGTTCTACAAGTTCGTATCTCTGGATTGTGTACAAAATAAAAACACTCATACGTTTAGTTTAAATTACAACAATTATCATTATTTATATAAAGTTAGGTGTTTGCTTTATATAAATGATCTTGGCCTTGGTCTTGTTCGTGCAGGAATCTTGCAAAATTTTACTTTTTAAATTTTAAATAAAAGATCGACGACAAATATCTTAAACCGCATACTAATTATGAAAACGAATAGAATTTAAACATTAATTGAATTTAAGTTACTTATTATCCATATTTTCAATTTCTTCAACAAAAAATAAATTATTTTACTAAAAAAAAAAAAATCCTATAACATAAAATTTTGAATTAAATTTTAACAAGAATTAACTAATAAAAAATAATTGTGTAAATCAAGTGATGTTGACGAGACAATTCATAATCTCAATTCCATAATAAAATGAACATAATAAATATAAGAAATATTTCGTATAGGCCTATTTCTGTTTTCGTGAGAGATTCAAAAAATCCGTATGCAACACGTACCGTCTGTCAAGAGAACACAAATTATATCTTGCAGGGTGACATTTATCAAACGCTACAAAGCGAACACTAACAGAAATAAGAGAATACAACAATAACGAATTACGATGCGTATACACACACTTTCACAACTCTTCGTTACTATCCTGTATCATCGCATGGCAACAAACAGACTCATGACAACAGACAAACGTATAACAACGGACAGACGCAAGACAACAGACAGTCGCATGACACCACTCTACATGTATCTAGTACAGCTATCTCGTTGGCAACATTCTATCAACAGCTTGGATGCTACTTTATTAGCATTTTTGTTTTTGTTGCACTTTCAAACTAATGAGCGGATTTGTGAAAAAACAAAAACATAAAAAACAATATCAGCTAAGTGAGGAAGAGAAAATGTTTACAACTTAATTCAAGAACTTCATGATTTTACAATTAACAAAAAAAGAATTATGTATAAAAGTAAAACAAAAAAATAATGTATATAGCACAGTGCATATGCACAATCGATGTACGAACTAGCGTAGCGAAGGAAAGAGAAACTACATTGTTTTTTCTATTTTATCTTTTTGAAGCGACTTTTGAAGCTATTTACCGCTTCAAAAGTGCTTCACAGACCTTATTTTTAAGAAAAAAAACGCAAGAGTCTTGCAGTGTTAGTCTTGTACTTGCTCTTGTTCTTGCATTTTTTATATTGCTCTTGTTCTTGCAAGAAAATCTCAATCTTGTACTCGCTCTTGTTCTTGAAATAAAATGCAAGAATAAGAACAAGATGCAGGAACAAGAAGTTTTTGATCATCACTATTCGCGAACCTTTACACTTTTCGTGAATGGTACATGCAATTTGGTTCTCATTCGTACTCATGTGTTTCAATACACTGATCCTCCAACTCTTTCTCGCACATTGCCTCAGTGCGGTAAATGATCTTCTGTATCTTTTCAACACATTGCACATTGGGAAAAAATTCAAAATTTATGGCCAAAAACCAACTATATGACATCGACATAAAACTACCGTCTAATGATAAGTAATGAATCATAGCAGATATGCATATATTATTTTTTATATATGGTGTGTACTTTTATTTCTATTTAACCATTTATTTATTTCTATTTAATTCCTATTTAACCAAAGAAACATGAAAAATTAAATTTTTGTGACCCAACCCAAATATATCAAATATTTCACGTATATTTATAATGACAAAATTGTAACATATTCCATATCATTGATATTAAAGATAAGAACAGATCATTCATTAATAATTCATATTAAATTTGGATCTGATGGATACGGCCATGTTGAAGTTAGGTATTTCGATTTAGATAAATTATTTTTCACTTTAGAATACGATTAACATGGATTACCACGCGATATTTTATTTTCAAATACTGGGGAACAATGATATATTAATTGTGAATAAATGTGATTTTCTCCATTTTGCACCTTTTTAGTGTAGCTCTTGTAAAATTGGAGTTTTTGAAAAAAGTCGATTTTTTTAAAAATTTACTTTTTACATGGGGAACATAAAATTAATAAAAAATATATATGTTTTTTACAATCTTCTTTCTAAAATCCAAGGAATCAGTCCATAAAGTATTTGCTTCTTGAAGCCGATCACCCTATAACATTTTCTGTTAGCAATATTGTTCGCCTTCATATAAGTTTTTAAGTTCGCCATTTTTATTTTTATTTATTATTTATTTTATTTATTTTTTGTTTTTTCTTGAAGGTCATAATTTCTGTGACGACGGGGGTCATTCTTTTGATCAATTCGTATTTGCTCTAGAGCCCATTGCTCATCTGCCATGACATGTAACGAATGAATGTCAATTCTATTCGTCTTTCCTTCTCTTGGACACTCTCTGGATTCAGTTTTACACACTCGCGCCGACACAGTGCCTTAATTTCCATGATGTGTTATTTTGACCATCTTCAGGTATCTTTTCTGGTCTGAATTCCTTAGGAGGTTGAGTGCATTTACGATTTTGCGATATATTCCGCAGTTTTAGCATTTACCTTTAAATTGTGTATCTCGGTTGACAATTCAGTTTTCGGGGTTATTGCCTACATTAATTGCTTGACACACTACTCGCTCCTCATGTAAAACAAATGCCTCTGTCACTTTTTGACATAATGTAGCCGCTATCTCTTACGTAAGCGCTGTGGTGACCGTTTCCATAAATGTCACCTTCGGCATAGTCATTGCTGCACGTTTTGTCTCAGGATCTCATATGTCATTAACGAACTCATTTATCTTGCACTTTTCTATTAAATCACTCGATCAATTTGCATACTACAAATTCGCAAGCCTCTCAACGTCCACCGCATACGCCTGCAAGGTTTCGCTTATTCGTTGCATTCGGTCCTTTAACTCCATCGTGTAGATCTGTTTCATTTATCACCAGAGATCGCATACATATGTGCTTGCACTTCTTCCAATTATACTCAAATCTCCTCACTTGTGCAGCACATTTTTTTAAAACAAAACACGCCGTCAAGAGACAGGAATTTTTCTATTCTCGGTACCTGATTTCTGCGTGATTCGTTATTTTAAAAAACCGATCGCAGCCAAGCGCCGAAAACAAAAAATGCAGTTCTCCGACACGAGATATGTAAACATGCTTTTTTTTACATTCACTGTGCTAGGGTATGAAATTCGCTTCACAATTGCGTGCAACAGCGGAGACAACTTTCACAATTCTGCACACACATTTCACAACAGTTCGGAATAAATATTATTGTTATATGAGATGCTTGTGTGGCGAAACAGGACGGCACTGATATGAATAGACTTCGTAATTTATACAACTTAATAGTTTTTATATAAAATTTAAAATTATCTATTAGACACAAACGCTCGGCAATATTCAAATACATTTGTATTCGAAGTTTTTGATTTTTTATAAATTAAAAAATATATTTATTATTTGTTTTTTAAACAGCAAAATAAATATGACGTGAAATTATAATCACTTTCTGATTAAAATACAAAAATAATAATGAGATTAAACGGAAAATAACTCTTGACAACAGGTGCTACTTTGGTCTCAGTAGGCAATTGAGAAATAGAGCCCTTTCTCGCCGGAAAATAACGCGCTTCAAGTCACTCATCATGCCCGTCCTACTTTATGGTGCAGAAACATGGACGATGGCCTCCACCGATGAGAGAGTACCGGGAGCGTTCGAGAGAAAGATTCTCCGTAAAATCTTAGGCCCTATCTGCTTTGCTAACGAGTATCGAATCAGGATGAACCACGAGCTGTATGAGTTATTCGACGACATTGACATTGTTAAGCGCATCAAGATCCAGCGGCTTCGCTGGCTAGGTCATGTCGAACGAGTGGATGTAATCACTATAGCCAAGAAGGTGCTTGAATCGAAATTCGAAGGTGGACAGCGTAGAAGAGGGCATCCAAATGTGCGTTGGAAAGACCAAGTTGAGGACAACCTGGCAACGCTTGGTATTTCTAACTGGCGTCAGCGCGCGCAAAGCAGATCCGACTGGCGCGGCTTCATCTCAGCGGACAAAACCGACCCTCGGTTGTAAGGGCCATTTAAGTAAGTAAGTAAGTAAGTAATTTTTTTTTTGTATTAGAGACATTCCACACCAAAACTACCTGAGTTCAACACTAAACTTCTCCAAAGATACATTGGTACAAAGTTTCAAAAAATGAATCAATAATCACTTTTTGTAGAAAAAACTCTTGAACGTAGAATGCAGCAAACCTCGCTTTAAGGAAATAAAACCAACTTCGTCATAAGTCCTAAATCTAAACATCTAATCAATGGTCACTGTCATTGTAATTTAAATTAAATGTTCATAAAAATGAAACCTTTTCAAATTTATTCAAATATCAAATTTATATACGGAATTTTAAAAAACAAACTTTTGCAATAGTTTAAGTATTGTTTGTATCGAAAAATCTTAAAAAAAATTGGTTACCAGTCTGACATGTGAATTATGCCTTGAAGTTTTCTCAAACAAACTTGGATAACAAAAATCCAATCTTATTGCTAATTTTTAAAATTTTGTAATTTTCGTAGAGTAAAATTTTATGTTAGGATAATTTAAACATTTTCCACATCGATATCGCAATGCTTTTCAAAAAAATATCAATATATTTTAACTATTTGATGCAATATTAATCCAGAATCGTTTTTATTATCGTTTCGAAAAAAACTGCGATATATCGCTTTGAACTATTTTTGCAGTTTTAGTACGATTTGGCCTTCGATATTGGTACAAGATCTAATTCAATACCGTACAATTTTGCCGGCATAAAAAATTGCAACAATGTTGGTGTTTGAAATAAAGGTACTCCACTGTAAATACCTCAGACAAAATATTTGGCAGGATCAAAGTTCGGAAATTTTTTCAATTATTTCAAACAGACAAAAATCACACCATTTTTTACAAACAATTTCGCCTGCGGAGCTTTTAACGGAGATCAATGGAAAATTTGATAATCTTAACATTGTATTTTTTAACAAATGTAAAAAAGAGCGATTTTTTTTTCTTATGGTACACAAATGCGGCCCGCCTCATCATTTGTATTGCCAATTGAATTGCCAATTGAGTATAATTATTTTTATAAATTTTAAAGGTATTTTTTCGTTTCCAGTAGCATTAGATTTTATATTACATCATATAGATCTTCAACATTCATGTTTTTGAAAGCAAAATTATTTGCAAAATCTTGATCTATTTCAGAACTATTTGCAAAATATTGATCTATTTAAAAACTATTTGAACGATGGACGTTATTGTTTTGGAGGTTTAGAAAATGTCTTTTAACTACATTTACATACATTGCTTCAGTTGTCGCATCTGAAGTATCCTTAAAGTATTCCACATGTGTTTGCTATTTAAGCCATCAAGGAGTTTGCTATCAGCAAATCGCTTAGCTCTACAAATTTGCGATATTTACAAAATATCTTCCATCTATTCAAAGTTCTCTCTTCCCAATATGCTTTTAATGCAAGATCTCGTAATGATTTTGCAAAAATAATCTCATTAGATTGCATCCAATTATCAGTTTTGTAGTTAATTTTATAATTGGAAATTGTAACTAATTCAAAAAGATTTGTTATTATTTCACTCAAGACCGATAATTGTGTGTCCACAACGCTTGTGGTATAAATAGGAATGAAATCGCAACACGAAATATGTCTTTCCAAAGACTCAAAATTTAGATTATTGTAGTTGCGAAACTCAATGAACTATTCATTTTTTCTTATAGGAAAATCTAGGGAGATGTAAATAAAAGCGTTGTGAGATATTGACGAGCACTGCATTTGTCCGGAAAGTTGAAGCAAATTAATGTCGCTAATCAAAAAATAATCTTTTAGAGATGTAGATTTATTGTGTACATTACAACGTGTTTGTAATGAATTATAAATACAGGTTAAATTGCATCTCAAACAAAGATTACGTAATGTGTTAGATTTACGCGTGTCAAACAGATTGAAGTTAAGTTCTCACAACTATGTTGGAGAACTTAACAAATAGCTCATTTAGGGATTTTTCAAAATGCTTCTACATTGCGCTAAGGTAACTATACAACACCAATTGAGATTCTCGTTAATTTATGGCTAATCTCAATAAAAATAGCTTCGCA
Source organism: Dryomyza anilis (assembly GCA_951804985.1). Taxonomy (NCBI): domain Eukaryota; kingdom Metazoa; phylum Arthropoda; class Insecta; order Diptera; family Dryomyzidae; genus Dryomyza; species Dryomyza anilis. The sequence goes on along the minus strand of OX638132.1, from coordinate 46,463,887 downwards.
CACGTTATAATCATTTGATTTGAAAACCACTTTATGTGTCATTTTCTTTGAAATAAAGAGACCCACTCCGACACCTCTGTTTACTGGTCTATCATTCCTGCACATTAAATATCCGGGTATTTCAACTATTTTACTAGACACATACGATTTAAACCAAGTTTCGGAAATACCCACCACATCCAAAAAAATACACTAGACAACAAATGGAGACCTTTTTTAATTATCCACAGTATGATTTTCCAATGGATTTCAAAATTCTAATCACTACATCATACTCAGTTTTTTTGAGATTGCGTCAAGTTTTTGAGTTATTACGTAATACAAATATATTTTCGCGTTTTTCTACATATTTTGGACTTTAACATTTTACAGACTTGAGTTATCGATCCAATTTCTTTTATATTCCTCTGAGAATACTTTAGCTAATATTTTGAAATAAACTTAATAAAATTCGGATTTATATGACCCAAGTTATGACCAGACAAACAAAAAAAAAATTATTTTATGGTGTATCTATTTTTTATTGCATAACATTAAGTTTTCATCAGAGATCTCGATTGTCCGGGTGCCCGGGTACCCGGATTTTTCGAGCTACCCGGATAATACCCGGGTAGTTCAAATACTCGAAAAACCCGGGTATTAAATGTTCGAGCTACCCGGGTAATTTTACGTTCGTTTGTTCGAGCTATTCGAGTAGCTCGTTTTTTGGGTAGCTCGATTGCTCGTTCGTTGTTCGTGTAGCTCGATTGCTCGATCGTTGTTCGAGCTTCGAGTAGCTCGTTCGATTGACGATTGTTCATTTGATCGCTCGTTAATTTGTCTGTCCGTTCGTTTGCTTGATGTGGGAGTTGGTCGGAAGTGGTTGGAAAAATGTGGGTGGACAAAAGTGGGCGGAAAGTTATTAAAAGACCGAAATAATTGTTATTGCAGAAATCGGTAGCAGACATCGGTGGAAATCGAATGGTACCACTCTCAGTGGTCCCTGACCCCCAAAAGGGGTAAAAAAACCAAAAGGCTAATGGTACCCCTTGGAGTGGTCCAGGTCCCCCCAAAGGGGTTCAAAAACCCCATTTTCGAAAAAAATATTTTTGGAATGTCAAAACTCATTTCATAACGTCAGCTATCTATATCTGCAAAAAAAAATCGAAAAATGGGTTTTTTGACCGCTGCCGATTTCCGAAATAAAAATTTTTGGGTCATAAATGCGGTTTTGACCCCTTTTTGGGGGTCATGGACCACTCCAAAGGGTACCATTAGTCTTCTAAGGAGGTTCGCTATCAAATTGGACAAAAAGTGGTTTTTGACCGCCTTTTGGGGGTCAGGGACCACTGAGAGTGGTACCATTCGATTTCCATCGATGTCTGCTACCGATTTCTGCAATAACATTTTTTTCGATCTTTTTATCACTTTCCGTCCACTTTTGCCCACCCACCCACTTTTGTCCACCCACATATTTCCAACCAATTCCGACCAACTCCCACATCAAGCAAACGAACGGACAGACAAATTAACAAGCGATCAAATGAACAATTGTCAATCGAACAAACGAACGAGCTATTCGAAGCTCGAACAACGATCGAACAATCGAGCTACTCGAACAACGAACGAGGAATCGAGCTACTCGAGCAAACGAGCTACTCGAATAGCTCGAACCAACGAACGAACTAACTTTCCGGGTTTTTCGAACTACCCGGGTAGCTCGAACATTTAATACCCGGGTTTTTCGAGTATTCGAACTACCCGGGCCTTCGAGCGCTGTTTTAAGATTTGGTTTATGTATTAATCAAATGTTAAATGCATATCTCAAAAATTACAAATCATTGATTTAAATTTTATTTTGCGGCATAAGCGCGAGAAAAATGGGTACGCATCATTCACATTAAAAAAAAAAACAACTTCTTATCAGATTTCCACTAGAACCTTAATATGTTGTATATCATACGTTTCAGCAAATAGTCCTTCGCATGTTTCTGCATGGCAAGAGAGTTGAGATTTGTGGAACGATCCAAGCAGCTGATAGTTGGCGCCTTCAAGGTATTTCCGTCTTCCCTGTTCAATGGTTTAGCATATACCGACACATTCTTGTTCCACCTTTTACGTACATATACCTTAGAAATGCGTCCGTACATTTTTTTAATGAAAGTCTGGAACAGCGGCTTTGGCTTATAGTCGACGTTAAGCTTAGGGTTGCAACATCGCCAGAAAAAACCTCCATGTTTATTTTTTCCGAGGTTTCAAAAATAAGCATCGATGCAAAAAACCTCACAGAAAAAATATTTTTCAAAAATGATTCCAACGCCATTAATTGAGACACCGCATAATATATATTGAAAAATTCATTATATTTATGAACTATTCTTCGTATATACGAATCGCACAATTTGAGAGAAATTGATATAACAAACGCGTTCATAATTGTTATGAATTATGTTCATTAAGGTATTCATATTCATTTTTTGACGCAAAACAGCGCTGCCTCCACGTCACGTGCAATTCAGCCGAGGCGTTACTGAAAAAAAAGTCCACAAAACGGAGCATAGAAAATACAACACAAAGTAGGTAGGTAGTATTTGAGTATTTGTGTATGTATGCAACTGCAGCCATGTTGAGATTTTTTATAAATAGATATTTTTATTTTGCTGACGCGTCATGCCGCATGATGGGCAGTGATTATTTGCACTACTCGTCGTTACGCGTCGATAGTCGATGATAGCATATACAATTCTAAGTTTTTATTATTTCTATGTCATTTAGACCGAATCGTTTCATTTGTTGTTTACAACTCCAAAGAAACGTGCACCGCAGGTACTTAACATGGCTCAACAACAAACAGCAGGAATAGGCAGCAACAGCAAGAGTAGATTAGATATAAAATAAAATGTAAGTAGTTAAAAAATAAATAAATTAAAATAATAAAATGAAATAAAAAAAAAATAATATTATAAAATAAAAATAAAATAATAAAGAAAAAATAGTTTTTTTATTTACTTTAAAATAGTTTAATAATTCATAAATATGCGTTCATCAAGTATATGAATTTTTTCATTACGGTTTTATGAACTATTCATAAATTCGATGAATTTGGTCATTGGTTGAGTAAAAATGATAAATTCATAAAATTGATGAACAAATTCATAAAAAGTATGAACTTTTTTTTGGTACGCAGTTTGTAACACCCAGAAGAAAGCATCTCCGGTATGGAAAAGTATATATATTCTTGATCAGCATGACCTCCTGAGTCGATTTAGCGATGCCCGTCTGTCCGTCTGTCTGTCTGTCTGTCTGTCTGTCTGTTGAAATCCCTACTACTTTTAAAATTGAAGAGCTAGATAAATGAAACTCATAACTTAGATTACTAATATACCTACGCTGTATGTGCGAGATCGGTCCATTGTGACCTATGATCCGACCACTTATGTTCAAATACCTCTTATAAAATGAACATATAAAGATCAATTTTTATGTATACGTGCTTAGGTAAACTTTTTTAGTCAAATATATATTGACATCATGCTCAAATACATGATAATAATGTTATCCGGCGAAAAGACTTGTGGTTCACAAAAAAAATCGAAATTCGGTACACCTACCCATTTGTAAATATGGGTATCAAATGAATGGAAATTCTTCAACGACTGAAATTTTGTAATTATTTTTGGGATTCGTATACTCTGGTGACCAATATACCACTTTGAACGATAACCACACATATATGTGTAGGGTATTTATAGTCGGCTTAGACCGACTATAATTTTAGTAATCCAAACTATCATAATTACACCTACTTTAAAATTTCCCATGTGATCTAACCTTCCCAACTGGTTTTTATTGAAACTATCAAAATAAAATATAATGAGCACATATATGTGCATTTACTAGGTTTTAAAGGAAAATTTAACATTTTAGGAAAAATTTAAAAAATAAATCTAAAAATAAGGGATGTCAAAAAACAGTTTCGCAAACCGCACCGGTGGGTCAGAAGGCACTTTTGCGTCTCATAAATGTGTAACTTTTGTTGTACAAGAGATAAATGGACAAAATTAGATACAGTTAGTTAATAGATGTATCTTGCTGTTGTGAAAAAATGGACGGATTTGAATAAGCAGGAGTGGCAATATTTACTAATGAAAGTTTGATGATATGCTTATAACTTATGTATTTTATGAGATAAATTGATCAAACTTTGGATTCATTTACTCTATGTTTGTATCTTGCGATAGTATAAAAATGGGTGGAATCGTAAATAGGCGTGATACTATTATATATGTATATCATACAAATAATGTTCGCACTATTAGCCTATAACTTTTGAAGTTTGCGAAATAATTATACGAAACTTTGTACATAGTTAGCTTATAATGGTATATTATCCTTTCACCAAAAATGGCACATTTTTGAATTTTTCAAACAAATTTTCAAAAAATCACAACATAAAAAAATGCGCCTAATATTCAGAATTTTGCGCCTTTTTAAATGAGCGGAAACTATGGAGAAAGGCGCAAAATTTGCAAAAAATCTTAAAATTGCAAATTTTGCACCTCTACAGAAGGGCGCAAAATGGAGAGAAAGGCGCAAAATGTACAAAAAAGCTTAAAATTGCAAATGCGCCTATTTTACAAAATAGAAGGGCGCAAAATATAGAGAAAGGCGCAAAATTTTCAAAAAAGCATAAAGTTGCAAATGCGTCTAATTTACAAAATTTTGACGCCTCTACAGAAGGGCGCAAAATATAGAGAAAGGCGCAAAATTTTCAAAAAGGAATAAAATTGCAAATACGCCTAATTTACCAAATTTTTGAGCCTCTACAGAAAGGCGCAAAATTTTCAAAAAAGCATAAAATTGCAAATGCGCCTAATCTACAAAATTGTGCCCCTCTACAGAAGGGCGCAAAATATAGATAAAGGCGCAAAATTTTCAAAAAAGCATAAAATTGCAAATGCGCCTTATTTACAAAATGTTTGCGCCTCTATAGAAGGGCAAAATATAGAAAAAAGTGCAAAATTATCAAAAGATTACAAAATGGAAAAGGCTCCTAATTTATAGAAATTTTGGCCTTCCTAAACGATTGCAAAATATAGAGAAAGTCGTTAACTTAAAAAAAAATACAAACTATTAGCGTAAAATATATGAAAAGGCGCAAAATTTTCTAAAAAGCATAAAATTGGAAATGCGTCTAATATTCAGAATTTTGGGGCTTTTTAAAAGAGCGGAAACTACAGAGAAAGCTGCTAAATTTTCAAAAAAATAAACACAAAATGAAAAAAGCGCGTAAAATGCAGAATGTTCACGCCTATTAAAAAGATCGCAAAATATAGAGAAAGGCGCCGAATTTTCAAAAAAAAAAACACAATTAATTTACAGAGTAAATATGCGTCATTTTCATTTTGTAGTTTGTTTTGATAATTTTGCGCTTGTAAAGACGATAAAATTCTGTAAGTTATGCGCTGTTTTAATTTTGATTGTTATTTGAATAGTTTACGCTTTTTTGAGCTTTTCTCTCTACATTGCGCCTTTGTGTAAAAATTACTGAATATTTCCAGATTACTAATATTCTGTAAATTACCTTTTTAATTGTTCGCTTTTTTTTTTAATTTTGCGACTTTTAAAATAAACTTTTTGACATTATAATCTTTGTTAAAATTGCCCAAAAAAGCAGGTACTTTTATTTTAAATTTGACTTTAAATTGTCTACGAATATGCGCCATTGTATTTTGACAAAGATTCTGAAGAATACACAATTCGATTTTTAAATATTTTGAGTTCTATATCAAAATGTCCCAAGACAAAATTTTAGGCAGGGTCGAGGCAGTTTAGAAACATTTTTTTCGACATATTTTGAAAAGAGATAGTTTGTCTGCCCGAACTGCCCGATCCCAAAATATGCCGTGAATCTGACATTAAAGTTCCACAAAATTTTACCACCTGCTATACACATCCCAAAATATTCCATTTATCTGTGTGTAGGCCGGAAATATTCCTGAAAAATGACATAAATTTTGTCTCGAGGTATCAATATTAAATCGAATTTAAACATTATAGGCGCATAACTATAGACAATTTTAGACAACTTTAATAATTCGACTTAAAAAAATTAGACTTTTTTTAGAATTTTTGTAAAGAATAAATTGTCAATAAGATGATTTTGAATATAAATTTTTGTATATCGTCGTTGTACAACTATAAGTCCAAATACCATTATTGTTCGACAATTCATAGTTATACCCTCACCTATGAGATACAGGGCCCCTTAGGAGGCGTGTCCTTGCTGTCCGTATACACGATAACTTGAGAAATACTGCTTAGAATGCGATAAAATTTCGTTTCATAACTTTTTAGCCAAAAGTTAGTTTTGTCAATGTAAATGAGCCAAATAGGTCAACGGACATGCCCACTTCCCATACAAGTCACTTTTATATAACTCTTTACGAACCAATAACTCGAAAAGTATTCAAGATATACTTATAAAATTGAAAACGTATTATTCACCTAAAAATATGTGATCCAAAAATGGGCGTGATACGCCCACATTTTTTTTATTACTTCTCGCTTTTTCATGGTGGACATTTTATTCGCATATTATTGAAAACAAAACAAAACACATTTATTTTTCTACATGTTTCAAAATTTTTTGATTATTTTATTTACTTTTACATCAATTTTTTAAATAACGTCGTCAGAAATATGATATGTAAATAATATTCTGAGTGTAAGAATGTCCAGCATAATTAAGAACTTTAAAGGTAGATATACAATTAAATTTCCCACATTAATATTCACACCAAAGTGTAGGGTATTCCATAGTCGGGCCCTACCGACTATAGATGTCCGTCTCATGTGACCGAACTTACCCATGTGACCTAACTTTCCCAACTCGTTTTAGATGTGTTGGTGTATTTTTCATAAATAAAAATCAAATATTCACAAATATAGTTTTTAAGTATATCCAATCGGCACTGTGTTAAAAGGTTATGATTGTTTCAAATTATAATTGAAGAAGTTATTAACAAAAAAAAAAATCGATATTGAACCAAAATTTATTTGATGACTTTTAGTTCTATAACGACGATTAATAATCCGATTTTTACGTTTTTAGAATTTTTAAAATTAAAAAAAACTGTTGTAAATTAATTTAATAATTGGTCAAGTAACTATTATCTTTTACTTCTTGAATAAATGGTACAAAAAAATAGGTTAAATGTCAAACTTAAGTTTAGTACAAATGGTACAATTGGTATAAATGTTATGCTTAAACAAAAATTCAAATTCAAATATTTTGTATTTTTGGTTTTCGAAATATGCTGACTTGAAAAGTGAAAATAATCATTAAAAATAAATTGTGTATATCAGAAGTAGTTTTCCAACGAGATGTCGGTATTGATCACCTTTAATATAATACACAAATTGAATTTTGTTTCCAAAGGGTACTGAGACATGTACACCTTCCTAAAATCAAAGACCAAAAATAATTAATTTTTTCAAATTTATATGCAAAAAGTCATTGTAAGAAATGATGGCACTGTAAAACAAAGGGTACCATTAGATAAATATTCGATGATCATTTTTAATTTATGGTCTTATTTTTATTATAGAACTGTTAAATTTTAAAATATTTTTTAATAATTGTATATGAGAAATATAAATAAAAGTTTGATTAATATTTAAGAAAGTCATTTCAATTTTTTTGATAAAAACTTTTAAAAGTAAAATATAATTTTTATTTTAGATACATATTTATTAAAATCAAAATTAATTATTAGTTTTGATATATATATGGAAAAAAAGTCGTTACTCCCACCCAAAAATCTCCAATCAAAGAAACAAATTGGCTGAACTTTAGATAACCGGATGAAGTGAAATATTTTTTCTTCAAACTATCCCCTCTGTCCAGGGCGCAGTCCGACTTGTGGTACCCTAGATAAATCGAAACCTTATAACCTATCTATATGAACATTTAGGTACTGAAATGAAAGATATTGATCTTACGATTAATATGCTATTATGTTCATGATCCGATAACCCCAGTAACCTCAGGACCCCTTTTAGTTTTAACAACTGGGTTCATTTTATACACAAATGATATATAGACACAAGTGTGGGTACCCAAACGAAAAGAAATTTAATCAGGAGTCTATTATACACTTTTGTATTTATGTTTTAAAAAATAAAAATTTAATATTTTATAAAAAAAATGTCGCATGCGGCGCTTCTTCGATATAACTTCCCAACGAAATATTATTATTAACTGTTGGGCCACTTCTAGAAAATTAAAAAAAAGCGTTTCAGCGTTACTTATTCATTTCAAAATTTCGTCGTCATTTTGATAAATAATTAAATATTTTTCTCAACAATCAGCATTTCATTTTAATTTTATTTATATTTTTTACATAATTACAAATCCTAATCACTATGGTTATTAGATCATAAAAATAATCATATAATTACAAATGTGGCATTATTACATTTCTGGATTTTTTAAGCAAATAAAACTGTCGGTTTAGAGAAAAAAAAGTTGCTGTAAAGAAGTAAAGTTGTGTATAATTCATTATTCACTGTATTTGATGAGAAAATATAAAAAATGGCGCAAAATAAATTTTTGGGACGCATTTAAGAAATAAATGGAAAAAAAGGCGCAAAAAATCAATTTGCCCCCAAATTATACTTTTGGATCCGCCCATGATTATATTTATTAGTTATACACATCTTTCTGTGAAAAATGGAGAAAATATGAAAAAGGGCAGTGGCACTTTTATTATATGAAAATTGAAAAAAGTGTTTTTAACACTTATTTATCTGTAACTTTTTTCTTTTAAGAGATAAATAGTTAACATTTTTGATTAAATTAGTTCATGGATGCACCATACACTACTCCAAAAATGGGCGAAATTGGAATTCAGTGAGTGTCACATTTTATATATTAAATTTCTATTTTGTTTGAAAAATTTGAAGTTTTATATTTAGTTAGATATTGATAGTATCTTACTCTTTTCCAAAAATGAAAAGAATAGGACAAGCGAAAGTGAAATTTTTAATATATCAAGTTCAGTGCATAATCCTAGAATAACAACTGCAGTAAAATTGTAATTTCTCGTATTTCATCCATTCAGGATTAATAATAAAAATGAACGGAATATCCGATTTTGATGATTTTGGTATCAAATTATTTGTATTAATGCCAGCAATAATATTTCATATGTTTATATAGTATAAATATAGATTGAAGGGTATTAGTCGCATATTTTCGAGGTTAACTTATTTTTTAATAAAGTTGCTATAAATTCTGAACGCCTCGACCAATTTTTATGAAATTTGCTTAGAAATGTTAGTCAACACGTATATTCAATTAACTCTTTCGTGTTATAAATATTTTTTTTTACCAAAAATCACATTTTGTTTTTTACCCGTTACATTTTTGGCTCTGACATATTTTTTATGAATAACCATTAAATTCTATATACAAATTCATTAAAATTTCTTTCGGCGAGGAACAGGGATAGTTAAAAGTTTAAAAAAAGTATAAGTTTTAGAATTCAAAATATGCACCTACTCTTTAATTTTTAATAGCTGAATATCGCACCTTTCCAAAATGGTATCACATAATATACTTTTGGTTCGAAACATTTCAAAAAAGGCTCTTAAAAACATTGCTCAAAAAACCTTTAAAAACAATATTTTTTTAATGTTTTAGCATGTGTTTCGTATATTTAAAATCAAAATAATGCAAAAAATGTTTTTGATTATGAAAATTCAATAATTTATCTTTCTAAAACCGTTTATTTTATTCATTTACGATGACTTTCACCTAAATCATTTATGAGACGCTAATGCGGTTTCTATCCCAAAGTGCGGTGGTTCGGTTTTTTTTACAGAAACCGAAACCGTCAACCGGTTTTTTGTACTAACCAAAAACCAGTTTTTTTGAATCGGTTTATAAATTTTCGACAAAGTTGTGTGCACACAGGTTTATTCTGATGCTTTATTAAAAATATATGTACATTTTTCTATTTTATTAATACACTAGCTGGACCCGTGCACGACTCGTGCCAAGATTTTCTGAATTCCAAGATATGGAGCGATTTTATTAATATAAAAAACATTTTATTATTTATATGAGGGGCCCGTGCTTAGCTGTTGAAATTTTTTTATTAGTTTTATAAATGTGGTAACCAAATACAACTTTTCTCAAAGACAATTTTTTCTCAGACTGCGCTTCTCCGCAGAATTATTCCCAGTAGAAATCTTCCCCGTAAAATCCACATAGAACGCTTTCCCGTAGAATTCTCAACAATTCATCCCGGTAGAATTGTTCCCGGTAGAATTCTTTCCCGTAGAATTCTTCCCCGTAGAGTTTTTCCCAGTAGAAGTTTTAGTGTGATGGGTTTTAATGTAGTAAGTTTCGGTGTAGTGAGTTTAGATGTGGTGAATTTTGGAGTGGTGAGTTTAATTGTGGTTAGTTTTGGTGTGGTGAGTTTTAGTGTGGTGAGTTTTAGTGTGGTGAATTTGAGTGTGGTGAGTTTAAGTGTGGTGTTTTTAAGTGTGGTGAGTTTTAGTGTGATCAATTATAGTGTGGTGGGTTTTAGTGTGGTGAATTTTAATGTGGCGTGTTTTAGTGTGGCGTGTTTTAGTGTAGCGAGTTTTAGTGTGGTGAATTTTATTGTGGTGAGTTTTAGTGTGATGAATTTTAATGTGATGAATTTTATTGTGGTGAGTTTTAGTGTAGTGAATTTTAGGGTGGTGAGTTTTAGTGTGGTTAATTATAGTGTGGTGGGTTTTAGTGTGGTGAATTTTAGTGCGGTGAGTTTTAGTGTGGTAAGTTTTAGTGTATCGAAATTTGAGTGTAGTGAGTTTTAATGTGGTGAGTTTAAAATTGGTGAATTTTAATGTGGTGAAATTTTAGTGTAGTGAGTTTTAGTGTGGTGAGTTTTGGTGTGGTGAAATTTTAGTGTGGTGAGTTTTAGTGTGGTCAATTTTAGTGTGTTGAATTTTTGTGTGGTGAGTTTTAGTGTGGTGAGTTTTAGTGTGGTGAGTTTTAGTGTGGTAAGTTTTAGTGTGGTGAGTTTTGGTATGGTGAGTTTAAATGTGGTGAGTTTTAGTGTTGTGAATTTTAGTACGGTGAGTTTTAGTGTGGCTACTTTTGGGTATAGTGAGTTTTAGTGTGGTGAGTTTTAGTGTGATGAGTTTTAATGTGGAGAAATTTTAGTGTGGTGAGTTTTAGTGTAGTGAATTTTAGTGTGGTGAGTTTTAGTGTGGTGAAATTTTAGTGTGGTGGGTTTTAGTGTGGTGAGTTTTTGTGTGGTGAGTTTTAGTGTGGTGAGTTTTAGTGTGGTGAGTTTTGGTGTGGTGAATTTTAGTGTGTTGAATTTTTGTGTGGTGAGTTTAAGTGTGGTGAGTTTTAGTGTGGTGAGTTTTAGTGTGGTGAGTTTAAGTGTGGTGAGTTTTAGTGTGGTGAGTTTTTGTGTGGTGAGTTTTAGTGTGGTGAGTTTTTAAGTGGTGAGTTTTAGTGTGGTGAGTTTTAGTGTGGTGAGTTTTAGTGTGGTGAATTTTAGTGTGGTGAGTTTTAGTGTGGTGAATTATAGTGTGGTGGGTTTTAGTGTGGTTAATTTAAGGGTGAATTTTAGTGTGGTGAGTTTGTTTTTCTTTTTCTTTCCTTTTTTTGTTATTCATTTAGTTTGGATTGTGGTTTTATGTGATTGGTTTTGTTTTTGTATTTTTGATTTTGTTTTGCGTTGTGCTTTTGCTTTTTTGTTTTTATTTTTTTTTTTGTATTTGAGTTTTTTGTTTCATGTTCGTTGCTGGTGAAAGTGCCGAGTTATATCGTGTTTAGGTTGCATGGGAGGTGCCACGCCTCTTTGCCCAATCCCGCCCATATATAGCCTATCATTCCTTCCAGACCATACCGCATCTGTGGTAAAAATTTCAAGACAATCGGATCAGCCGTTTAGACGGAGAAGCGGAACAAACGTGATTGCTTTTGTTTTTGTATTTTTGCTTTTGTTTGGTTTTGTTTTGTTTTGTGCTTTTGGTTTTTTGTTTTTAATTTTTTTTTGTGTCTTTGAGTTTTTTGTTTCATGTTCGTAGCTGGTGAAAGTGCCGAGTTATATCGTATTGAAAGTTTAGGTTGTATGGGAGGTGCCACGCCTCTTTGTCCAATCCCGCCCAGACCATACCGCATCTGTGGTAAAAATTTCAAGGAAATCGGATCAGCCGTTTAGACGGAGAAGCGGAACAAACGTACAAACGTACAAACGGACAAACGTACAAACGTACAAACGAACAAACAGATTTATTATATTAATAGGATTTAGTTTACAAAGTGTAGCTTTTATGACCAGATCAGTAAATATTTGAAATCCAGTCATACAATTGGAAATATTTTGGCACGATGTGTCGGTAAAGTATTTTTTTTTTCGGTACAATCAATTCAGCACTCAAAGATTACAAAGTATAGCAATAGCAAAGTATATTTTAGCTACTATTTCGTAATGCTTCTACATTAGAGCTTATTTGTGTTAAGATTGTATTACACAATTCCTGTGTATATATCTTAAATGCATAAATTCGTCCCAAAAGTAATGTTGAATCCTTTGAGACTTTATCGATGTCAGTTGATTTTGTACTAGATTTACTTAATAGTTCTCACGATATTTTAATGATGGGAGATTTTAGTCTACCTGACTTAAAATGGGATAGATCTGACGATGATACATATTACTGTGCATCTAACTCTAAAACCCGACAAGAACAAATTATTGTTGACACTATCTCATCTGACTTACAACAAGTAAGTTGTATTACTAACTGTCTAGATAGACAACTTGACCTGGTTTTTACTACTGACAGTAATAATTTGGTTGTTAAACGATCTATTCATGCTCTAACAGGCTTTGATAATTATCATCCACATTTAATAATTTATTACCAATCTGATAGAGATAATATAATTAATTCTTGCTCTTCAGATAAGTATATGAATTTAATTTTGTTAAGCAGATTATGCTAAAATGAATGAATTGTTATTTGCAAAACGTGATTTTTTATCAAACTATATTGACAATAATCAACTCGATTGTTCTATAAATTTCTTTTACTTTGAACTATTTTCTTGTATTGCACTATCGGTACCTTACAGTCTGAAATTTTTTAAGCAATCATCGTATCCATGGTACACCAAAGAATTAAAGATTTTACGTAATTCTAGGAATAGAGCATGGAATAGATATGTCAATAGTCAAAATCCTAATGTCCTAGAAACATACACTAACATGTTTCTGGAATTTAAAAGTAAATCAGCTTCACTTTATTCTGATTATGTTGAAAAAATGAAGCTTAAAATATTATCAGACCCTAAGAAGTTTTGGGGGTTTATTAATACTAAAAAGAAAAGTGATGGTTTTCCAGCCTCATTTAAAAATAACGAGGAGTTCACGAGTGACCCTGATATTATATGTGGCTTATTTGCTAGCTTTTTCCGTTCATTATTGATAATAACTATTTTCAATACATAGACTCAGCACCCAAAACTTCACTAGATTCTATGTCCTTTACACCGGATTTAATCTTGCAATACATTTCCTCAATTGATGATGATTATAGCTCTGGGCCAGACGGTCTTCCTGCTACAGTTTTAAAGAACTGTGCTGCGTCGTTATGTATGCCAACTAGGCCCGGTTTCACAGTGCACACTTAAGTGTCCGATATTCTCCACTTAAGTGTGCTTTCTGTAAACTGAATATTTATGACAAAAAAATAATACAAACTGACACTAACAAATTAAATTCGACTTATTTTCGCGGAGAATTGCATATTAACCAAAAAAAAGATGACTCCTATCATTGGAGTAATTTTTCGCAGCCATAACTTATTCGGCTACCACCATTACTGCCGTTGTACGCGAAATTGACTTCTTTTTAGCATAATACAAAATTCTCCGTATGTTGCGAACTGATAGATGTTTAAAATTATAATACACGCGAATGTTCAATAATTTATGTTATAAAAACTGCATTCACATTACAATTTTTAAATTTTGCACTGCATTTGAACAAAAAACGTAAATTTTATGAAATTAATTTTGTTTTGTAAACTAATTTTGTTTTGTAAACTAAAACATTTGTCATATATGTCGTGCTGCCATATTTTTTAAAATATATTTATACACATGTAAGTGGAGACTGTGAAACGCAGAAACACTTAAGTGGACAAAAATCTAAAATTTTCCTCAACACAAATTTTACTTAAGTGTGCACTGTGAAACCGGGCCTTAGTATCATATTTAATAAATCAATTAATGAAGGTAATTTTCCAAAATTTTGGAAAAACTCATTTATAAGCCCAATTTTTAAAAAAGGGTGCAAAAACGATGTTACCAATTATAGACCAATTGCTAAACTCTCATCTATCCCGAAATTGTTTGAACGCGTTGTGTATGATCATGTAAAAATTCATTGTAAAAATGTAATTACAATACGTCAGCATGGATTTGTTACCGGTAGATCCACGGTATCAAACCTACTGGATTTCACCTCATTCACAACTGGCGAAATCGAGTCAGGAAATCAAGTTGATTGCATATATACTGACTTCAGTAAAGCTTTCGACAAACTTCCTCACAATTTAATTTTGTTCAAATTAAAGATACTTGGTTTTCCAGAAATGGATACAATCTTATTTATCTGATCGGTCATATCAAATACGTTTCAGAAAAGTTTCATCTTCACCTATTATTGCAACATCCGGGGTACCTCAGGGTAGCCATCTTGGACCTCTTTTATTTATTTTGGCGATTAATGATGTCATATACAATATAAAGTACTCCAATCTATTAATTTATGCCGATGTCATGAACATTTATAAGGCTATCAAGGATGAGAAGGACGCTAAATAACTGCAGACAGATTTAAATTTTTTTGAGATTTGGTGTTTTAAGAACCATTTGGTACTTAATCCAGATAATTGTCAGGCTATGGTATTTTTTCGAAAGAGAAACAACATAGAGTATAACTATATGTTAAAAGAGGAAAATGTTAGTAGAGTACATATAGTAAAGGATCTAGGCCTGTTTGTTGATATGTAAAAAAACCTGTTCATTGCTTGATTTTATCAAGCGCTGGGCCGAAGAATTTGATAGTCCTTTGACTACATTAACTCTATATAATACTCTAGTACGTTG
This sequence comes from Dryomyza anilis, assembly GCA_951804985.1. NCBI lineage: Eukaryota > Metazoa > Arthropoda > Insecta > Diptera > Dryomyzidae > Dryomyza > Dryomyza anilis. The sequence continues at coordinate 46,448,721 of OX638132.1, read as the reverse complement.
TCATCTAGAATATGCAAGTCAAGTATGGTCTCCTTTTTATATAGTGCACACTGATCGTATCGAACGTATACAAAAAAACTTTGTACGTTTCGCTCTCAATGGTTTAAATTGGGTTGATAATTACAATCTTCCACCATACGAGGATCGGCTGAAGCTATTAAACTTGAAATCACTTGAAGATCGCAGAAAAAATGCTGATGTAATCTATATACATCAACTCATTACTGGTAAATTGGATTCACCAGAGCTTCTACGATATATAACCTTTAACCAAATTCGTAGAAGTAGTAGAAATGGTGATACATTATTCTATTTTCCATTTAGTAGAACAAATTATGTTCATCACCTTATGTTCATCAACCGTATGTGTAATACTTATAGTTAATAATTGCACACATTTTAATGTTAATCTGTCAAAAAGTCAACGCAAATGTAGATTGAAGCTTTAATAACAAAATTAATATGGTAGATATTTTAACAACTGCATGCGTTTGTTACGAGCCCAACTACTATTAGTGGGTAAATTTTTTCAAGCATTTATGCTTTGAAAGTGCAAACTGTAAAGTGCAAGCTGTATTAGAAAAAACTCGATTATATTGCATACATCCCATGTAGCACAATCAACTGAGTAAACGTTATATGTCATAAAACTGTATGGGCGAGTAGGTCTTTATAATTTTATTATTATTAAATTCACTGTGTAAATTTATTGAACTAATAATACAACTCGTATACAGTTAGTGACATCTGTGACAGAAACTACCCAACCTTAATACAGGTTTCACGACGAATGCATGCCTGTCTTCTATACACGAGGACGCGGGTTCGAATCCTGCCTGCGGCAATATTTTTTTTTTATTTTTATTTATAGTCGCGGTAGCTCAGTGATTAGTGCGTTGGACTGCGAGTCGAAAAATCCCCGCCTCAAGCCTGGGCTGTGGCTAGCAACATCTTTTTCTATACAGCGCTACCTATATACTATTATTATTAATATATATTATTATCATATAATTCATCATTATGATATTTAAACATTATACACAGAAAACTGATTTGTTGCGGCAACCAACTAAATTGACCTACCGAATCATTCGGTTGTGATAACTATGTGGTTGTTGCAACAACCTCCTAATTCGGTTGGGGAAACCTCCAAATCGGTGAACTGAGGTTGTGGCAAACTCCAAGTCGGTGATCATGAATTTGTTACAACCTCTTAATCGGTGAACATGAGGTTATGGTAACTAGAGATGGGCGCGTGCCGTGATTTTTTCGTATCACGCCCGAAAATCTGAGTTCGTGTATGCAAATCTCCGTGCGTGCTAGTTGCTGTCGTGCCCGTGCGTGTCCGTGCTTCCAAAATCAGACACGCGCCCATTAAAGATTTTTTATAGTTTCTACCCCAATTTAAAAAAAACCCTTACTTCCAGCTTCAGAAAATAAAAATTTCGTGGTATTTTAACCTTTTCTTAAAAATCTGTTGTTTTAGTTTTACTTATGGATTTAAGATAATAAAACAGTATCAAACTTAATTTTTGAATTATTTATTACAGGGACTAAAACCTATTGGATAATCGGTTCCGATTCGGGTTCCAAGATTTTTAAATTTGTGGTTTTAATCAAAAAATTAAATGGGTTTCGATTCCGGTTCCATACATTTTAATAATGGTTCCGATTCCGGTTCTTTGCGTTCCCTGACAGGGATATAATATCTGTTCCGGTTCTGGTTCCGATATTTTTTAAATAGCGGTACCGATTCCAACCAGAAAAATATATATATATATATGTTCCGATTCCAGTTCCGGTTCAACATATTTTTAATAACGATTTTGTTCCAAAAATCTGGTATTATTTTTCAAGTTTCGCTTGCTTTTTCCGTGCTTTTTTCGTGTTTTGTCGTGTTTTTCCGTGTTTTGTCGTATTTTTCCGTTTTTATTCGTGTCTTTTAAAATCCCGTGTTTTCTCGTGCGTGCCTGTAAATTTGCTCGTCGGGCTCGTGCTCGTGCGTGTCACGTGCCATCAAAAACAGACACGCACCCATCTCTAATGGTAACATCCAGATCGGTGATCATGTGGTTGCGACAACCTCCAAATTGGTGAGCATTACGTTGTCGCAACCTCGTAGTCAGTGAGTATGAGGTTTTCTAAACCTCCAATTTAAATTTTATTATAACAAAGTTATTTATGTATATAAAACTTATGTATGTATTCTATACTCTCAAAGAACGAATCAGTTGGGGCAACCGTCTTTTTTTGCCAACCAATTTAATTATTTCTGTCAACATTCGACTGATTCAGTTGTTGCAACACCGCGTATCAGTTCACACAACTAATGAATACAATTGACACAACCAATTTGTTTAGTTGTGGTAGACAATTTAATTATAAGAAATCGGCAATTTTACCTAACTCGGCGCTCCAACGTGTTGCAAACACGAAGTCAGCATCACAACAGCGTTCCCGAGATCGGAAATGGCCGAAGACTCGTTGTTCTGCTGATTTCGTGTTTGCAACACGTTGAAGCGCTAGGGCTGCATATATGAATACAACATATAGAAACACAATAGCAAGTACTTTGTAGAATAGTATGTCTCTTGTTGAAGAATGTGTATTTGATCATGAAAAAACTGAACAGTAAAAACGAACAAGTCTTAAAACCATTCCAAATTTTGTTTTACACGTGGCACGCGCTGTCCGTAGCACACAAAAAAATAGTGAACAATCTGAAGCGTGTGCGACTGATGTTGTCCTGCTTTGGCATTGCTTTTATACAAGACAACTGATTTCGCAGTTGAATCAAATAAATATTGGTTGCTACAACCTATTATAACTAAATATCTGTTAAGTCAACTAAATATTGGTTATGTCTCATTTTGAATTTAGTTGCCGTAGCAATGGAAATAAAAAAAGTTGAAAATTGATAAAAAGCTAATATTTTTTTGTGTGTATGTATTATAGTTGCGTAAATAAGTCGCCCACACAATTTAGAAGTATCTACTAATTTCTGCTCCCGGAAAAAATACACTATGAAAGGGCAAGTACCTTTCTGTATGCATTTTTTTATTTCCTCTAACCAATAAATAAAAAAAAAACAATTTCTATTGGCTCATATGGTTACATATTTTTTATTTATGTTATATATCACTAGCTAAAGAGCAATTTGTATTGAATAAATATATTATTTTATTAATATTTGAATATTTATTTCACAATGTAACTTAATTAATAAATTTCCTATTGTTTTCGACATTTGAAAATTTTTGAGGTTTATTTATTTCTGCATGTATCCATAATTGTTGGCAAGAAACTGGCAACCGAACTCATGATAGAAATGAGGTTGCCGTTTGTCATTTATTTTGTTGATACAACAACTTACTCAATCGCCATAACAAATGCACGAATGTCAATTTTGGCAGAATGAAAAATGCAATCATTAGGTTACGGCAACCGTACGTGCAGTTGCGCGGACTAACATTTCGGTTGTAGAAAAATAAGGTACGTTCATGTTAATGACATGAGGTTACAAAAAAGGTATTTCGGTTGCAACACTTAAACGTTGGTTCAATTAACTTCATGTCAAAAGAGAATTTTTTGAGTGTATGTTTCAATTTAATGATTAATTCACTAATACATAGGTTTGATAATTGTACATCAAAATGAATTGCACATTATTAATGGACGGTGGTACATAGCGGTGGTAATAGCCCTATTCTAGCCAGCAATGACAATTGTTATCAATAGCAATTGATACAAATTACAATTGATTCAGACATTTACGTCAATATACTTAGAAAATCAAATTGACAGAATACGAAATTGTGACAATTGTTACAAAGCGCACTATTGTGACCGATTTGAATTTGTGACTCGTGCCAGAATAGGGCTGTAAATGATGTTTTACCGTTTCAACTTTAATTAAAACTAACAAAAAAATCTAAGCCGTTGATTTTTATATTTAGTTTTAATTATTTTAAAAATGGAGTTTTAATTTACAAAGTTTTGAACTATAATTACAATATAGCTATATAGATACATATTTTACCGTTTTAAAAATTAAAAACCGGTTTCGATTTTTTTTTTAAATCAACAAACCGTAACCCGCTTTTTTGAAACTGACAGATTTTTGACATCTCTACTATATAATTATACACTAAGGAAAAAGTGACGTAATAAAATTAAATAAAATTTATTTAAATTTGATTCAAATACTTTTGTAATAAAAAACGTAATACTCCATACATAAAATATTACGCGCGTATTTAATTTTTAATTAAATAAAAAGTTTTTAATTTTATTAAAAATTTCGAAAAAAGAAAAATAAAATAATAATTTTATCTCATATAAAGAAGATTAGGAACATTCTTTATATGAAATAAATTTTATTGTGTTTAAATTAAAATGTTATAACTTTAATAAAAAGTAATAAAAAGTATTTACTTTAAATTTTATTACATACGTAATAAATTTAAATAAAAAGTATTTACATCAAATTTTATTACATACGTAATAAATTTAAATAAAAAGCATTTACATCCAGTTTAAATAAAAAGTATTTAATTTAAATGCAAAAGACTACGGGTGAAAAACATGTCGAAAAGTATTTAAATTTATTGCTTTTTTATTTAATGTTATTACTTTTTTCCCTCAGTGTAGAAATAAAAAAAAATTAAATTAAAATATAAGATAAAATAAAGATAAAGAGAATAAATAAGTTATTATTTTGTGGTAATCAGTGTCAGAGATATCGTTTTTTTTGTTGATGTTTTTAGTAAAGATAGTTTATGGGTTTTTCTATAAATTTGTTCTTATTGTGAACTGAATAAATTTAATTATTTAAGTTTTGTGTACATATTTATTTTATAATTATACTGTTCAACAAGAATATTCCACCGAAATGAAACTTATAATTTTTGGTAAATTTCGGTCTCCTGATTCTTGCTGCGTACCCACAAGTTTCTCTATACGTCGAAAAAATCCAGTTAAAGTTGCAAGTTAAAGTTACAAACATCATATGCAAAGAATTTTATCTATTTTTGCACCTAGTCTTACTACAGTATGTCAGTATGAAATTGTATATTCCTACGTATATTTCCCTCCATTTAAATCAAATATTTCATAAACAAACTAAAAAAAAATCTGGAAAAATATCAGTAAGATAAAGTTTAAAACATTTTTCTGAGAATTTGTCAGCAAAAAATGCTTTATAATAAAAAAAATAATGAAGCTTAGAGAATTGTGAGATTTTTTGCAAAACTAATATCTGAACAAATTTTTTTTTTTGTGATAAAGTGTGCATCTGCAGCATGTCGAAGTCATGCCAAATAAAGTACCAAAAAGGTCTTTGTTACAACTTTGAATTGATTTTTTGCAAAATTTTTAAGTATAATTCTGAGTACGCAGCAAGAATCAGGAGACCGCAATTTATCAGATGTGATAACTTATATTTCAGTGGAAGGCAACAACTCTCAATTTGTAGAACAGTGTTATAAATATAAAAATTGAATTTAAATTTGATAAAAACTTTGTTAGATCAAAATTGTTTTATTTATTAAAATAGTTTTAACATTCCAGAGTTCGCAATTTTCCTTGCTTTATGATCGTAAAATTACACAAATATTCTTTTGTGTGTAGGTACGTAAAAAAAATGTTAAATGCATTAAGCACTTTGTATTCGATGAAATTAAAAATTAGAATTATAAATAAAATAAAGTAATATAATAAAATTAATAAATAACATAATAATAAAAAAAAATAAAATCAAAAATAATTTCTAAATAAATGTATTTTATTATTTCTTAAAACAAAACAAACAATTTTATCAATAGATTCAAGACTGATAACGCTACAAACAATTATATTTTAATGTGTGCATTTTATAATAAAAACAATTTAAATTTGAAAAAAATTCAATTAAATTAGGCAGTATATACAATTGTATACATAGTCTACACAATTGTATACATAGTCTAAATTATCTACGTAATTGTCTACATTTACACATTGTCTACACAAAAATGTAGACAATACCGACTGCTTTAGATTAATAGGTACAAAAACTAATTCTAGCCAAACGCAACCAATCCCATGATCCCATAATTCCTGAAATGCTTGTTCAATTCATTGTAATTGTCCACATATTTGTAAAAACTCGGATTCTTCAAAATATAGTCTCGTAATTTTCCAAAAACATTGATTTAATGATTTAGAAATGATATTAACAACAAAAATTCCTGAAAGTTTGGAATTTTAAGACTACAAGATTGTAACCCTTATATTTACAAAAAATGCCAGAAAATTAATGCAATCTTTTTTTCTAAAATCTTTCTGAAATAAAAAAAAATCTGACCAAAAAAAACGTATTTTAGTATTATTAGTATCGAATTTAATTCACTACACTGTTCAATTGTAAATCAGGAATATACAATGAATTAAAAAAAAATTGAAATCCATTAAAAATAACTAAAAATGTTTTTAATATAAAATACATATGGGTCATTCCACGTCAGATATATCAATCTTGGCACGATGTCTTCTGATTTTGAAGACGATTTTGGAAATAATTTCGATGGAAACTCCCATAGTTTCTGAACTATCAAGTTTTAAAGTTAAATTGTCGATTTTTCTCCATACGAAATTGGTTCTCTGCCACACTATTATTGGTAGGAAATTATAACAAGAAAAAAATGAAATTAAAGCAATGACACAAAAGTAATTTTGTATGGAGAAACATCGGCAATTGAATTTTAAAACTTAATAGTTTAGAAACTATGGGAGACTCCATCGATATAATCGACGGGGAAAACTCCAGGGTTTCAATAAAAAGTTGTTTTTGAAATTTAAAATAGTGCGGCGTATACCAAACAGTAATTTGAAAAATATTTTTACCTTTTTCTAAGTTAAATGTATTTTATTTTTTAAAATTATTATTTTTGAATGCGTGATTATAAAGCTTATATGAACCATTAGCTTCATTAAAATATGTAAATTGGTTACAGAGATATAAATAATTATCTAATATAGTAGTTTAATGTTTAAATTCTCATAACTTTCTTGGAGCTGAGAAATCAAAAAAACTAAGTACACAAATATTTTTTTATTTTTTGGTTAAAATTTCATCAAAATCGGAAGACATCATGCCAAGATTTATATTTCTGACGTTAAATGACTTATATGTTTTTGATTAACGTCCAAAAGCAAAAACATTTATGTACATTGTTGTTTTAGTATGGAAAATAACAACATAATTTGATCCATTTCTTTACAAAATTTGAATACATTTGTATTGAAATAACTAGTTTTTGTCTTTATATGTACTCGCTCTCCCATTTTTCGATCGCATGCTGGCAGTAATACCATATTCAGGCAGTAATACCATATGCCATCTTTATGGATTTACCATGGTATGGTTTTACCATCACATATTATTCATATGTGTTTTAAGCGAAAAGAAACACTTAATGCTTGCCATTCCATTGAGTCGTCAGTACTGTGGTGCTGCTGCTATTTCATCATCAGGAAAATAATTTTCATATTTATTTATTTAGTTATTTATATACATATGTATATGAATATTTTTCTTAGTCGTAAGTCACACTCTTTAGTTGTTAAAAATTCTTGTATCTTAATTTTGGTATTAAAAATATTAATATTCATTCATATAATTTTCCGAATTAATAAATTGTTTTTATATAAAAATATATATTTTATTAATTTAATTATCACAACAAAGTAAAATAACTACATATTATAGAAAAATTAGAGGCATATGTAGTAATACAAATACATTGAAATTTTGTAAAGAAAAGCTCCAAATTCTTTAGTAGTTTTCCATACAAAAACAACTACATCAGTTTAATAAAAATAAATACATATTCTTTTTGATGTAAATCAAATACATATGGGCATTTCCAGAAAAACGTCAACGACGACCGAAAAATTTAAAATGCTGAAATATTTAAAACAACGATTGATTTGGAATCTTAAATATCTGAAGCTATATATGGCCCAAAACGCAAAAAACGAAACCAAAGAAAAATTTTTTTTTTTCAAATTCTTATCTTATCAGTCTTTTAAACGAAAAAGAATTTGACCGCATTTTTGAAAGTAACGTAACAAACGAAAATTCCAAAAAGTCTTTTACCTTAAAATCTAGCACGTCAATATAAGTGAAAGAACTAATTTTTTTAGTCTATTTTCTAAAGAATAAAAAATTAGTAGTGTTATTATTAATCTTTTTTATAACAATTTTGATTTTCGAACCTTAAACATACGTTTGATATTTAGGAAAACCTGAGCAAGGCTCAGAGAAACAAGAGTTACATCGACAAATTGAAAAGGTTGAAGAAATTTCAAGAAACAAAGAGCATCTGCCCAAAGTACCCGTAATCAAAACAAGGATACGATTTATAATTTGTATCGCATTCCACTTTGTAATTAATTATACCCTACACCTATGAGGTACAGGGTATCACGATCCGAGTCACGACCCGAGTCCGTTTAGCCATGTTCGTCTGCCTGTCCGATAACACTGTTCTACAAATTGAGGGTTGTTAGCGTCCACAGAAATGAAACTTATCATTTCTTGTAGATTTCGGTCTCCTGATTCTTGCTGCGTACTCAGAATTTTTCCTATACGTCGAGATTTTGCAAAAAATCGAGTCAAATTTGCAAAAAAGGCCATTTTTGGTACTTTATATCGCAAGTTATCGCACGATTTCGACATGTAGCAGATGCAAACTTTATCACAAAATAAAATATGAACCTTTCCCTACGGATAATTGGCAAAAAAAATTCTGGGTCCAAATATTAGTTTTTGCAAAAAATCAAAAAGAAATTTGTGTTACCAAAAAAGTGTGTCGGGAGAGTAATATATCACAATTTCCAAAGCTCTCTTGAAAAACATTTAAATATTAGTTCGCAATGTATTTGCTGTCAAAATTTTAAAAAAATGTTTTAAACTTTATCTTAATGAAATTTTCCGGAATATTTTTTAAAATTTGTTTATGAAATATTTGATTAAAATGGAAGGAATTGCACGCAGAGATATACAATTTCACCCATATTTAATGTCGAACAATTTTTGTATTTTATTTGTATTTCAAAAGATATTGGAATTGCGATCATTTTAATATTTTACAAACGATAAAAAATCTCACTTTCTTTCAAAAACATTTTTTTTTCACTCGTTCTCGAAAAGCAATAGAAAGATATTAGTTTGATTATAACCATGGATGAAAAAATTGATGCTATATTAAGAAGCACTTGACAATTGCTTTTATGTTCAAAATTTGCAAAAATGTCCCATTTTTCCCCAGGTTCCCCTACTTTTTTCCCTCTGTGAACATATTTTTCTGGCTTGGCTACATTTTTCACTGATAAAAGGGTTTTTATATTCATTGCAAGATTTTTTCAACACACCTGTTTTGAAAAATATCTGAAAAATGCATAGTGAACATCCAAATGTTCATCTGATTGAAATGAAAAAAAAAAAAAAAAAAAAAAAATTTTTTTTCACAGGTATGTATAAAAATATAAATATATATTTTTGTTTCATATAAAGTTATTTATTGCAGTAACATATTTTTTTTGATTCTTTTCAAGTCAATGATTACTCTCGGAGTCTGCCCAGGGTTAACGCAGTATAAATGTGTAATGAGGTAAACATATTATGTTTAGATGCAAACATATTATATGTATGTGTAAACTAGGGATGTCAATCCCGGGATCCCGGGATCCCGGGATCCCGGGATTTGAGTCAAAACAGTCCCGAAAAACTCATCCCGGGATCATCGTTAAATCCCGGGATTTTCGGGATTACAAAAAACGCTAGTAGATCAATTTTTAATAGTTTATTAAAAAGTCTTTCAATGTTTGTGTACACATTTTGTGAAAAAGTAAATCTAACATTTAATCAAGGTTTGAAACCTTAACGAATAACGGTTTCGATTTCGGTTTTTTCCGCGTTTTGGTTTCGGTTTTAGGTTTTTATTACGAAACGGTTTCAGTATACCGGTTCCAAGTTACGGTTTCGGTTTTGATTTCGGTTTTTGTATAAAATTTCTTTTAATTCCATATTTTTCAAATAACTTAACATTGCACTATGGGACATAAGCTTAGTCTAGCTCGCCGAAAATTGTACAAGAAAAAATTTTTATTTTGGGAATTCAAAATTTTATTAAATGACATTAAACATGCCTTGTTCTTAAGATCTTCTATATAAAATAAAATATGTTTTCCTGTTTCTTTTTATGCTTTTTTAAAAACCGTTTTAAACTGGTATAAAACCGAAACGGTTTATTTCTGATTTTCGTATAACGGTTTCGGTTTTAAATGGATATCGGTTTTAAACGGATATCGGTTTCGGTTTCGGCTACGGTTTCAATACTTGGATTTAATGGACTAAAATCTTAAAACACTGACGTAAATAATAATGAATGCTTTTTGACTTTGAACAAATTGACACATTTTTAAAAATTACGTCACTTTCGACTAATAACACTGTTCGGCAATCATTTTCTCATATCATGCCTATATTATTTTAATGTACTGATTCGAACTGCGTTTTTAGTTTTTTCCGTATACGTAATGTTTTGGAGAAAAATGCAATTTATTATTTTTGCATTTTTCACTGCATTTAAAAACAAACTTTTTTTTATAAAAAGACTAAACAGCCATTGAATAAAAATTAAAATAGTTATTGCCCATGAACAAGTCAACTTCGTCGTTTGAGATTTGGTTGCAATAACCGGTTAAATCACATACAACTTAAATAATTTTGAAATTAAAAGTTCAAATATTTCAAAATTTTTAAAACTATTTATTTTTTAAAATTATATTTTTTTTTATAAAATATTGTTTTCCACAAAAAACCAATATCCCAATAACAAATTTTGTTGTTCATTCAAAATTTTAATTTTCTTATATTTGTACTAAAAAATAAATTTTAAATAAAAAGTATTAAAAAAATGTTTGATGATCAACTGGGGTTTATATATCGCGGATTTAGTATACCATATTTGAATACCCATCCTGAAAACAGATGCATTTGAATATATGACTTTTGTTTGACTTAAGCATTATAATTGTTTATTATTTAAACACAGATATGGTTATTTTATGTCTTTGCTATTATATTTTTAAATCCCGGGACTAATCCCGGGATCCCGGGATTCAAATTTTTTAGTCCCGAAATTTCGGGATTGAAAAATAGTCCGGGATTGACATCCCTAGTGTAAACATATAATATGTTCGCACATATAATATGATTGCACATTTCCAAATATCTATTATGTTCCACAAACATATACGTTGTTTTCCGTTAAATATGTTTGGGAGAACCATTTTCTTCCCTGCCTGTGGAAAAACACATTCTATTTAAAGATGTGACATTCCCAGCCCAAATATGAACGTGTGTTACGATGTCATTAAAAATATATAGTTCTCCTGAAGTAACAAATCCGAAACTATACAAATTAATCAGTATATTACGTTTTTTTGAAAACTGTCATTAATTAAAGTTTGCCAAATAAAACTAGTAGTAATGGAAAAATAATGTATTACCCTAACAGTAAAATAAAACACTTCTTGCCATTCATAAATTTCTACAGCTTCGAAGATCCTACTAAACTAAAGAACATTTGTAAGTCACACAGTATTTTAAAAATGTTGAAATATGTATAGTATGCTGTAGCGATCCATAACGGCTTTTATTTCTTTAATTTTGACACTTCATATGCGTCATGAAAATAGTCCCAAATCTGCCATTCATTAAAATAAAATGTTCAATATATTTTACTACAACAGACGCGACAAAACAATATTATACATTTAAATTTAATAATGAGTAGCTGTAGGGTGTCGCATTTTTTTATTTTTCATGTCAAATTTTCAAAAAGTTCAGTTCAGTCGCTCAGAAGCATTCGTTGACGACGGATGTATATTTGATTTTTTTAACCCATTAAAGCCCGCCGAATCAGATAAACACCAGGAGATTACGCAGTGCAATTTTCCCCATCATATTTTCCCAAAATGATCATATGCTAAGAATTTTGTTCGATTTTGCATCTATTTGTATGAAATTGTATATCTCTGCGTGCAATTCACTCCATTTTAATCAAATATTTCATAAACAAATTTTAAAAAATATTCCGATAAATTTCAGTAAGATAAGGTTTAAAACATTTTTTCCAAATTTTGATAGCAAACACATTGCGAACTAATACTTAAATGTTTTTCAAGAGAGAGAATTGTGATAAATTACTCTCCCGACACACTTTTTTGGTAACACAAATTTCTTTTTGATTTTTTGCAAAAACAAATATCTGGACCCAGATTTTTTTCCAATTATCCGTAGGGAAAGGTTCATATTTTATGTTGTGATAAAGTTTGCATCTGCTACATGTCGAAATCGTGCGATAACTTGCGATATAAAGTACCAAAAATGGCCTTTTTTGCAACTTTTATTCTAGTTTGTGCAAAATCTCAACGAATTGGGAAAATTCTGAGTACGCAGCAAGAATCAGGAGAGCGAAATCTACCAGAAATAATAAGTTTCATTTCTGTGGAAAATTCTTGTAGAACAGTGTAAATAGACAAATACTGGTCAGAATGCGAAAAAATGATTCTGTGTTCGGAAAAGAGCTGAGGAACCAATAACTCAAAAAGTATTCAAAAATTGAATTGAATAGTTATAAAATTGAAAACTTATTGTTATTATTCACATAAAAATATATGTTACAAAAATGGGCGGGTACGACCGACTATTGTGACATAACTTTCCCAAGTGACATAACTTTCCTCACTTGTTTAAAAAAAAAATATTAAGTGCAATTTAAGTGCATACCAATTTATCGTGGGAGTCCAATCGTAAGACCACTGACTTCATGTTATCTTTTGTTAAAATAAACAATTAAAACTATTTGTTATGCTTAATTTTACATTTTATGCTAACGTAGATCGGACAGAAAGCGTAATATATATTTCGTGTAACGTAACAAACACAATATTTTTGATAATTTGAAACTAAAAATAAATCGAATATGTTACTTTAAAATGTAATTTATTACTTTAATTCTAGAGCTTAGAAATTATGCACTTCATGTTAAAAATAGTCCACCAGAAGAGTAGACTTTTAAGACAATGTAAGGTCACTTTAAAACCTACTTCCAAAATGATGAAACGTAGCAATCAATTTTAAACTTTCATAACTCCTAAATAGCAAGGCATACAAAAAATTTTATATACATAGAAAACCTTACCACAGAAGTGTACTTTTAGATACATTTATAAAAAATATTAAAAGTATTTGATTTCATATGTTTTCGCAGAAATATATGTTGAAAAATGCGTATAAATGTCAAGTGATATGCTGCGTTTTGGGCCATATCTAAAAAGAAATTTCTATTCCGTTAACGATAAAGTATAAAAAAATACTCCTAAAGTTACTATGCAATATATAAATATACCCATTTTTCATATATTTTGAGTAGCCAAATTAATTAACTTTAAAGACATACAGATACTAAATATAATTTTCTGTTTTTTCAGGTAACATTAATAATTATTTCTAATGCTTAAAATCCAATTTAGATTTTTGTATAAGGGTTTTCAATGTCCCGTCCCTAAACAAAAAGATTAATTTATTACCATAGTAAACTGATTGTTTTAAAAGTGTTTAATCACATGTTTCTATAGCAGAATTTTCTAGACATTTCTAAAAATGTAAACATCATTTTCCTAGTAATTCTAGAAAAATTTTTACAGCTAATTAAAATCTGTCCCGCCCGGAACTTTAATTACCAAAAGTTTACAGTCTACAGTAAAAATATCAACAGAAAAAAAAATTCCAAAAAGAGTAAAAAAAAATAAAAAACTTTAAAAAATTTGAAAACAGTACATCACTTTTCATTTCGTAATAATGGTTATTAATATTGTCATATACAAAATTATTTTTAGAATAAAATCGTAGTGCAAATTTCCATACGGAACGTCCGGAATTTTTCTACGATTAATTACGAAATAACTGCAAACTTTAGGAACAAAGTGTACATATACAAAAATAAAGAAAATTGTCTCAACTATGTTCAGAGATAATTTAAAAAAATAAATTGTACGAAAAAAGTATTTTTAGAATTAAAATCGTACTGATAAATGTCCCGCCCGGAATTTTCTGTGATTTATTATGAAAAAACTATAAACATTATGAACAAAGTGTAAATATACAAAGAATGCACATGATTTCCACTATTTTTTAAAATATTTCTAATAAATCATTTGTACGCAAAATTCGCTGACTTTTTGGAATATCCATATGAACATCGATATTTACTTCCGTTTTTGTCCCGTCCGGAACGTCCACTGCATGATATATTTGTTGAAGCCGCAGAGCAGCCAACTTGTTTTTATTATATTCAGCTTTTGTTTTTTTTATATACCTCTTTCGCAGTCATCTGTCGTGCGCAAACGAGGGACGAACTTTCGTAATTCTTTTGTCGTGTGTCCACACGAATTTCATATAATTCAAAATAAAAGCAAAAAACAAAACATCAATAATATTTGTTGTAGTGAACGAATTTACAATACATGGTGTAGTAAAATTAAGACAAATAATGATGAATGTATTTAAAAACCAACAAAATGTATTAGAACTACATTTTTCAAAACAAAGACATCTAATGTATATATAATAATTTACTGATGTAATATTTTCGGTTTACTACATTTTAAAATATGGCTTGCTAAAGTTTCGATTTTGTTTTATTTCTCTTTTTTTTTTTGAGTTGTGTTAATGAATATTGAATAATCAATTCTAATTTGGTTGTTACTTAACCCAATGAAGTAAGATATTTTTTATTAAACAGATAATACATAAAACATTTCACGATCGTACAATTATATTTTTTATGTGTTAAGTACATTTTTTGAAGTAAAAATGTATGAATTTTTCACCTATAATTTCGGTACAACTTTGTCGATTATGTGTTTTATATTTTTGTGCGAAAATATTAAGACGTTTTCTTTCCACGACATTTAAAATGTTGGAAATCTTACTCCAATACTAAAGTTATAACTAATTTAATCTCTAAAAAGTTCCGTTCTAAATGTAAATGAACTTCTAAATGTAAATGATCTGTACCTCTACATTCTACCTAGGTCCGCGAATAAATTATATTTATTAAATACATTGGATATCTAAGAAACAATTTTTAGGTGTAGCGGATACAAAATAATTAGTATTTTTTTTTAAATAACTGTAATTAATTCTTGAATTAAAATTAGTTACTGTATAATAAAGTCGGTGTTTAGAAAATGGCTCTTCCAAACCTAATAGAAGGCATTATTGCAAAACCTTATTACAATGAAAAACAAACATATTTTTGCTTTCGTCCATATTTATGTTTCGAATGAATATATTTATTCTTGGACAGTGGAGCAAATTACATCTTTTCGTAAAAATATGAACCCTGCCCTACGGATAATTGGCAAAAAAAAAATCTGTTGCTAAAAATCATTTGGTTACCTAATAAGTGTGTCGAAGAGTAATTTATCACAAATCTCTAAACTCTCTTATTTTTTTTTAAATATAAGTTCGCAATGTTTTTGTTGTCAAATTTTCGTAAAAATGTTTTAAACTTTATCTTACTCACGTTTTTTCTGATTTTTTATAGTTTGTATTTAAAATATTCTATTCAAATAGAGGGATATGCTCTTAGTGCTATACAATGTCATACTGAAATAATGTAGTGGAGCTATGTGCAAAAATATACAAAATTCTTTGCATATGATGTCCGCATAATGGGGAAACATGATAGGGAAAATATGCACTACGTAATCAACGAATGCTGCTGAGCGACTAAACTGAATTTTTTTTTTAATTTGACAAAAAAAATAAAAAAGGCATTATAGGCATTAGGCATTATAAAATTTAAATTTAATGTATTTTTTGGGAAATATTTACTGAATATTTGAATGTATGAATGGAATGGAAATATATTTCGTTAAGCATTATTCAGGGCAATCATGAAGCCTGTCGTAGCGGATATTTTCATTCGGATTTATCTATCAGAGGATCCGAATCGACGTTCCGTCGGAACGGATTTTTTTAACAGATTTTTGACACTTTTTCTACGAATGCATTGTTGTGTCGGAATCTAATTCTTTGTGTGAAAAATCTTTTGATTTGCATTAATTAATGAAATTTTGATGTAATTCGTGCTCATGTGATATCATTTACAAATGCCGCAGAATCATTTGCCGTTTATGCTTTAAGTCCGGGGTGCTGGAGACGGCCTCCAGCTATCTACTTATACAGCAAGTGGTAGCTGTCCAAATATATGAACTTCACGAATTAACAAGAAACTACTGTACACATTGCAAATAAAAAAAGTATTTTTTATCTTAAAGCATAAAATTAATCTGTGGCGCATTAATTTGACGCACAGCATGCGCGTGGACTTTCCGCAATGCCGCTCTAAATTTCCAGAGTTGCAGCGGCTTAACTCCGCTGCAACTCTATCGCTGCACAGTGGTTCGTCTAGTACATGCTAACTGAACAAAATTATTTTTTATATGTTGTATTGGATGCGATTAACATTATAATTGAGTTATAAATTACATATGGTCATTTTTATATTATAAAAAATAAATTATAATTTTTGAAATGTCTAACTGAGTAATGTGACGGGAATATACCATTTTCTGGTCTGCTTATATGTATGTGAAGTTATCTTGCGTCGACATAATACTCCAAAGCTTTATCTGACAAAATTCTCATGTATTTCCGGACTAATTAGATTTTTATACCCTACACCTATGAGATACATGGTATATTAACTTTGTGCATATATTGTAACGAGGCGTGTCCGGTATGGAAAAGCATATATATATATTCTTGATCAGCATCACTACCCGAGTCCGTTTAGCCATGTCCGTCTGTCTGTCCGTCTTGCTGTCCTGCTGTCCGAATACAGAATAACTTGAGAAATACTGATCAGAATGCGATGAAATTTCGTCTCAATATATTTTAGCCAAAAGTAGGAACTGAGTTTGAAAATGAGCAAAATCAGTCAACGGACACGCCCACCTCCCATACAAGTCACTTTTATATAACTCTTTCGAAACGAATATTTCGAAAAGTATTCAAGGTATTGTTATAAAATTTAAAAGGTATTGTTAGAATTTACCTAAAACTATGTGGTCCAAAAATGGGCGTGATCCGCCCACTTTTTTTTTCATTATTTCCCGGGTTTTCATAGTGGAAATTTGATTCGTAAATTATTAAAATCAAATCTATGAAATATTAGCCTTTCAAAATTTAAAATATAGGCGTGGTCCGCCCAATTATATTTTTCAAATTTTTTTTTTAGTTTTTTATACTTTATATAAATTTTTTAATTTATGGGGATATAAGACGTAAATTTCTGATATATGAATAATATTCTGAGGGTGGGGAAGTTCAGCATAATTAAAAATTTAAAATTAAGGTATACAATTAAATATTCCTCATTAATATCACCACCAAAGGTGTAGGGTATTCCATAGTCGGGCCCGACCGACTATAAAAATCCGCCCCATGTGACCGAACTTACCCATGTGACCTAACTTTCCCAACTCGTTTTATTTATGCTATGATTTTTCTGTAATATTTTCTACGTCCATTTTTGATGTTATATATTAAAATAGATTTTATATATTTTTATACCCTACACCTATGAGGTACAGGGTATATTAAGTTTGTGCAGATATTGCAACGCTCCTTATGAGGCGTGGCCGGTATGGAAATATATATATATTCTTGATCTGCATCACTACCCGAGTCCGTTTAGCTATGTCTGTCTGTCTGTCTGTCCGTCTGTCTTGCTGTCCGTATACGAGGAAACTTGATAAATACTGGTCAGAAATGCGATGAAATTTGGTCACAATATTTTTTAGCCAAAAGTAGGAAATGAGTTTGAAAATGAACCAAATCGATCAACGGACACGCCCACCTCCCATACAAGTCATTATATAACTCTTTAGGAACTAATACCTCGAAAACTATTTAAGATATGCTTATAAAATGTAAAACGGATTGTTATGTGGTCTAAAAACGGGCGTGATCCGCCCACTTTTTTTTACATTATTTCCTGGGTTTTAATAGTGGAAATTTTAGCCGTAAATTATTAAAATCAAATCTATTAAATATAAGTCATACACAATTGTAAGTAAAGGCTTTGTCCGTCCACTCTTATTTTTCTAAATTTGTTTTATTAGTTTTTTATACTTTATATATATTATGGGGATATAAGATGTAAATTTATGATATGGGAATAATATTCTGAGGGTGGGGCGGACGGTTCAGCATAATTAAGAACTTTAAAATTAAGGTATACAATGAAATATCCCACATTAATATCCCTACCAAAGGTGCAGGGTATTCCATAGTCGGGCCCTATCGACTATAAAAGTGTGACCGAACTCATCCATGTGACCTAACTTTCTCTGCGATATTTTTGCGATATTTTAGCAATTTATTGAAGATGTCCAGTTTTGAAATTGAAAAAACACTCTCTACAAAATAAAAAATACTTGGACTCCATTGTCTTAATGGTTTTTTGTTGTTTTATAGAGAGTACATATGTAGCTGCCACATATATAAAAAATAGCCCGGATACTCCTGGATATAATTTGTTGTACTCCATTAAAATAAGATAAAAAAAATTTGAAAATAAAATTTATTCATATTTAAAGTTTTTTTCTTTTAAGTATTGAATATTATTTTTTCTATAAAATTTTTAATATACAGTTTTAAAATACGTACCCTCCAGTCTCTGATTCATCATTGGATAGCTAAATTGAAATCTTCCAAATATTTAAATAATTCGTTAATCCTACAGTTATTTTCAAAAATTAAACATATTTTTTATTTTTGTATTTGAATAGCTATGTTTTCGAACGTTTTTTTTTTCAACCATGCGAACTTTATATACATAAAAATTGTATTTTCGTGGCTTTTGGAATATTATTAATTAAATGTGATACATGTTTCATGGAAATGAAATAATCAATTTTGTCCACCTAGCATACTCTAGACGAATCACTGTGCGGTGGCGATACTCGACGACAATGAGGTGACACTTTACTGCAACAGCAACGCGCTCGAGCACAAGTTGATCAAGTCCATTCTGGGCTACAACGCCTGTGATATAGCGCAATCGTGTCCCTCGCTGCCACATTTTTAGCTGGAGTTGGTTCTGCACGAGGTGGCCGAAGCAAACAGCCCAGCCAACTCACGTTGCTGCTCAGCACACTTTTAATGAGATTTCGCTCTGGTCATATTTTTACCCGATGGCCGGCAATCCGAAGAATCTCTTGCAGCAGTGTCCGGTAAATCTATAGCCGTATCGAGCGAAAATTGCAAGTGGGAGCTGTCCAAAGATCCGATGATCTTCCATAGGTCCATCGATTCAATTAAATCAATCTCCTACATCAATATTTGTAGACAAATACAAAAAAATGTTCTTCAAAATATTACATTTTTAACAATTTGGTGCAAATTTAACACAAATGATTTTAATGTTTGTTGGTAAATTTGACATAAACAGCTGTTTTTGAATTTTCGATGCTACATTTTTATATTTGCAACGCACAATTCCATTCCACACGGAACTCATGATAGTTAAAAATTCTTATTCGTAGCGGAGATTCTGATTTTTGCTACGACGGGACTCATGATTGCCCTGAGTATGTTTTGCGTGCACTACACTATATCCAAATGAAATTGATAAAATTCCAAAAGAAATTAAAATTTTCCATATGAAATTAAGAAAATTCCAAATGAAATTGGGATTTTCCTTTTGAAATTGAGGTTTTCCTTTTGAAATTGAGAAAATTTTGAATGAAATTGGGATTTTCCATTTTAAATTGAGAACATTCCAAATGAAATTGAGGTTTTTCATATTTGAACTTAAATTATGTTTTTATTTATTTTATTACACATCTTTTATTTATACTTAATAATTTTATTTCCATCTGTTGTTCCTATTTTGAGCTCAATGAATTTCGGATTATTTGAATATCTCACAAACTGCCACTATCTGGTATTATCAGTGATTGACGGTACTTAACATATTCATCCATCAAAAAGACGTTATGAATCGAGATTCGGGATCGATATTACCTCCAAAACTCGAGACGAGATTCGAGATTCAAGTAAATCCCGCGTGATCACGCCTGATTATGATTGAATCCTAATTTTGCTCACGTGATTGTGAGTGAGTGTGAGTAGACCAAAAAAGACCGTGAGTGAGTGTGCGTGAGTACAATTTTTCCGTGAGTGAGTCGAATATTTCATAAAATAAAAAAATTCACTTTTAATTTTTTGCGATTTTTCTATATTTTTGCTGAACTACAGAACAAGTAGGGCCATGCCTTGAACTCAGAAGGCTTTGGGAAGGCGGCTGCCCACTATTCAGAACTATAATAAATCAAACCTTTGATAACCGACCGTCAATTGATCAAACCCCCTGCAAACAGGCCGTACTCAGTATGGGTTAGTCAATTTTGATGGAGTCATGTCAATAGTTTTTGCTTGGTTTCATACGACCGTTCATGAAAATGGACATAGAACGCATTTTTTTTCGATATACCCATTTTTGTAAAAAGTTGAATTTTCAATTTCAACTATACATGATAATTCTGTATTGACTTCCTTTTGTTTATTAAGTTTAGTTTGTTCGATAGGTTCGTGTGGAGTTCCATAGGTTCGTTTGGGGTCCCGTTTTTATTCGAGTTATAAATGTAGTAAAAAAAAAAATCGCTTCAAAAATAGTTCTTCCCAAAGTCAATTTATCCCTGGTAAATTCTACAGCGGACTATTTGTTCATTGATAATTTTTTTCCAGATATAATTTTTCCAGGGACAATTTTAACATTTTTATATGAACAGTACATCGAAGGACTTTCACATTTCCATCTCCGTTAAAAATTAAAATCCCAAACATCATTACATCATTATTGCGTTTGAAATATGTAGGTTGTATTAGAGGTGCCACGCTCGGTCGACCAATCTCACCAACATATACAAATGAAATATGTGTTTTTATGCATTCTGAAAACAATAGCAAAAAAACCACGTGATTCAGCTTGATTCACGTGAATCACGCGTGATCACGCGTGATTGTGATTGAATATTAATTTTACTCACGTGATTGTGGGTGAGTGTGAGTAGAGCAAAAAAGGTAGTGAGTGCCCATCTCTAGCTCAAACCACCTAGTAACCAACACGGACGTATTTTGATGATCGTTGTCCTGCTGGAATGTCCATTTTAAAGCTATATACCGATATCGTTTTCATCATTTCTAGGTACAATTCTTTATTTATATTATTATTTACCCAATCAATTGGACCAACTCCTGCATAAAGTAACTCCAAATTTGTCTGTTACCACCGCCATGTTTAACTGTCTTTAAGGTGTTTCTGGTATTAAGTTTTGGTTCTAATTCATTTGCAGGTAAATAGGGCCATCAAAACCAAACTAATTTATTTTATTGGTAACACGTAAATTTAGGGTGGTAGTGTAGTTATATAGTATTGGTAATTTTTGCTAAAGAGCGCGTTAATGTCGCTTGTGTGCATATGGCTTGAGAAAATGGCTAGAGAAAATGCAGATCGCCAGAGTGACATGCCCCACATCTGATAATACTTCATAGTGTCCTTTTCGAGAATATTTTGATTTAAAACAAATGTTTCTCTATCTAGTAATAATGCACATATGCAAGGGTGCATTTGTTAGTAAAATTTGAAAGCATCAGGAGGTCAAATAAAATAAAATGTGTAAAATGTAAAGTTGTTTGTTTTTATTCGACCTTAAAATAGAGTAATGCAAAAACTAATTTGTCGGGCTCTAGGTCTACCAAATGCAAAATGTATTATGTATGTAAATATGTAATATGTATTTTGCACTGGTTCAAAAAACAACAACAGTAATTGACAAAAAAACCAAAAACTTGTTGGCCGACCGTACAGCTGTTTCGGAAGCAGCCAAGCTTCCTCATCAGCGGTCTTGTATGCAGTTGTTATGCAGTTTCTGCACAAAGTGACGAGAAGGCAAGCAGCAAAAACTGCACCAAGTTTAATTTTTGTCAATTACTGTTGTTGTGTTGCAGCAAGTTCGTATAGGCTGTAGAGTCTCTACACCCAGAAAAAAATACTATATAAATAATAGTTTTTTACTATTAAAAATATTCAATAGGATAAATTATTATTTTAATCGGAAAATACCATTAAATACTAGAAAATACCATGACATTGCCATTGAGTTTATATGAAAATTTTTATTTTTTGTATACTATTAAATCAATAATTGTCCTATTGACCAATTTTAATGGGATTTTAGTGATTTTTTTTCTGGGTGTACAGTGTTCAAATACGAGAACTGCACTTTGTATAAAAATTAAATCAATGGATTTGTATATTTTTATGCGCCGTGCCCTTGCGTAAAATAGAGTAATGCAAAAACTAAGGTCTACCAAATGAAATATGTATTTTGCACTGGTTCAAAAAACAACAACAGTAATTGACAAAAAACCAAAAACTTGTTGGCTGACCGTACAGCTGTTTCGGAAGCAGCCAAGCTTCCTCATCAGCGGTCTTGTATGCAGTTTGTGCTTAGCTAAACCTATAACTTCACTTTGTATAATGAACAAAATGCGAATTTTGGTATAGGTTTAGCTAAGCACAAACTGCTGATGTGATGACGTCATGAATAACATCAAATGTTTCGTATATACGAACACGGTGCGGTTGGGGTTTGAACTCATGTCGTCAGAAATGCCGGGAGTTGGTAGTCAAGCACGCTAGGTGCTCGACTAATTGGAATTCGAGTTAACAGAAAAAGTTAGATAACACAGCTAACATTGTTAAGTTATTTAAAAAAAACATCTGGCGCTTTAATCTTTTCAGTAAATATTTGTTGCTACAAAAAGAGAACGGTACAGACCAAATACTTAAATTTACACATTTATGTTCAGTGGAAAATATTTGCTTTATAATAATGGAAAAACCAGGGGCGGATCCAGTAGTACGGCTTAAGGGGAAATTGATTTGTTTGCGCCTTTTTCCAAATTTTTCTAAAATGCGCCCCCAAAATTTATTTTGCGCCCTTTTTATATTTTCTCATCAAATACAGTGAATAATTAATTATGCACAACTTTACTTCTTTAAACCAACTTGTTTTTTTAAACCACCAGTTTTATTTAGTTAAAAAGAAAAATATAGGATGCGATCTAAGGTACCCTAGAAAATCGAAAACCGGTGCACCTACCTATTTGATCATATAGGTACTCAAATGAAAGGTAATTCATGATCTGATAACCATAACGATTAGGATTTGTAATTAATAGTTTATTGTGTATTTAATTCTTTATCTTAATGACGACAAAATTTATAAATGAATAGGTAACGCTAAAAAAATCACATACTTTTTGAAATTTTGTAGAACAGTTAATTATAATAGTTCGTAGGGAAGATATATCGAGGTAGATCCGCAGGCAAAATTTTGTAAGATTTTTTTTTTTTTTTAAACATAAATACATAAGTGTATAATAGACTTCTGAGTTAATTTCTTAGTTTGGGTACCCACACTTGTATCTATATGTTATTCGTCCTGATGTCACTATGTTATCGAACCATGAACATAATTATATATTAATCGTGAGATTCTTACCTTTCATTTCAGTACCTACATATTTATATATAGGTAGGTGTACGAGTTTTCGATTAAACTAGGGTACCGTTCGACCGCATCCTAATTTTATCTAGGACCCAAACAGAGGGGATAGTTTGAAGAAAGAAAATATTTCACTTCATCCGGTTAAGTAAAATTTAGCGATTTTTTGTTTTTTGTTTGTTTTGTTTGACTTTTTACATCTCAAAAATAATAATTAATTTTGATTTTAAATAAATATTTATCTGAAATAAAAATGATATTTGACTTTTGAAAATATTTATCAAAAATAATTATTTTTTACTTTGAAAAACATTAATCAAACATAAATTTATATTTCTCAAATATTATTATGAAGCGAGTTGGGAAAGTTATTTTCAAAATGAGTTCCTACTTTTGGCTAAAACATATTGTGACCAAATTTCATCGCATTCTGACCGGTATTTCTCAAGTTTCCTCGTATTCGGACAGCAAGACAAACAGACGGACAGACAAACGGACTCGGGTAGTGATGCTGATCAAGAATATGTATACTTTTCCATACCGACCACGCCTCCTAAGGGGTGTTACAATATCTACACAAACTTAATATACCCTGTACCTAATAGGTGTAGGGTATAAAAATATTTTAAAATTTAACAGTCTATAGGACTATAAGACCATAATTAAAAATGTTCACCGAATATTTTATGTGGCATCATTTCTTACAATGACTTTTTACATATAAATTTTAAAATAATAATTATTTTTGGTCTCTGATATCTCAGTACCTATATCATATTAAGGGTAATCAATACCGCATCTCGTATGTAAACTATTTCAGATATATACATTGTATTTTTAATGATTATTTTCACTTTTCAAGTTAGCTTATTTCGGAAACCATAAACCCAAAATATTTTAAAATTGATGTTTTTTAATGTATAACATTTGTACCAAGTTTGACGTTTCACCTATTTTTTTCTACCATTTATTCAAGAAGTAAAAGGTAATAGTTACTTGGTCAGTTATTAAATTAATTTAATACAATTTTTTTTAATTTTAAAAAGACTTAAAATATAAAAATTGGATTTATGCCTACACGCACAGAAAAACCGTGATCACCACAATCATGTTTTGACGGCATCATTCAATGATTAGAATTATTATTGCTACAATCATGTTCCATATTGTACCATGATTGAAGCAATCATGTTCCTCTCAGAGCTCTTTGTTTGTCTGCTTGTGTACTCTTTCCATTTTTCTCATTTCGCTCTGGAGTCTTTTTTACTCATTTTCGGCTCTACATTGAAATAGAACATGAAAACAGCTACGACTCGTTGATCTTTCTAAAAATAATTGGAAGGAAAGTATCAACCTGTAGGACGATTCCAACATTCTCGTAGTTAATGCTTAAATTTTGTCTCCTAAATGCTAAAAAAAGTTTCGTTGAGTTCTTAAGAGAATTCTCTAAAATTCGATTTTCGAACTTCAAAAATTTTGTGTTGATGACCCTGGTATATCGGCGGTCACCATTTTTGTTGATATTTCATTGCCTACTTAATTGGGTTGTAGTGGTATTCTTAATTTATTTTTTTTTGAAAATCCGCATATTAAAATTTTTTTGGTTTTCGATTTATGTAGGGTTTTCTTAGGATACCGAGGACAATTTTTTTACGTTTGCTATGATTGCCATCTTTGCAGTGAGGTCAAAGCATTAGCAATATTATTTTAATTGCAAAACCCACTACTGCAAGTCGATTTCCTGTTATTAAAACTAACACTAGTGTGCAAACATTTTACTTTACCGGACGGTGTCAAAAAGTAAACAAAAACAAATTGCCACTCACCCCAAAATTTGCGGATAATGACAAAAATACGATTTTTCTGCACATGTCATGGAACTCCCAAAAAATGGAAAACCGGTAATTTCTTAATTATAATAAAGTTAAAAAGGAAGTATTTTTTAAAATAATACAACGTGAAATATTACAAAAAAATTTACATAAATAAAAATATGAGTTCAAGGTCACGTAGTACCACTTACAAATCAAAAACTCTATTTATCACATTTTTATTTAAAGGAGGCACATAAAAAACACACAAATTTTCGAGACACAACAAAAGTTAAATAAGACTACAACAATAGTGCGACAGTCTTGTATACGTTTGGATTTTCAGTATACGATTAGTTGCAACGACTAATATGTGAAGATATGCGTATGATTTTGAATTTGGGCGTTTAACTAGCTAACAAAAAAATGTCATACGCCTTAAAAAATATAACACTCAAAATTTAGGCAGATCCTCTGAAATCTCTGGAACAGGTTTGTCAAGTGGGTATGAAAGGTAGAAGATCATTAAAATAAATCTGCTATTTCTAGCAATAAGGGAGTTTCAAACGCCTGGAAAGAACTATTCAAAAAAGAAACACCGCCCTTTTCCATAAAAATTAACTTCATAATACGCAATTTTCCAAGACCCGTATTTCAAACAAATTAAAAATTGTCCTGCCATAACCAATTGTCTCCATAACCTTCGTTTGCCCAGAAAAATCCGATAATAAGAACAATCTTTAAAAAGACAGAAAACTCGGGGTGTTTTGTGTTTTCAATTTTTACCTTATTATACCCGTTTTGTTTTTTTGGTAACAAGTTAAGTGTCCTTCTACCGAGTTTTTGTAGGGTTACATATACCAATTATAACACTTTTTTAATTTTATATATAAGTGTGCTTTTCGAATTTAAATTTCAAAAATTGCGATTTGTATACAAAAAATTAAGATTAAACACATATTGAATGCCTAATATAATTTAAGCGTATAAAAAACTCGTATCCAAAAAATTTAGATTAAGCGGAAGAAATGTTGCTTATAAATATTTCAGAATCACAATTGTCTCCTAAAATAAGCAAACAAGTGGGAGCGAAATATCAATTCATTTGTTTCGTTAAGTTTTCGTTCACTCTGAAAGTTTTATATGAAGCAAAGAAAATTAAGAGAAATATCAATTGTCTGAATCTCAAATATTGCTTATTTTCTTTAAAATTATTTTAGACTTTTTAGAGATGGAGAATAATCGTTAGAGAAAGTTGGAATCAACCTGCTGTTGCTTTTATTTTGCGTGTTCGCTGTTATTCGCAGTATTTATTCCGTTCTGGCTTTAAAACTAAAGTTAATTAATTAAACTGTTACCAACATGCATTCCTAAAACTATAACATTTCCTATATATGTAAATGATCACTATATTTATTAAAATAAATAATGCAGACGACACGCTTACCTTTCTTGACGAAGTCTAGTGTAACACTGAATCTGCAAAAATTACTCTCTGCACAGTTGAGAACTTTTCTCAAAATTTTAATCATAGTATGGTTATATCAATCATTCATTGAGGCAATATGATTTGTGCATTATTGTAACAATCAATACTACACCCAGAAAAAAATACTATATAAATAATAGTTTTTTACTATTAAAAATAGTCAATAGGATAAATTATTATTTTAATCGGAATATACCATTAAATACTAGAAAATACCATGACATTGCCACTGAGTTAAATGACAAGATTTATTTTTTGTATACTATTAAATCAATAATTGTCCTATTGACCAATTTTAATGGGATTTGAGAGATTTTTTTTTTTGGGTGTATTATTCTGGCAATCATTCATATTTAAATAACATTTTTGCTCCAATCATTAGCTATTCCAATCATTGAATTCATTGAATCACTGGACTGGAGCTAACAACATCTTTTCATAGAAACATGTTTCTATACCGCGCTACCTCTCGGCAGTAAATGGCAAACCTACGAGAGTAAAACTTTTCACAGCTCAAAATGATGAGAGATCTGCCAAAGTTCTTAAAGGACTGTAGTGCCAAACTATTATTTAATCATTCTATGACTACTCGAATCATTGTTTTGTTGCAACAATCACACTACAATTATGTTTTTTCTCTGCGTGTATAAACTTTCGGTTAGATTTATTATTATAAATCGTCGTTATAGAACTAAAAGTCACCAAATAAATTTTGTTTCCAAATCGATTTTATTGCATTTTCAGCCATATACTTTTGTTTTCAAAAATGGTATTTGGACTTTTAGTTTTACAACGAATATATAGATATATATACAAATAAATACGTATATTTTCTAAAAACTATGGCGTATTATAATAGACAATTTAAAGTTAAATTTAAATGTAAAAGCATCTTTTTGACAATTTATTCTATACAAATATTGTCAAAAAAAGTCGATTTTTTTTTATTTTTTTTTTTTACTTAAAATTGTTTATAGTTAAGCGCCTATAATGTTTAAATTCGATTTAATATTGATACCCCGACACAAAATGTCTGCCACACAAATAAATGGAATATTTTAGGAAGTGTATAGCAGGTCGTAAAATTTTGTAGAATTTTAATGGTAGATTCACGGCATATTTTCGGATCGGGCAGAAAACAGACAGCTTTTTACAAACTTCGCCTTTGTCTGTTTAAAATGTGTCGAAGAAATGTTTCTAAACTGCCTCGACCAACAATTTTGTCTTGGGACATTTTGATAAAAAGCTCAAAATATTTAAAACCCGAATTGTGTATTCTTCAGAATCTTTGTCAAAATACAATGGCGCATATTCGTAGACTATTTTAAGTCAACTTAAAAATAAAAGTATACCCGCTATTTTGGACAATTTTAACAATGATTAAAATGTCAAAAAGCTAATTTTAATATCAAGTTTTTTTTAAAAGTCGCAAAATTAAGAAGCGAACAACTTTCAATTTTGTGACGTTTTGAAAATTTTGCGCCTTTCTCTATATTTTTCGACCATCTTTAGAGACGCAAAATATTGTAAATTAGGCGATTTTCTCTATATTTTGCCCTTTTTTGAAAAGGCTCAAAAATTCTGAAAGTCGTTTTTTTTTTAAATTTTAAGCCTTTTTCTATATTTTGCGGCTGACGAATAATGAATTGTTGTCCCACATTTCTAAATTTTTTATCACATTTTTATAATGCAGTGACCTAATTGTATTCAATATTCAATCATTTTTTTGTCGATTTTAAAATAGAAATTCAACATAAATCTATAGCTGCGGTGAACTGGCGAGGGTAATTTGTTTTACTTATTCGTTGACATCAACGCATTCAATCTGTTCAGATAGGAATGCCGAATCAGAACGGCGGATGAGATCTTTACATAGGCAATATTTACTCTCGTACGTTTGCCATTTACCAAGAGGTAGCGCGGTATAGACAAATATTTCTATGAAAAGATGTTGTTAGCCGTAGTCCAGGCTTAAACCTGGAACCTTTCGGCTAGCAGTCCAACACACTAGCCGCTACAAAATAAACCAAGTATTATTTTCCGATGAACATCTGTTGCTGCAATTACTGTGCAAAAAATAGTTACTTACTACAACAATAAATGTTGAATAATTATTATAATTGGAATTATTCCAATACCTGGGTACACCGAAAAAAATACATACAATTTATGAATTTGTTCACCAATGTTATGAATTACCATTGGAACTCAACCAATGACCAAATTAATCCAATTTATGAATCGTTATGAAATTTTAAACTATTTCAAAATTAAAAAAAATATATTTTTTTTTCTTGTATTATTATTTTTTATATTATTATACTACTTTTTTTATTTTATTTTTTTTAACTACTTACATTTTATTTTATATCTATTCTTACTGTTGCTGCTGTTTGTTGTTGGGCGATGTTAAGTACACACAAAAAAAATATCATTTCCTGTAAACACTTTCTCAAACAAACACTAAAGTGTTTGCAAGCTCATATGTAGGAAATAATCGAAGTGTTTCTCACAAATGATCAGTAGTGTTTCCCACAAATAATTGTAGTGCTTCCCACAAACACGAAAGGTGTTACCCACAAATACGAAAAGTGTTTCCCACAAACACGAAAAGTGTTTTCCACAAACACGAAAAGTGTTTCCCTCCAACACGGAAAGTGTTTTCCACAAACACGAAAAGCGTTTCCCACAAACCCGAAAAGTGTTTCCCACAAATATTTGAAGTGTTTCCCAGAAATATTTCAAAATTTGGTAGTGTTTGCCAAAAAGACTTGAAGTGTTTCCGGCAAAAATTTGTAGTAAAATTTGTTGTAAAAAGTCATCTAAACTGACTAGGTTTTCGTCAGATGATTTGCACAGAATTGCGGCAGTGTTTCTGCAGTCATCTGTTTTGAATGATGTGAAGACCGATTATGATGAATTGATGGCAGTGGCTATAGATAATAATAATTAGCTTCAGATGTCGCACAATAAGAAAAAGTTGCTCCTTATTCGACAAAAGAAGCTTATACACGTTTATTCGTGCAAGTGTTGCATGACACGGATAAGTTCAATTGTTCATCTTTTATCAGAAGCTGTACGACTTTTGGGGCAAACATTTTCAATGTAGCATTTTTTCCGAGAAGCTATTAGTATTTAGGACAAACACTTTTAAAATAGATTGCGTTCTGGGAAACACTTAGTGTTTGCCCAAAAGAAATATCATATATTTATTACTTATCTTAAACACTTTCATTATTTAATGGTAACAAATGAGTGTTTGGGAGTAATAATTGAAGTGACTTTTATAAAGTGTTCTTGGGAAACATTTCAAATGTTTTTAAGAAATTAGATATTGTTGTGTACAAACACTAGAATTGTGTAATTGTTTGCAATAAGCCATTATTATTTATGACTAACAATAAGTATTTCTGGCAGCCAGTATGTATTTACCAGAAGAAACCGATAGCTTCCCACAAATAATTTATAAACATTCCTTTTTTAGAGTGTACCTGCGGCGCACGTTTCTTTGGAGTTGTAAACAACAAAGGAAACGATTTTCTTTATAAGTACGAAATGACATACGAATAAAAAAATCTAAGAATTGTTTCTGCCATCATTGACTATCGACGAGTAGTGAAAATAATCACTTTACGTCATGACGCATGACGCGTCAGTAAAATAAAAATATATATTTATAGAAGGGTCCAAATGGCTGCTGTTTCACACATGCAATCATACACAAATACTAAAATACATACCTACCTACTTTGTGTCTTTGTATGCTCCTTTTTGTGGACTGGTTTTTTATTTTCAGTATCACCTTTATGCTCGGCTGAATTGCACGTGACGTGAAGGCTGTGCTGCATATGAATACCTTAATGAACGCAATTCATAACAATTATGAACGCGTTTATTATATCAATTTCGTTCATAAAAAGAATAATTTTTCCATATATATTATGAACGGTGTCTCAATTAGCGGCGTTCATTTCATTTATGAACAACATTTTTTCTGTGTACTCAACAAAAAAAAAAACAAAGTTCAGAAAAAAATTTTCAATCGAAACAAAAAAATAAAGTTCAAAAAATTAACAATATATTTGGGTTTTCATTCTGATCAAGTAAGCTCATGTAAAAAATATTTTGAAAATAAATTGTTTAAATCTGTGTATCAGAACATTATTTTTAAATTTGAAATTTGAAATACAACACTTTTAAAAATACAAAGTTTTTGTTTCGTTCAGTTCCCCTGGTAAATACAAATAAACTTGCCGCAAATGTGTTAGTAATGCTGTTATGACACTGGCTTTAAAAAAATACACGAATTGACTAATATTGTGTGAATGAAACAACGATTAAGAGAAATGGATAAACATTTTTACTTTGAAGCTTAATATATATGTCTCATTTTATTTCAACTTGCTAGATACTTTTTAAGCATGAAAAAAAGCCAGTGTCATAACAGCATAAGTAAAACATCACATAAGTTGCATTATTTAAGAGATTTTTCCATAAACACCACGAAAAATATCATATTTGCAGATTTCCTGCAACTACTAATGGAATATGTAGACTTTCTCCACATGTGGGCATTTCCAGAAAAACTTCAACAACGACCGAAAAATTCAAAATGCTGAAATCTTTAAAACAACGATGGATTTGAAATCTCTAATATCTGAATCTAAATATCTGAAAAGAAATTTCTATTCCGGTTACGTATTAAAATATACTCATAAAGTTACGTTACTATGCAATATGTAAATATACCCATTTTTAAAGTATTTTGATTAACCATATTAATTAACTTTAAAGACATACAGATACTAAATATAATTTTCTGTTTTTTCAGGTAACAGTAATAATTATTTCTAAAGCTTAAAAATAATGATCCATATTAAAATAACGGAAAAATTTAGATTTTTTTATAAGAGTTTTCAATGTCCCGCCCGGAACCAAAAAGATACATTTATTACCATAGTAAACTGAATTTTTGTTTTTTAAAGTGTTGAATCTAATGTTTCTAAAGCAGAATTTTCTAGGCATTTACAAAAATATAAACATCTTAATTGAAATCTGTCTCGTCCGGAACTTTGATTACCAAAAGTGTAAAACTACAACTACTACAAAACATATCAAAAAAAAAAAAAATTCAAAAAAAGTTTAAAAAAATTTAAAAAACTTTAAAAACATGTGGACATTTGAATAGTACATCACTTTTTATTTCGAAATAATCATATACAAAATTATTTTTAGCAAAAAATCGTAGTGCAAATTTCCATACGGAACGTCCGGAATTTTTCTGTGATCCTTCTATGAACAAAATGTAAATATACATAGAAAGCACACGATTTCAACTATTTTTAAAATATTAAAAAAAACCATTTGTACGCAAAATTCGCTGACTTTTTGGAATATCCATATTACACGCATAGAAATCTATTGTTACTTTTTACAATATGCCATTGTCAGCTCTGTATGTGCCTCTTAAAACAAAATGTCAAAATAATATTTTCAAATTATTGTTTATAATATTTCAAATCGACGTGCATCGAATATTATTAAATGGTGTAAGTTACATGTTTATACAATTAATATGTTCAAAAATTGCAAAAGAACTTTATGTAATGTCATCTTTTGTATGATGCCTTCGACTCAGCATGTGTCATTTGTGCAGATATACAAATGTTGCACGGTCACCACAGCAATGTTGCAGGTGTGAAAGTAATATTTAAAAATATTGTTAAATAAAATATATTGCAATGTAAAAAGGCTGTTTTTCATTTCAAATAATTTTAAGAATTAAAAATATAACTGACAATTTCATTGCATTAAATTTGACAATGTCGATTTTTAAAAACAACAATCGAATTATATTTTGAAAGTAACAATCATATTTTCATACCAACAATAAAATGACAATGGGTTCTATTTTGAACATGCCTATTATTATTATTTTATTGTCGGATCTAACAATATATTTCTATGAGTGTAGGGATCTCAATCCCGGGATCCCGGGATTTGAGTCAAATTTGAGTTTATACAAAAGTCTTTCAATGTTTTTGTACACATTTTGTGAAAAAGTAAATCTAACTTTTAATAGACTGTAATATTAAAACATTGATGTCAATAATAAAGAACTTTTAACAAATTCACAATTGATAAAAATGAACCCGAAATAGTAAATAATTATAATATCATGACGGTCTCTGGCGAATTAAATCCGGGTTTCGAATAGCGATAAAACTGAAACTGTTGTCTATAAATGTAACCTTTATTAATAACAAAAAACATAAATAAATATAATTTATCACCCTAACATTTTTTCATTTGGGTCTAAAACTAAAATTTTTCACATTCATTACAATGAAATTGTGCGTACTGCAATAAAAAACATTTGACCGAGAATAAATCTTTTTAAAAAATCTAAATTTCAAATAATCAAAATAAAAGTAGTCGGATTACTTTTTTTTGATTATTTTCAAGTAATCAAAATTTTTGATTTCGACTACTAAGAATCGTAATTAAAGTTTTTGATTACGATTCTTTAGTAATCGTAATCAAAAGTAGTCGTAATTCAACCTTTACAGCTCCAATTTGAATATATGAGTTTTGTTTGAGCTTTAAGCAATATAATTGTTTATTATTCAAACATAGATATGGTTATTTTATGTCTTTGCTATAATATTTTTAAATCCCGGGACTAATCCCGGAATCCCGGGATTCAAATTTTTTTAGTCCCGAAATTTCGTCCCTAATCCTATGAACCTCGATATTGACTTTCGTTTTTGTACCGCCCACTATTTTATTTATATCTCATGACCTACCGTAAAGAATTGCATATTGCAGATGCTTAGTCCTATTTAAATACTATATGTACAAAAAAAATCAAATAAATTCATTAATGTTCCTTCGAGATATTAAAGTTTTAAGCGTACAAATGTCCCGTCCGGAACCCCAGGAAATGCCCATATGCAAACAAAAAACTTTTCCAAACAATAAGTGAAAAATGTTTGACCTGAGCAATTTGCAAATAAAAGAAATTTGCAAATATCTTTGTTTTTTAGTGTGAAATAAGCTTTATTACGATAATCTTTCGTTGTTTGTATATACAAGTGCATAGCAAAAACGTAAGAAAAGAAATATTGCATTTGTATATCATCACTATTAATAAACAATAAAATGTTTCGATACTGTTAAATACTGGAGACGAAGTTGCTAGGTAAATAAAAAATTAAATTAGAAAAATTTAAGCACACTCAAGTCCCCTTCCTGTTAATAATTATTCCTGTTTTTACATTCGTTATTTATGCCAATATATTGCAGACTTGTTTCGTTATACGGTCCTTTACTAATCACCGATTAATTTAATCGCAGACTTAACCTGAATTGTGTGCACGTGCCCTTTGCCACGTGCACACGTTGAGGGTTTTGATATTTTACAGACTAAAGCGTTTCTAACGAATTTGATTTTTATGCATTCGTTGTTCGGGGCGTCCAATTCATTTCAATTGATTCCTGACGACAGTCTCAGACTTGGAATAATAAATTATTTTTCAAGGGATGCATGCTGATGATGTGTGAACAGAAATGTTTGTTTATGTCGCACACAATTTGTTCCATAATCCAAATAAATGTATTGTGAAAACAGACGTGGGCGCCATGAATTCATAAAGGTTAAGTTAATCCTTAGATATAGCTTACGTTGATTCATAAAATTATTAAAATTATTGTTCTAGTATTTTTTTTAATTAACCAAAGATCTTAAAAGTTAGTTTAATACATAAAAATAGAGTATTCATACGATATGTAGAAACCTGGAAATGGCTAAATTTTGGAATCCTCAATGTACTGATTCCAAATAAAAACGAGTTGGGAAAGTTAGGTCACATGGGTAAGTTCGGTCACATGAGGCGGATTTTTATAGTTGGTCGGGCCCAACTATGGAATACCCTACACCTTTGGTGGTGATATTAATGAGGAATATTTAATTGTATACCTTAATTTTAAATTTTTAATTATGCTGAACTTCCCCACCCTCAGAATATTATTCATATATCAGAAATTTACGTCTTATATCCCCATAAATTAAAAAATTTATATAAAGTATAAAAAACTAAAAAAAAAATTTGAAAAATATAATTGGGCGGACCACGCCTATATTTTAAATTTTGAAAGGCTAATATTTCATAGATTTGATTTTAATAATTTACGAATCAAATTTCCACTATGAAAACCCGGGAAATAATGAAAAAAAAAGTGGGCGGATCACGCCCATTTTTGGACCACATAGTTTTAGGTAAATTCTAACAATACCTTTTAAATTTTATAACAATACCTTGAATACTTTTCGAAATATTCGTTTCGAAAGAGTTATATAAAAGTGACTTGTATGGGAGGTGGGCGTGTCCGTTGACTGATTTTTCTCATTTTCAAACTCAGTTCCTACTTTTGGCTAAAATATATTGAGACGAAATTTCATCGCATTCTGATCAGTATTTCTTAAGTTATTCTGTATTCGGACAGCAAGACAACAAGACGGACAGACAGACAGACAGACAGACAGACAGACAGACAGACAGACGGACAGACGGACATGGCTAAACGGACTCGGGTAGTGATGCTGATCAAGAATATATATACTTTTCCATACCGGACACGCCTCCTAAGGAGCGTTACAATATATGCACAAAGTTAATATACCCTGTACCTCATAGGTGTAGGGTATAATAAATTATAATTTCTTATAGTTAAAAAATTTACAAAAATGTTTGTTATCAACAATACTCTTGAAGATAAAACTAAAAAATCACATTAAAAAAAAAATGAAATATTCATTAATTCATCAATTCATTAATAACACTGTTCGGCAAAATCAGCACTTTTCATTCATACCATTTCTACATAACTGCCGTTTTAGTTTTTCCCCATACGTAACGTTTTTGAGTAAAATGAAATTAGTAATTTTTCATTTTTCAATGCATGTTACAAAAAACTGAACAGTCATTAAATAAAAATTAAAACAGTTATTGTACATGAACCAATCAAGGAATGTTATGGCTTTAACAAGAAAGTACACTTAAGACCGTATATCGTGAAATTCCTCTGTATATGTAAATTGTATATGAGGTATTTACATAAGTGGTTCTCAGGACAGGACAGCTTAGATATATAAGTAATCTAAGTTTCATTGATCTAGCTCTTCTAGTTTTTCTGTAATCGTGATTTCAACAGACAGACGGCCATCTCTAAATCGACTCAGGAGGTCATGCTGATCACTACTTTTTCGTACCGGATATGCTTCCTTCTGTGTGTTATAAACGGCGTACCAAACTCAATATAGCCTTTGACTCTTAGTGTAGGATATAAAATGCGAAAAGGCAGAGTCTAATTATAGCCGTATTTTAAGTTTTCACTTTATATTTTTTATCTCACTTCACCAATTTTAATTTTATTTATACTGTTCGATGTACTTATTTAGTATACCGACACTAACGACTCAAAACACTTATTTTTGCACGAACGGTTCACTACAAGCGAAAAAAACAAATTTAATTTGATTTTCGACGTCGATATTTTTAATGAAGTTTAGGTTTTGGTTTCACATTTTTCATCTTGTTGAATCATAAAGGACCGAATTGCGGCTAATTCAATGTCGATTGCTTCCAATCGATCTCAATTCATTTATTTGTGATTTGATTTGTAATTTAATCGAATTTGCTTTCGTTGTAACCACAACAAAAACATAAGGTGTGTAAATTATATACAAATAAACGTGAGATTAAACATTATGTGACATGTATTCTAAAAGGTTGCGTTTAAAAATATTGATAGAGAAAGAAAATGATCTCTAATTGGAAGAGTATTCCAATAACGAGCAGTTCTGATATGAAATGATCCTTCAAATAAAAAGTAGCAAATTCTAGGAAATATAATTTGAGGGTTTCTAGTTGAATGAGAAAAAAATATATTGTTTGACAAGATATTTAAGTAATTGGTTTTTATGCTGATATAAAAAAACAACAATTAGATTATTGTTGCAATACGAAAGTGGAGACATGCTTACGTATTCCTAAATTAAACAAATATCGAATTATTTTGTTAAATAAAAGCTGTATTATTTTTATATTGTATGATAGGTTACCAGAAAAAACTTCGATGCAATAAGTTAAAGTAGAAAATAACAAAGCATGTACTGCCTTATACTTAACATAAAAGGCAGAAGTTCAAACTATATAATTTTCTTAAATTAAAATTTAATTTAGAACTTAGACTATTAATGTGCTCATCGAAGGTTAGTTTATTATCTATAGATATATACATATACATACATAAATGTTTACTCCTAAACATTTAAGCAAATAACCAAATTCAATATAAACATTATTAATTTGTATATTGCATTTGGTTGAATAACTTAAAATTGGTTGAAATATGACTTTTAAAAACCATTGCCTTAGTTTTTGTGGAATTAATAAATACTTAAGCCATTAAGTGTCATCCAATTACATAATTATATTAAAATTGATTGATGCTTCTAACACATCTAAGAACTGGTATTCACCAAAAAATAAAAATTGAATATCATTTGCATACAAAAAAGGATGAAATCATTTACATACAACGTAAAGAGAATAGGACCCAATACAGAGCCCTGTGGAACACCACTACTGAAATCTAAAATATCTGTGTTGGTGTTTGCGCAACTTACAAATAGTTTAGAGAATTTGAACTTTGAAAATAATTTGTTTAGAATACGATCAAAATCTTTCGACAAGTCTAACAGTAACAGAACACACAGTTTATTAATATTCAGATTCTTTCTGACTGCATCAGTTAGTCCCAGTAACAAAGAAGTAGTATTAAAGC
This sequence comes from Dryomyza anilis, assembly GCA_951804985.1. Classification (NCBI taxonomy): domain Eukaryota; kingdom Metazoa; phylum Arthropoda; class Insecta; order Diptera; family Dryomyzidae; genus Dryomyza; species Dryomyza anilis. The sequence goes on along the minus strand of OX638132.1, from coordinate 46,410,873 downwards.
CTTTACGGAAACCCGATTGAAAGTTATTAAGTACTGCATTTTTAGACACATGTTCCATAATTTGCAATTTAATTAGAATTTCAACACTTAGATAACGAAGGAAGAACACTTATAGGACGTAGGATTCCAAAAGTACTGAAATTACCTTTTTTTCTTATAGGAACTACCCGAGCTATCTTCCAAGCAGAAGGAAAAACAGATGTTGTAAATATAGTATTAATGAAGTGTACACGCTGAAAAAATAGTACTGACCCAAACAACTTCTGCTGGAAACAATGTCTTGTTTGGGTAATATGTAAATATGAATGACTCAAATATTTTTTATTTGGATGCAAAGAAATCAAATTTGCATGCACATATTACCCAAACAATAAATGTTTTCCTGAAAATAAAATATATTTACGTGACAATAAAATTTAATAATTTAATAAAGTATTGTTTAGATGCAAATATAACATATTTGCATGCACACATTACCCAAACAAAGAATGTTTACCTGCAAATAAAATATACTTACGTGATAATAAAATACATTCCTCAAATAAAATATTGTTTGGATGCAAATAAATCATATTTGCATGCACATATTACCTAAACAAAGAATGTTTACCTGCAAATAAAATATACTTACGTGATAATAAAAAAGCATTCCTTAAATAAAATATGGTTTGTATTCACGCAGAGAAAAAACATGGTTGTGGTGATCATATTTGAAGGGTATCATACTTTGATTGAGGGTTATGGTTGTAGGCAATCAAGTAATTTGTCTAATATGATCCTCAGTGACAATATTGAGAACATTATTACGATCCTCAATGGCAATAGTATGATTTTCAACAACCATACTATTGTCCTCAGTGACCATAACCCGATTTCACACAACCATAATATGGTTCTCAGTGACCATATTATTATTCCACACAACCATACTATGGTTGTCAGTGTCCATATCCAAATTTCGTACAACCATACTATGGTTGTCAGTAACCATATTATGATTCCACACAACCATACTATGGTTGTCAGTGAACATATCCAGATTTCACACAACCATACTATTGTTCTCAGTGACCATATTATGATTCCACACAACCATACTGTTATATATTTTGTGAGCGGGGGAGCTCGTCGAAGTAATATAACTCGTGGTTGGCTTAAGACTGGTATTATTATTTATTAGAATCACATAGTGAACATTGATTTGCATTTGTTACTACTTATTTAGTAGTATCTTGAACATTGTATATTTACTTAAATATATAACAACTTTCTCCCAACTTAGCATTTTATATACCAAACCAAACGTTGAACATATTTTAAATATCTCAAATTATATTTTACATAATAAATTATAACCGAAATATTATATTTATTAAAAATATAGAGATATGTATATTTATAAATAATAACTAGTAGGAATACCATAAACTATCAAATATATATATATATATATATATATATATATATATATATATATATATATATATATATATATATATATATATATATATATATATATATATATATATATATATATATATATATTTATATTTATAATATTACAAAACTTACATATTTAATATATTTAATTCTTAGATATCTATTATAATTTGTTTATTTTTTATTCGTTCTGATCTTCTTAAATTAACTTCGTCTTGTTCATATTCAGATCGTTTGCGTTTAACAAAAATCTTTTCATTATTTTCTTGTGGACATCTAGTTCATCTGACTGACTCCATTACTGACTTAATATTTTCTTATCTTATCTGTGATACATGAGCACTTCTATGATATTCATTAACATTTAACATATACATAACATTCCCCAAGGGTCTAAGTACTATGGCAGGAAGGTTAAATGGATAACCTCAAAATTATTCCTAGATTTATATAACACACGATCACCAGGTTTCAGTTTTATTAACTTTTTTCTCAGTTGCATGTTGTTTCCATTATTATACATCTTATTAAAATTATATGTATTATTCTTACTAATATCCGCCTTCTTTTCAGTATATAAACTATTAAGCAAATTTCTGGTTTTATTTTGAAAAATTAAATCATTAGGACATTGTCCGGTAACAGTCGATAGTGTAGATCGATATTTAAACAACAAATTATTTAATATGACATTAAGCGGCATTGTATTTGTTTAGGGATCTCGAAAGTATTTTTTTAAATATGATTTTGCAGTTTGTACAGCTCTTTCTGCTGCTCCATTAGATTGGGAATGGTAAGGAGGGCTTTTCATGCACAGAATATTATTAGATTTGTAAAAATTAGTAAAACCATCGGAACTAAACGGTGGCCCGTTATCCGAAACTATAGTTTTCGGAATCTCAAAATACGAGAATATCCCTCTCAATTCAATAATAACATTTTCTAGCTTTGTCGGTTTCATTAATTTGGTATCCAACCATTTCGAATAAGTATCTACAATAATTAAAAATCTTTATTTCGAAAATGAAAAAAAATCCATATGAATTCTTTCAAAAACAAAACATGTTGTTGATAAATGGTATGAACGCCGTTAATTGAGACACCGTTCATAATATATATTCAAAAAATCATTCTATTTATGAACTATTCTTCGAATGTACAATTTGAGCGAAATTGATATAATAAATGCGTTCATAATTGTTATGAATTGCGTTCATTAAGGTATTCATATACATATTTTGACGCAAAGCAGCGCAGCCTCCACGTCACGCGCAAAAAAGTGGGCGGAAAGTGATAAAAAGACCGAAAAAAAATTTTATTGCAGAAATCGGTAGCAGACATCAAGGGAAATCGAATGGTACCACTCTCAGTGGTCCCTGACCCCCAAAAGGGGGTCAAAAACCACTTTTTGTCCAAATTTGTTTTATTGCGGAAATGGATAGCGAACCTCATTAGAAGACTAATGGTACCCTTTGGAGTGGTCCATAACCCCCAAAAGGGGATCAAAAACCCATTTATGACCCAAAACTTTTTATTTAGGAAATCGAGAGGGAACATCATTATAAGGCTAAAGGTACCCTTTGGAGTGATCCATGACCCCCAATAGGGGGTCAAAAACCCATTTATGACCTAACAATTTTTATTTCGGAAATCGATAGCGGACATCATTAGAACGCTAATGGTACCCTTCGGAGTGGTCCAGGTCCCCCCAAAGGGGGGACCTGGACCGGTCTTTTTATCATTTTCCGGTCTTTTTATCATTTTCCGCCCACTTTTGCCCACCCACCCACTTTTGTCCATCCACATTTTTCCAACCACTTCCGACCAACTCCCACATCAAGCAAACGAACGGACAGACAAATTAACAAGCGATCAAATGAACAATCGTCAATCGAACAAACGAACAAACTAACGAACGAACGAGCTACTCGAACAACGAACGAGCAATCGAGCTACTCGAACAAACGAGCTTCTCGAATAGCTCGAACAAACGAACGAACAAACTACCCGGGTTTTGCGAACTACCCGGGTAGCTCGAACATTTAATACTCGGGTTTTTCGAGTATTTGAACTACCCGGGTTACCCGGGCTTTCGAGCGCCCGGGTACCCGGGCTACTCGTATGAAATCGAGAGCTCTGATAAATAGATATTTTTATTTTAATGACGCGTCATGCCGCATGACGCGTAGTAGTTAGGCCGCATGACGAGCAGTGATTATTTTGACTACTCGTTGCGACGCGTCGATAGTCGCTGATAGCAGATATAATTCTAAGTTTTTATTATTCCTATGTCATTTCGTACAAATAGACCGAATCGTTTCCTTTGTTGTTTACAACTCCAAAGAAACGTGCGCCGCAGGTACTTAACATCACGTAACAACATACAGCAGCAATAGGCAGCAACAGCAAGAGTAGATATAAAATAAAATGTAAGTAGTTTAAAAATAAATAAATTAAAATAATAAAATACAAAAAAAATAATACAAGAAAATAAAAAAATATATTTTTTTTTATTTTATGATTTTTATAATATTATGAAAGCGTTCATCAATATTATGAACTTATTCATTACGGTTTAATGAACGATTCATAAATTGGATGAATTTGGTCATTGGTTGAGTAATAATGAATAATTCATAGAATTGATGTACAAATTCATACATAGTATGAACTTTTTTTTTCTGTGTGTAATTGCAAAACGACAAATATCGTTTATAAAGTGTGGATACATTTACGACCCTTTTTCCTTTTTAGTGCAAGCCTATTCGCTATTTTTTCCCGCCCACATTGAACGTTGTGCCATGCCACTTTTCCATTCCTTACATTCTACGTAACATCCATTGTTTCGATTTGTACAACTCAGCTCTTATTAAGTCAGGAGTTAGCATTTTTAAAATTTTAGTTATATGGGAGGTGCCACGCCCCATTGTCCAATTCCGCCCACATTCTACGTGACGATTACAATGTTTAATATAATCTTTTGTTTCGATTTTTATAACTCTGCTTTTAAGTTTTAGTTATATGAGAGATGCCACGCCCCGTTGTGCAATCCCGCCCATATTCTACGTGACGATTGGAGTTTTAAATATGAACATTTGTTTTAATTTTTATAGCTCAACTCTTAGTATGTCAGGAATTATATCAATTTTAAAGTTTTGGCTATATGGGAGGTGCCACGCCCTTTAATCCAATCCCGCTCACATTCTACGTGACGATTGGAGTTTGTAATATAAACCTTAGTCTACTTTTAGACTGTCAGGAGTTACAACATTTTTATAGTTATAATCATATGGAAGGGGACACGCCCTTTTGTCCAATTCCGCCCACATTTGTAAAAAGATAAACAACTACAATATACGTCACTGAGCCAAATTTCATGACTGTTATTTCACCCATATTTTTAATTAAAAGTTCAATTTTGCCACGCCGATTTGTGTACCTAAGGAGGCGAATTTCAAAAAAATCCCTTCGTAGTGCACACTAAACATCTGCATGAGTGCATTCGTTTCATAACATACAGTAGTGCACAGTACTTTATTGAACACCGCATGATCGACTCATGTAATTGAAAGAGAGTATAATAGAATGAACTCAAAAGAGAAAACGAATATTGCACAACATTCGTTTGCTTAAAAACACTGCAGTCCTTGAAATTGTAGAAAACTGGTTTTGTTTCTAAAATCAAAACTAAAACAATAGAATCTTTATAAAATGCAGCGAGTGCTCCGAGTGAAGTAATGAATATTTTTCGTTTGTCGTTGTTAAATTTTGTTTTATTTCATGATGGTGGTTAATCAAATTATTTTATTTTCGTAAATCAAGTCTCATTAATTTTTGTTGTTTTCATATAATTTTGTGTTTAAATCATTCCAAATTGGAAGTTTTTACTAGAATTATTTGTTTTCTAAACAAATTGAATAATTTTATAACAATATATGTAAAGAAATGTAAGAGATAAAAGGTTTCTCATTAACTCTCACTAAATGACATTTATTAAATAAATCAGTAAAAACCAAAAATTAAAATAAAGTCTGAGAGCAAACTCTATTTTTAAAAATTTTCGGTTGCGGTTAAACAGCGAGAGATATAAAGGTTTTCAAAATATATCTCTCATTAGTAATTTTTGAGAAGCTGAAAGCGTTGATACACAATCCTCTTTTCATATGACTCTTAATATTCGAAATCAACATATTTGATCAAAACATTTTATTCCGCAAAAACAGCAATTTTCGAAAAATTTAGAAAAAAAATGTGGTTAAAAAATGTTTGAACGCCTAAAAAAACACCGCAATGGTCAAAAATCACCATTTTACAAAAAATATTCGACAAAAACAACTATGTTCGAGAAATTTTGAAAAAAAAAATTGTTAAAAAAATGTTTGGAAGACAAAAACAACGCAATGGTCGAAATCACCATATTCCAACAAAATTCCATATAAATGATTCCATATAAATGAGACCAATTGAATTTTCTGTCTACTAACAACTATTTACCAAAGACCTTAAAAAAAGGTTTTCGTATAAATCTCAACCAAACCCTTTTATATTTTTTAAAAATGTAATATCTCTCAGTGAAAATCCAAATAGAAATAAAAATTAAAAGTTATTTCTGATTTTAATTAATGATATAAATTATATACATTTATAACAATTAGTTAATATCAAGGATTGAAACCGTAACCGAAAACGATATCCGTTTAAAACCGTTTCATTTTTAAAACCGAAACCGTAACCGAAACCGTTATACGAAAATCAGAAATAAACCGATATCCAATACCGATATAAACGGTTTCGGTTTTATACCGGTTTAAAACGGTTTTTAAAAAAGTATACAAAAAACCAGGAACATATATTTTATTTTATATAGAAGATCTTAAGTAAAATTTCATTAATTAAAATTTGGAGTTCCCAAAATAAACATTTTTGGTTGTACAAAAATTCACATGTTGTTATTTGAGAAACAATATTTCCAAAACAACGGTATTTGGTCTAAAATTTGTTTTTTGTTTCATTAATCGAATTAACAACAAAACACCAGCAACTCCAAGCAAAATTTTAACGTTAAAAAATGATTAAAATTTTAATAATATTGGTTTTTTATTTATTTTATTAGTAAAATATATAGGGGAGCTTGAGGTAAAGTGGAACAAGTTTTGAAAAGTTAATTTGAATATATTTTAAATTCTTTTAAATGATCTATTCAATAGAATACCATTTATAAGTCTTCTAATAGATTTTTGACTGATGTTTCAAAACAGCTTAATTTCGGACATAAACAAAACAAAGTAATGCAAAAAAAAAATGTAAAAAAGTTTCAAATTATTAACATCTCAGTACCTATTATAGGAAATACGAAAAATGAAGTGCAACTTAGACAAGTTTAAACATTTCAAGTATAAGGCAGATATTTGTTTACATTAGTGATGATTAAAAATTTCTTGTTCTTGCATCTTGTTCTTGCATTTTTTTTTTGCAAGAACAAAAGCGAGAACAAAATCGAGATTTCGCAACAAAAAAAAGGACAAGAGCAAATGGAAGACTAAGACTGCAAGAAAAGGAAGACTCTTGCGTTTTTTTTTTTATGATTTTAATGTATTTATTATGTTTTTAAGATAATAATGATATACAAAAGAATTCATGATATTACTAAACATTGAACAATAAGTAACAATGGAAAGCGTGCAAAATATTTATGAACGTGAACATTAATGAAGATGTGTGTTTTTTTTTTGTTTTTGCCGAATTCTAAAGAATATAAGCATCTTAAAAATAAGACCTGTGAAGCACTTTTGAAGCGGTAAATAGCTTTAAAAGTGCTTCAAAAGTCGCTTCAAAAAGATAAAATAGACAAAACAATATTTTTATACCCTACACTAAGAGTGAAAGGGTATATTCAGTTTGGTACGCCGTTTGTAACACCCAGAAGGAAGCATCTCCGGTATGGAAAAGTATATATATTCTTGATCAGCATGACCTCCTGAGTCGATTTAGCGATGTCCGTCTGTCTGTCCGTCTGTCTGTCTGTCTGTCTGTCTGTTGAAATCCCTACTACTTTTAAAATGGAAGAGCTAGATAAATGAAACTTATAACTTAGATTACTAATATATCTACGCTGTATGTACGCTGTATGTGCGAAAAAAAAAATTGGCGAGATCGGTCCATTGTGACCTATGATCGGACCACCTATGTTCAAATACCTCATATAAAATGTACATAAAAGGATCAATTTTTAATTATGTATACGTGCTTAGGTAAACTTTTTTTGGTAAAATATATATTGACTCATGCTCAAATACATGATAATAATATTTTCCGGCGAAAAGACTTGTGGTTCACAAAAAAAAATCGAAATTCGGTACACTTACCCATTTGTAAATATGGGTATCAAATGAATGGAAATTCTTCAGCGATTGAATGTTTGTAGTTATTTTCAGAATTCGTATACCCTGGTGACCTATATATCACTTTGAATGGTAACTACACATATGTATAGGGTATTTATAGTCGGCTTAGACCGACTATAATTTTGATAATCCTAACTATCATAATTACACCTACTTTAAAATTTCCCATGTGATCTAACCTTCCCAACTGGTTTTCTCTTTTCTTCGCTACGCAAGTTCGTACATCGATTGTGCATATGCACTGTGCTTATGCACATTATTATTTTTGTTTTACTTTTATATATAGTTTTTTTGTTAATTGTAAAATCATGAAGTAATAAAAAATAATATATTAACATTTTCACGGTGTGATATATTTAGCTGTGTTTTTCTTTTTTCACAAATCCGCTGATTCGTCTGAAAGTGCAACAACAACAAAAATGCGAATAAAGCAGCATCCAAGCTTTTGATAGAATTTTGGCGGGAAATTTTTTGTACCACAAAGAGAATTCGTTGTTGTTGCCAACTAGAGAGCTGTACTAGATACATACATGTAGTGTGGTGCCGTGCGTCTGACCGTTGTCATGTGACTGTCTCTTGTCATGCGTCTGTCCGTTGTCATGCGTCTGTCTGTTGTCATGCGTCTGTTTGAGGGTTGTCGTTGTGAAAGTGTGTGTATACGAATCGTAATCGTTATTGTTATATTCTCTTCTTTCTGTTAGTATTCGCTTAGTAGCGTTTGAGTTTGTGCTCGCATGGTGTTCGCAAAGAAAAATGTTACTCTGCAAGATATTATTTGAGTTCTCTTGACATACGCTATGTGTAGCATACGGATTTTTTATATCTGTGACGAAAACAGATATATGCTTATACGAAATATTCCTTATATTTATTGTATATGTATATCGTATACTGTATATCGTCGTTGTAGAACGAAAAGTCACCAAATACATTTTTATGAAAAACTAAATTTTCGAGTTTGTTGGTTAATATTATAAAAAGTAATTGATGCATTTTTAAAGTTGAAATATCAATTGATAGATTTACATTTTCTTATCATGTGGTAAAAAAATGGAGATCATCGATTAAAAATTGACAGATACATAAAGATGTTTGTAAAAAATATTTAGCATTTTGAAAATGTATTTGGTGACTTTTCGTTCATTTTATTATGGCCTTGAGATTTTGAATTGTCTTGTCAACATCACTTGTTTTATACAATTATTTTTTTATTTGTTAATTCTTGTTAAAATATAATTCAAATTTTTATGTTATTGTATTTTTTTTGTTAGTAAAATGTTGAAGAAATTGAAAATATGGAAAATAAGTAACTTAAATACAATTAGTGTTCAAATTCTATTCGTTTTCATAATTAATATGCAGTTTAAGATATTTGTCCTCGTACTTTATTTAAAATTTAAAAGATTAAGATTAACATTTCTTGCCTTGCTCTTGCAAATGATCATCACTAGTTTACATATATTGCAGTTCACAGAATTGTTGAAATTTAATGTCTTTGGCTTTTATGGATGAAAATTGTACAAAATTCATCTTCTTTTCAATTCAGATCATATATCAGGTGAAGTCAATATGTTGCTTTTCATTGGTTTGTGGTCACGAAATTTTAAATTAAATTTTTTTTCTTGACGTAATCAATTAAATAATTCATATAACACAATATTTTTACTAAAATAACAACAAACATTGTTTAAATTACGTTTCCCACTTTACCCCAGTATCATAATTTGATCATAATTTAGCACCATATAAAAAATGTAAAATTATTTGAAAAATATGGAAATAAAGAAAATGTATACAAAAACCGAAATCAAAACCGAAACCGTAACATGGAACCGGTTTACCGAAACCGTTTCGTTATAAAAGCTTAAAACCGAAACCGTTACCGAAACCGAAACGCGGAAAAAACCGAAACCGAAATCGAAACCGTTATTCGTTTAGGTTTCAATCCTTGGTTAATATTAAATTTGTCTTTTGATTTAATAATACTTGGTATTAAACATTTAAAACTACCTGTTGCATGCTCGCAGCATGCATAATCTCTGCTTTCGTTTACTTAGTTGAATATTCGCTGCACTCGGTGTACCTTACTACAGCGAGTAGTGCAGTTCAAGCACTTTTGTTCTACTATACAAATGTTTTGTAGTAATGCAGTAATGTTTTGACTCTCTTTTGTTTTGAACTCATTTGTAAAACGAATGATCAAAGCATGCATATATTAGTTTTTTAAGCTGTAAGTACAAGACAGTAAGTATTCAAAAAACAAGGGAATGGCTTGAAACGCGTTTCAAGCATATTCATGCAGATGTTTAGTGCACACTTACGTCGAGAGACGTTGAAATATTAATTGATAGATTTACATTTTCTTATCATGTGGTAAAAATATTGAGATTATTGATTAAAAATTGGCAAATACATAAAGATTTTTGCAAATGAATATTTAGCATTTTGGAAATGTATTTGGTTACTTTTCGTTCTACAACGACGATATGAAATTTTGTAGTTTTATACATTAAAAAACTTCGTCACGCTAAAAAAAAAAAACTCAACTGCTCTCCGCTATAGTCAAAATAAAAGTGAGAAAGAGAGAGTAAAAAATGTCATTAAGTGATAATTATATGGTTGTACATAATAAATTACTATATTATGATCAGTCAGTATCATAGTATGATTGGAATTGACCATATTTTGTTCGTGCAGTCTTTATCGTAATCATAACATGGTTCTTATCAACCATATTTTGGATTTTCAAGAATACAATCATATTATAATAAATTGTCTACTATAATATGATTTCAGCGACCTTATTATTGTTGAAATATAATTGTAAATACCATACTTTGATTGTGACAACCATCTATGATTGTAAAGAGCATTGCATGGTTGCCGTAATCATGTCGCAACCATATTATTTCTCTGCGTGTGCAAATAAATCATATTTGCATGCACATATTACCCAAACAAAGAATGTTTACCTGTACATAAAACATACTTACGTGATAATAAAATAAATTCCTTAAATAAAATATTGTTTGGATGCAAATAAATCATATTTGCATGCACACATTACGCAAACAATAAATGTTTCCCTGCAAATAAAATAAACATTAATATTTAAGTATTTATTTTTTACAATTACCTATAACTCTTCAGAAATTATGGTAAATAAATTTTACATTACGATTATATTATAACCAATTTGCATACGTATAATTTGTGTTATTCTTGCATATATATTATAAAAAAACGTGTTCCATTTAAACTTTGTAATGAACTCGCCTTTCTTTTTAATTAGTTTTATTAATTTTTCCAGTATGCTACGTGGTGCCTGACACAAAAATCGCGCACTTTAAAATCGAACCACGAGCTGCAAGAACTGCGAATGAACTGAAAGAAACAACGCAATAGAGCAAGAATAAAATATAAGTATAAACGTTCAAATCATTGATGTTTGGGTACAAAGAAATTATGTTTATATACAAACGATTTTTATTTAACGATAAACGAACTATATTTGTGTCAGGAAATTGAAGTATCTCCTCAAACAAAAGTTATTTGGATACAAACAAACATAATTTAAAAAAATCTTAAATGCAAAACCTGTTTGTGTCCAAAAAAATTATAATTCACGTGAAAAGTTATGTTACTTGGTCCGGCGACGCCACACAATTTTGTAAATGCACTCAAATTTTCCTCGCAACCTCTGTAGAAATAGTAATATTGCACTCATCTTTCTTTTTAATTAGTTTTATTCAATTTTTCCAGTATTCTACGTTGAGCCTGACACAAATATCGCGCACTTTAAATCGAACCACTAACTGCAACGAATGCGAATGAACTGTTAGAAACAACGCAATAAAGCAAGAATAAATTAGAAGCAGAAACGTAGAAATAATTCTTGTTTGGGTGCAAACAAATTTTGTTTGTTCATTTACAAACAATTCTTATTTAACCAAAAACAAACTATATTTGTGTCATGCAATTGAAGTATATCTGCTTAAACATTAAACAAAGTTTATTTAAAAACATCTTAAATCCAAATAAAGTTTGTTTGTATCCAAATAATAGCAATTCACTTGAAAACTTATGTTACTTGGTCCGATAACGCACACACAATTTAACACTTTTTACCGCGAAATTATAAACGCACTCAAAATTTCCTCTGCAATACATTCAACTACAAATATAAAATATGTAAAATACATTTATTGCACTTACGCTCTTTCAACTAGTATTATTTGAATGATACTTTGATACAAGACACAATAAGACACAATTTTTAATATATTAAAAATTCATGATTATATGAAAAAATTATTTTTATACATTTCTATTTTCATTATCATTGCAATTAATGTCATCATGATAAAAGGCAGGCTGAGTGTAAATAAAACTCTTATTCAGTTCGTTAAGATCAATTCCTTTAACAGGGCTATTTGATTCTGTGCATCCATTTGTACGCAAAGTATTCCACATACGCTTATTATCGGCATCCTTAAACATACGACCGTGTGCAATTTTTCTAGCTCTACGAATAGTAGACTTCGCTCGATTTCTATATCTACAAAAAATCCTCCAATTCGAGTCACAAAGATTTTCGGTATATGCTTTTAAAGCAAGGTCACGAAGAGATTTGACAAACATTATTTCTTTAGACTTAAACCAACTATTATCATTACAATTAACTTTGTATTTCGAAAATGGAACCATAGAAAAAAGATGATGTACAAAGCTGGGGCCCTATTCTCGAGTTCGTTAGAGATATTTTCATGCGACAATTCTCACTATTTGCCCAAATTCTCGCATGAAAAACAAATTCGTTATTCGTACTGTCGAATGCGACAATTGTCGAATGAAATTGTCGAATTTCCATCGAGTGGTGTTTTTCTGGTGAGATTTAAATCTCGCATGAATAACTAGATCAAAAAAATATATAAAATTGAGGAAAACTGTCATAATTTTGAAAACATATATAACAAAATTGTAAGTAACAACGCATTTATTTAAAATGACTCTTATAACATTAAAATATATCTTTAACCATTATAGTTATCATCAAGTGTAAACGGTTGTCTTCGCTTAGATGCGACTGTTGTTCCGACACCAGGTACAATTTTTATGCAGCATTTATTTGGCTGATGTTTATTTATCGGTCAAGAAAACGGCAGTAATTTATGAATATTAAACACTATACGGACCGATAATTGCTCTACCCCTGCGGGACCACCGTAGGCTGTTCGGCCCTATAACGGGTTAACCACTTGTGAAGCGACCGGCCGCCTACCCCTAAACACAGTAGAAAAGATTTATTTGAATATGTTTGAATGTAATTAAAAAATAATACTAAATCACCATACATGTATTATGATAAAAGTGTAATTAAATTATTGTTCAGATGGCAATAACATAGTACTATGTGAAAACATTTTATATATTCCCCAGCAGAATTTCTCAAACTTATCATAAATATGTTACAACCAAGGATTGAAACCGAAACGAATAACGGTTTCGATTTCGGTTTCGGTTTTTTCCGCGTTTCGGTTTCGGTTACGGTTTCGGTTTTAAGTTTTTATAACGAAACGGTTTCGGTATACCGGTTCCATGTTACGGTTTCGGTTTTGATTTCGGTTTTTGTATAAATGTTCTTTATTTCCATATTTTTCAAATAATTTTACATTTTTTATATGGTTCTAAATTATGTTCAAATTATGATACTGGTGTAAAGTGGGAAACGTAATTTATACAATGTTTGTTGTTATTTTAGTAAACATATTGTGTTATATGAATTATTTAATTGATTACGCCAAGAAAAAAATTTAATTTAAAATTTCGTGACCACAAACCAATGAAAAGCAACATTTTGACTTCACCTGAGATATGATCTGAATTGCAAAGAAGAAGAATTTTGTACAATTTTCATCCATAAAATCCAAAGAAATTAAATTTCAACAATTCTGTGAACTGCAATATATGTAAACTAGTGATGATCATTTGCAAGAGCAAGGCAAGAAATGGTAATCTTAATCTTTTAAATTTTAAATAAAAGATCGAAGACAAATATCTTAAACTGCATATTAATTATGAAAACGAATAGAATTTGAACAATAATTGTAATAATTGTACTTATTTTCAATTTCTTCAACATTTTACTAACAAAAAAAAAAAAATCCAATAACCTAAAAATTTGAATTATATTTTAACAAGAATTAACTAATAAAAAATAATTGTTTAAATCATGTGATGTTGACGAGACAATTTAAAATCTCAAGGCCATAATAAAATGAACGATAAGTCACCAAATACATTTTCAAAATCCTAAATATTTTTTACAAACTTCTTTATGTATCTGTCAATTGATAAGAAAATGTAAATCTATTAGTTGATATTTCAACTTTAACAATGCATCAATTACTTTTTATAATATTAATCAACAAACTCGAAAATTAAGTTTTTCATAAAAATGTGTTCGGTGACTTTTCGTTCTACAACGACGATATACATTATACGGTATACATATACGATATACATATACGGTATACAATATAAGGAATATTTCGTATAGGCATATTTCTGTTTTCGTCACAGATTAAGAAATCCGTATGTCAATAGAACTCAAATAATATCTTGCATAGTAACATTCTTCTTTGCGAATACCATGCGAACACAAACTCAAACGCTACAAAGCGAATACTAACAGAAAGAAGAGAATATAACAATAACGATTACGATTCTTATACACACACTTTCACAACGACAACTCTTCGTTGCTATCCTGTATCATCGCATGGCAACAAACAGACGCATGACAACAGACAGACGCATGACAACGGACAGACGCATGACAACAGACAGTCGCATGACAACGGACAGACGCACGGCACCACACTACATGTATGTATCTAGTACAGCTCTCTAGTTGGCAACAACAACGAGTTCTCTTTGTGGTACAAAAAATTTCCCGCCAAAATTCTATCAAAAGCTTGGATGCTGCTTTATTCGCATTTTTGTTGTTGTTGCACTTTCAAACGAATCAGCGGATTTGTGAAAAAAGAAAAACACAAAAAGCAATATATCAGCTAAATATATCACACTGTGAAAATGTTAATATATTATTTTTTATTACTTCATGATTTTACAATTAAATTAACAAAAAAACTATATATAAAAGTAAAACTCAAATAATAATGTGCATAAGCACAGTGCATATGCACAATCGATGTACGAACTTGCGTAGCGAAGAAAAGAGAAAAAAACATTGTTTTGTCTATTTTATCTTTTTGAAGCGACTTTTGAAGCACTTTTAAAGCTATTTACCGCTTCAAAAGGGCTTCACAGGCCTTATTTTTAAGATGCTTATATTCTTTAGAATTCGACAAAAACAAAAAAAACACACATCTTCATTAATGTTCACGTTCATAAATATTTTGCACGCTTTCCATTTTTACTTATTGTTCAATATTTAGTAATATCATGAATTCTTTTGTATATCATTATTATCTTAAAAACATAATAAATACATTAAAATCCTTCCTTTTCTAGCAGTCTTAGTCTTGCACTTGCTCTTGTTCTTTTTCTTGCAAAATCTCGATTTTGTTCTCGCTTTTGTTCTTGCAAAAAAAAAATGCAAGAACAAGAAATTTTTAATCATCACTAATGTAAACAAATATCTGCCTTATACTTGAAATTTTTAAACTTGTCTAAGTTGCACTTCAGATGTTTATAATTTGAAACTTTTTTTACATTTTTTTTTGCATTACATTGTTTTGTTTATGTCCGAAATTGAGCTGTTTTGAAACATCAGTGAAAAATCCATTAGAAGACTTATAAATGGTACTCTATTGAATAGATCATTTAAAAGAATTTAAAATATATTCAAATGAACTTTTCAAAACTTGTTCCACTTTACCTCAAGCTCCCCTATATATTTTACTAATAAAATAAATAAAAAACCAATATTATTAAAATTTTATACCGTTGTTTTGGAAATATCGTTTCTCAAAAAACAACATGTGAATTTTTGTACAACCAAAAATGTTTATTGTGGGAACTCCAAATTTTAATTAATGAAATTTTACTTAAGATCTTCTATATAAAATAAAATATGTGTTCCTGGTTTTTTGTATACTTTTTCAAAAACCGTTTTAAACCGGTATAAAACCGAAACCGTTTATATCGGTATTGGATATCGGTTTATTTCTGATTTTCGTATAACGGTTTCGGTTACGGTTTCGGTTTTAAAAATGAAACGGTTTTAAACGGATATCGGTTTCGGTTTCGGTTACGGTTTCAATCCTTGGTTACAACACAAACAAAAAATTTTAATTGCATTTGAATATATTATTTCTTGGCAGTTAACTTGGTTATAACTATGTTTCAAAATGCTATTCAAATCTAATTATAACGTATGTTCGCAACGCTCGTCTTCATTCGATTAGTTATCGACAGACGAAGTTGGCAACGTTGTGCATCATTTTCTACCTACGCCATCATTTGCCATCGTTTGAACACATTGATATTTAAAAACAAACAAAAAAGAAATTGTATTTAAATAAATGTATTCTTCCAACATTCTTCTTGTATACAAAGTTGGCATTCGTTGAGCAGAATTTTCTATCGACGTCTCTTTTGTCATCGTTTGAAGTACGTATTGGTCCTTTTAAACATACTGATGTTTGAAAAGAAACAAAAAAAATGAAATTAGATGTTAATAAAAGTATTCTTGCAATATTCTTCTTGTATACGTAGTTTACACTCGGTGACCGCCATTTTCTACATACGTGTCTTTTGATGTTTGTTGAGAAAACGTATTCGCATCGGTAATACGATGCACTCAGAAGAAAATGTACCATTAAGTACTTTATGGTACGACCATTGACCTTATGGTTCATGTATTAATAGTTTTTTCTTTTTAAATCAAAAGTTTTCTAATTAATTCAATAGTATTTGAAAAATTCAGTACCATAAATTAAAATATTTCAATTTTATTATTTTAAATAGAATAAATACTGTTGTTTTAATGGTTTCCTCCTATAATAATAAACGTGGTGTAAAAAAACACAAAAACGAATATAAACATGTTCGTTTTGTACGTCATTCTGCGTGTTTACTCAAAATGGTCGCATGTATTTTTTTGTAATATTCCACAATATTAAACGCGACATTGGTAAGGACTCAATAAATTATATTATAAATAACATATTTATTTATATTTATATTTTTATTTATTACAGAAAATAAATAATACATCAAACTTCTATTATGACAACGGACTCAAAAATAACTGCAGCCTCAAGTTCTACAATCAATTATTGGAAACCAAAGCAAACATTAAATGTGTTATAACCTATATAAAATGTGCAGCAAGAAATGTTTTTTTATGTGTGTGTTGTAAAAGTGAATATCAATTTCGACATTTAAATAAAATAATATATACAATAAATTAACTAAAAAATTTTTTGTTTTAATAAATTATTAGGAAAATGTTATTCGACTATACCATAAAATTAATAATACGTATCATTAAATTTTTATAGGTTTTTCTTATTGTAATTAAAATATCACATAAAATTTATGGTACAACCAGACATTGTATTAACAGTTTCAATATTACTGAACTAATGGGACGCATCCTATTGACCAATTTTAATGGTATAAATTATTGTTTTTCTATTGAAATACTATTAATTTACCATGATTTTTTTCTGGGTGTGTCATTTGTAAATTATAAAAATATAGAAATTGTGGTACAAAAAGTACAAATAGTAACAAATAATATCATTTAATAGTGCAGTATATAATTTAATTGTTCCTGAATGTTTTTCTAATTGTAATAATATTGTAAAAATCCGTCAGTGCTTCTATTTTCAAACAGAATTCGGCATGGTTTTTTACAACAGGCCTCGCGAATTCCTTGCCAACGCTATGTGCTGTACTGAAACTTTTACTTGCAGTTTCAATTCAATTATTTATTTATGCATTTAAAAATTTGTATATGAATTCAAATATTATTAATTCTCACTGTGCATGTTTAATGATTTTTAATAAAAATTAATAAAAAAGTCTGTTCTAAAAATAGAACAGACAAAACTGCAAATTAGACGAGTGACGGTTGTGTGGTTCTGTAGCCAAACACCTAGCGTGCTTGTCCACCAACTCCCATCGTTTCTGACGACATGAGTTCAAATCCCAACTGCACCGAGTTCATATATACGAAACATTTGATGTTATCACAACGTCATCACACAAAGATCACTGATGAGGATACTTGGCTGTATCCGAAACGGTCCGTATGACCATTGCCTGTGTTGTGTTTTCAATTTGTTGTTGTTTCTTCAAAAACATTCAATAGAACTTAATCATGACCTGGGCTTTCAGTCAATTAGATGTCGATTCTCTACCAAAAGAGTACATCGAAAATAACCTTCTAAAAAAACAATTTTTTTTTTATATTTTATTTTCAGGATTCCTTTCCAAAAATATTTAGATATGTTTTTATGCAAACATACTATATTT
Organism: Dryomyza anilis; assembly: GCA_951804985.1. Classification (NCBI taxonomy): domain Eukaryota; kingdom Metazoa; phylum Arthropoda; class Insecta; order Diptera; family Dryomyzidae; genus Dryomyza; species Dryomyza anilis. The sequence continues at coordinate 46,392,520 of OX638132.1, read as the reverse complement.
TGAACTGAAACAACTGATATGTTTCATATTTATATTCAGGTCGTTCTAAATAATGTTATGTTTTAAACATATTTATGTTTCGGTTCAAATAGTTATTTTGTTTGGATGTAGTAATTATTATGTTTCTATTAGAAATTAAAAATAATTAATTGAGTATTGACTTAAAATTTTTTTATTGTATCTTTTTTATAATTAACCTTTTTTCATTATATTTTAAGTTAAATTTAAATAAAAGCTTTTACATGAGCTTTCGAGCAACATTGTTTTAAGTGTAAAGCTGTTCTAAGTAGTGGGTGAGAATGTCTTAAAATTACAATTGCAATTTTCTCCAAATCTTTACGTAATAGAAAAAAATTGAGTACGCAGTAAAAATGAGCACCAACGAATTATATAATATTGATGTATTGGATGTCCGTGGCAAAAATAGTATTGGGGGGTGTAATCGATCCAACCCATCGGCTACCCGCCCTCTCCATGAAGGCTGTATAAGTTTTTTATGTTATTATTTAAATTTTGTGGCGTCCAGAATTTTGCAGTTTATTCAAATTTGCGTTGTCTTGTTTATGTATATGTTTTTGATTTAAAATTGTCCTTTGTCTTCTTTAAATAAAAATGCGTTTATAAAAAACTGTTTTTGATTTTTAACGGGTTTAACGTGTTCTTGTGGTAATATTTTTCATATTAGTAATTTTTATGGCTATATTTAGCATCATGTGGCAATTTTTGTTTTTCTTTTTTAAAGATTTTATTTAAAAATTTTTTTTTTAATAAATTTCAACATTTTCTTCAGTTTTTCTTTGTGGAATTTACAATAGATACACTGTCTATAGAAAATCTCGCATGAACTCAAGAATTGCTTATTTGATAAAACAGTGCAGCAAAAAATACCATCTTCCGATTTGAAAACGATTTTAGGGTAACGTAGGGTCGCTGATCTCGAATCTGTTCCGTTGTGCTCCATCAGCTCTGGGTTCCTCACAATTTGGGGTCAAATATGAACAATTAGGGTGTTTAAAGACAGTACAAAAAATTATTTAATTTCAAAAAATACAGGTTTGGTTTCTTCAGCAATGATGTTTATCATGGACAGGCGCATTTTTTTACTTTGGCACCATCGTCCTAACACATTTCCATAACCCTTGTTGGGTGAACTCTTGAGAAAACTGTCATACTCTTTTTGGAAAAAATGTTCTCCATAAAAAAAGAGATCCTCAAACAACAAAATCGTCTCAGATTCAGCCAATTAACATAATGATTAAAAAAACCATAAACTTTGTATTTTGTTCATTACGTTGTGTGCAATATTTTCGGCATCAAAAATAAAAGTTGTATATTCTCATGAATTTCAATATTATAAAAATAATAGCGTTGCATTTTTTTCCTAGACGTTCTGTTTCAAGGATACACGACAAAAGCGAAATACTGTGTTTTAAGGCATACTTTTGTTTGGTAGAGGTTAAGCTTATAAATTTTGGATCGAAAATAAGCACAGACGAATTAATATTATAATGCAGTTTTAAAAATGATATAATTTGCTAAGCTAAAACTTAAAGACAAGAATGATGTTCACCTGGTTGCCAAGAAATAAATACCCAAAAATGATTTTTTTTTTATCCCAAAATTTTGCAACTTTATTACATATATCTCGAAAACCATGATGTATTTTTAAAATCAAAAACAATACTAAGTATGTGAGCATTTATGTAAATTTTAGATCCAAGATATGTGAGTGTGACTTTCCACCTAACGCCTACCATGCAAAATCATGCCTAAATACAGAAATTTTCATTTTTATCAAATATCCTTGAAACGGGATGTCTAGGAAGAAAAGTAAATACGCCATTGTTTGTAGAAAGTCGAAATTTACAAGAATATATAATTTTTATTCCAGCTTTCGAAAAATTTTGTGAAACGCGCCTGCAACGTTGTAGACAAAATACAAAATATATTGTTTTTTTTAGCTTTTTTATAATTCTGTTTAATGATGGATCTGAGGCAATTTCGTTATTTGAGGACCTCACCTCATTTTTATGGGAACATATTTGTTGAAGAGCGTATAATAGTTTTCTCAAGCGTTCACGCGGTATGTCAAAATTTGTAATTAGTAGGGTTAAAATTCGAAAAAACGGGGGTTATATAAAAGCGTTGGGACGATGGTGTCAAAGTAAAAAAAATCGCCTTTTTAGGATAAACATCATTGCTGAAGAAATCAAATCTCTACCTTTTGAATTGAAAATATTTTGAGTACTGTCTTTAAACACCCTAATTTTTCATATTTGACCCCAAATTGTGAGAAACCCAGAGCTGATAGAGCAAAAGAGACTTCAGATTCGAGATAAGCGACCCCATTTTACACTAAAATTGTTATCCAATCGGAAGATGGAAGAAAAAGTCGGACATTTGTTGCACTGTGTAGTTGCTGTATGATTACACAGTGCCACAAAAGTACAACTTTTTTCTCCATTTTTAGATTTGATAACGGTTTTAGGGTAATAGGGGGATCGCTGATTTCGAATCTGAATCCGTTTTGCTCTATCAGCTCTAGTTTACTCACAATTTGAGGTCAAATATGAAAAAATAGTGTGTTGGAAGACAGTACTAAAAATATTTTTTTTATAGGTACCAATTTGGTATCTTCAGTAAAGTTGTTTATCATGAACAGATGCATTTTTTTACTCTGGCACCTTTGTCCCAAAGCTTTTCGTTGACCCACGTTTTTTCGAATTTGAACAGTACTAATTACAAATATTGACAACTATTATATTATCTTCGGAAAATATGTTACTCATAAGTAATGAGGGGGGGTCCCTAAATAAGGAAATTGCCTCAGATCCACCCATTAAACAGAATAATAAAAAAGATAAAAAAGTAATATATTTCGCACTTTGTTTATAACGTTGCAGGCACATTTCACATGATTTATAATATTAATTCGTCTGTGCTTATTTTCTATTCAAAATCTATATACTTAACCTCTACCAAACAAAAGTATGCCCTAAAACACAGCATTTCGCTTATGTCGTATATCCTTGAAACAGAACGTCTAGAAAAAAGATCAAAACGCCATTATTTTATAATATTGAAATTCATATCAATATATTGCTTTTATTTTTGCTGCCGAAAATTTGGCACAGAACGTAATGAACAAAATACAAAGTTTATGGTTTTTTTTTATCATTTTGTTTAATGGCTGAATCTGAGACGATTTTGTTGTTTGAGGACCTCACTTCATTTTTTATGGGGAACATTATTGTCAAAAAGAGTATGACAGTTTTCTCAAGAGATTTCGCGGAATGTCCATATTTGTAATTAGTAGGGTTAAAATACGAAAAAATTAAGGTTATAGAATAGAGTTAGGAAGATAGTTTCAAAGTAAAATAATACTGCCTATTCGTGATAAACAATATTGCTAAAAACACCATATCTGTATCTTTTGAAATAAAAAAAAAATGTGTACTATCTTTAAACACCCTAATTTTGTATATTTGGCTGATAATATCATTGATAATATCATTGAATTGAAAAAATTAAATATGCCAATGTTTTTAAAATGTCGAAATCCATAAAAATATATAACCTTTATTTAAGCTTTCTAAAATTTTTCTGAAATGTGCAACCAACGTAATGAACAAAATACAAAATTTATTGTTTTTTTTTATTATTCTGTTTAATGGGTGGATCTGAGCAAATTTCGTTATTTAGGGACTTATGGGGAACATATTTGTCGAAGATAATATAATAGTTTTCTCATGCGTTCACGCGGTATGTCAATATTTGTAATTACTTACTTACTTAAATGGCCCTTACAACCGTGGGTCGGTTTTGGCCGCTGAGATGAAGCCGCGCCAGTCGAATCTGCTATGCGCGCGCTGACGCCAGTTTGAAACACCAAGCGTTGCCAGGTTGTTCTCAACCTTTCCAACGCAGATTTGGACGCCCTCTTCTACGCTTTCCACCTTCGAGTTTCGATTCAAGCATCTTCTTGGCTGGAGTGTTTTCATCCATTCGTTCGACATAACCTAGCCAGCGAAGCCGCTGGATCTTGATGCGCTTGACTATGTCAATGTCGTCGAATAACTCATACAGCTCATGGTTCATCCTGATTCGATACTCGTTAGCAAAGCAGATAGGGCCAAAGATTTTACGGATAATCTTTCTCTCGAATGCTCCCAGTACTCTCTCATCGGTGGAGGCCAGCGTCCATGTTTCCGCACCATAAAGTAGGACGGGCATGATGAATGACTTGTAGAGCGTTATTTTTGTCCGGCGAAATAGGGCTATATTTCTCAATTGCCTACTGAGCCCAAAGTAGCACCTGTTGGCAAGAGTTATTCTCCGTTTGATCTCCAGGCTGACGTCGTTGTCCTCGTTCACCGCTAGACCCATTCGGCTCGACTCTTTCTCCAATCTGGAGAATGCTGCGCTGACTGCTCGTGTGCTCCTGCCAATGATATCAATATCGTCGGCATATGCGAGCAGCATGACACTTTTTTTGAGGATAGTGCCGCTTTGACGGAACTATTTTCTCCATCAATAAGTTAAAAAGTCGCACGATAGGGAGTCACCCTGTCTGAAACCTCGTTCAGTAAGAAATGGCTCGGAGAGGTCTTTTCATATTCTCACTGAGCAACGTGTGTTGCTCAGGGTCATCCTGCAAAGCCTTATATGTTTCGCAGGTATACCGAACTCAGACATTGCAGCGTATAATCGTTCCCTTATCGGAGTGTCGAAGGCGGCTTTATAGTTGACTAATAGGTGGTAGGTGTCGATCTGTTTTTCTAGGATTTTTTCCTGGATTAGGCTCAATGTGAAAATCTTGTCTGTGGTGGACTCTCCAGGTCTGAAGCCGCACTGATAAGGTCCAATCAGTCTGTTGACGAGGGTCTTCAGTCTTTCACATAATACGCTCGATAGAACCTTGTATGCGATATTGAGTAGGCTGACCCCACGGTAGTTGGCGCAGATAATGGGATCCCATTTCTTAAGGATTGGGCAGAGTACACTGAAGTTCCAGTCACTTGGCATGCTTTCATCCGACCATATTCTGTTCTCTATTAGCACTTCGCATCCGGTCTTAAATCTCAACGTCGATATCAAGTACTGGGGTTGCCGGGTTTACTTCTCTTTCGGTGGAATTGCGGTCATCATCACCGGTAAGCAGTTTAGAGAAGTGATCCCTCCATATTTGCAGTGTGCTCTGGATATCTGTCACTAGATTTCAGTTCTCAACTTTACAAGAAGAGGCGGCGGATTTTAAACCTCCGACTAGGCGTCTTATTTTCTCGAAGAATTTTCGAGCCTCATTCCTGTCCCCATGCATCTCAATCTCCCCACACTCACGTCTTTCTGCATCGCTTTTTTTACGCCTGAAAAGACGTCTCTCTTCCCTTCTCTTCTCTTTGTATCGCTCCTTCGCAGCTCGCGTAGCTACTGACTGCAGGGTGGATTTGTACGCAGCGTCTTTCTCTGCAGTGGCCGCGCGACACTCTTGGTCATACCACTGATTCCTCAGGGGGCGTTGATTTCCTCTTCGGCAGCCGTACGCATAGAGCAGGAGATATGGTTCCACTGCGCGCTTATATCATCGAGATGAGGAGTGCTTTGTCTAAGCAGGTTTGAGAGTCGAGTGGAAAAGGCTTGCGTTGTCTGTTGTGATTGCAGCTTTCCGACGTCTAGCTTTCTCTGCGTTTGGTTCCGTACGTTCTTCGCAGCGCTTAAGCGTGTGCGGACCTTGGCTGCTACAAGGTAATGATCCGAGTTCATATTGGCACCTCGGATAGTGCGTACGTCCATCACGATCGAAGCGTGCCTTCCGTCAATCACAACGTGATCAATTTGATTTCGAGTTTTTTGATCGGGCGACAACCATGTGGCCTTGTGGATATCGAAATGTTCGAATCTAGTGCCAATAACTACCATGTTTCGTGCTGCGGCGAAGTCGATTAGCCTCGTTCCGTTATCGGAAGTGTTGGCATGGAGGCGTTAAAATCGCCTAGCACGATTTTGATATCGTGGCGGGGGAAGCGCTCGTATGCGTTGTCTAGGCGCTCGTAGAAGCGCTCTTTTGTCTCGTCATCTTTCTCGTTCGTCGGAGCGTGTGCACAAATAAGGCTGATATGGAAATATTTAGCCTTGATGCGGATTCTTGCCAGCCTTTCGTCCACGGGCGTGAACCTAGAGACAAGGTGGCGGAGTCTCTTGCCGACCACAAATCCACATCCAAATTCGTGTCTCTCCGCATGGCAGCTGTAGTAGATATCACAGGACGCTTGTTTGGAACAGCCCTGTCCCGTCCATCGCATCTCCTGGATAGCGGTGATGTCGGCCTTCTATTTTTCGAGGACATCTGCCAGCTGGATAGAGGCACCTTCCCTCTATCCAGGGTCCGGACATTCCAGGTGCATATTCGTAAATCATGGTACTTAAAACGTTTGCGTGGGTCGTCATCGTGGTAATCGGTCGTTATCCGAGGCTTCTTTTTTGTTTTCATTGGGCGCATAGGTTTTCTCCGTGGTGGGACTCAAACACAACGCACGAACCCTCACTCTGAGGGAGATGCTTGCCACTCACTTTAGCCGACTTCTACACCGGGTGGTGTAGAGCTTGTGCGACTGATGTTTTCCTGCTTTGGCTTCGCAAAATAGCTGATTCCGCAGTTGAATCAAATAAATATTGGTTGGTACAGCATAATGTTATATCATTTAGTCAATATAACCAAATATCTGTTGAGTCAACTAAATATTGGTTATTACTTATTTTGAATTTAGTTGCCGTAGCAATGGAAATAAAAAAATTGAAAATGGATAAAAAGTGTGTTTTCCCAATCAATGTTGTAGTTGCTTCAACTGATAGTTGGTTAAGCTTCATACTATTGTTTACCTCAAATGAATTTCAGTTGAGGCTGACTACATTTGGAAGATGCAAATGAATATTCTTTGAAACAACTGCACGCCAAGCTATTATTTTTGTGTGTGAAGGCAATCCCTAAATTATTTCTAGATTAATGCCTGGTACCACTACTGACAATATAATTAGATTTCTAAAAGTCAATAATCTAGTACCTGCTGACACCTACATACCACGTAAGAATATTGGTAACAGGCCATCATATGCATCATTCACTGTATCAATCGCTACAGAATATCCTGCGGATGTTATACGCTCAAATCTTTGGGCAGACAACATTTTTGTTTCGGAATACAAACAAAAAAGTCAATAAACCAAAAAAAACTGTAGACCAAAATTTTAAAAAAACTAGAGCGAATCACCCTTTACTTTCAAAACGTAAGGGGTTTGCGCTCAAAGACTCGAGATATTTTTTAGCGACTCAAACTTTTGTATATGATTTTATTGCATTAACTGAACTTGACTAAAAAATAGCTTTTAAAGTATTGAATTATTTGATAATAGTTTAAACACAAAAAAATTATTTGAAAGTTTTTTAGAGTACTGGTAGTGTTTAAACTATCGAATATTTGAAATACTGAAATACAAATAATTGAACATAGTTTATATGGTGCTAAGTTATGTTCAAATTGTGATATTGGGGTAAAGTAAGAATCACATTCTGGGATAAAGTGGGAAACGTAATTAAAGCAATGTTTGTTGTAATTTTAGTGGATTATATGAATTATTTAAATTGTTTCGCCAAGAAAAAACTTCAATCGTTACCACAAACCAATGAAAAGCAACATTTTGACTTCACCTGAGATATGATCTACATTGCAGAAGAGTGCCGAGAAGCAAACCTTCAACAATTTTCAACAATTCAGTGAATTGCAATACATATCTGCAAACGGCCTGTATACTTGAAAAGTTCGAACTTTTTGAATTTGCACTTTATTTGTCGTATTTTCTTAAGTAGATACTAATTTTTCTTGCATTACCAATGTGTTTTTTTACCTTATTATATTTTTTTTTCCTTAATATATATGCCCGAAATTGAGGTGTTCTAAAAAATTACTCAAAAATCAATTAAAAGACTTATTCTGTTAATGCAAACAGTTAGATCATGCATCAGTCTATATATAGACCTTTTAAAACAAATGATCTTTTAAAAACGTGTCACACTTTACCCCATGCTCTCCTATATATTTTACTAAGACAATAAATAAAAAAACCAATATCATTAACATTTTAATCATTTTTAACAAAAAACCAGTTGGGAAGGTTAGATCACATGGGAAATTTTAAAGTAGGTGTAATTATGATAGTTAGGATTATCAAAATTATAGTCGGTCTAAGCGACTATAAATACCCTACACATATGTGTGGTTACCATTCAAAGTTATATATAGGTAACCAGGGTATACGAATCCTGAAAATAACTACAAACATTCAATCGCTGAAGAATTTCCATTCATTTGATACCCATATTTACAAATGGGTAGGTGTACCGAATTTCGATTTTTTTTTTGTGAACCACAAGTCTTTTCGCCGGAAAACATTATTATCATGTATTTGAGCATGATGTCAATATATATTTGACCAAAAAAGTTTAACTAAGCACGTATACATAAAAATTGATCTTTATATGTACATTTTATAAGAGGTATTTGAACATAAGTGGTCGGATCATAGGTCACAATAGACCGATCTCGCCAATTTCGCACATACAGCGTAGGTATATTAGTAATCTAAGTTATAAGTTTCATTTATCTAGCTCTTCAATTTTAAAAGTAGTAGGGATTTCAACAGACAGACGGACAGACAGACAGACAGACAGACAGACAGACAGACGGACAGACGGACATCGCTAAATCGACTCAGGAGGTCATGCTGATCAAGAATATATATACTTTTCCATACCGGAGATGCTTCCTTCTGGGTGTTACAAACGGCGTACCAAACTGAATACACCCTTTCACTGTTAGTGTAGGGTATAAAAATTGTGCTTGGTATTGTTTTGGAATTTTTTATTTTGAGAACTCCAAATTTTACTAAATGACATTTAAACATGCCTTGTACTTAAAATCTTCTATATAAAATAAAATATGTTTTTCTGTTTCTTTTTATACTTTTTAAAAACCGTTTTAAACCGGTATAAAACCGAAACCATTTATTTCGCTTTTGGATATCGGTTTATTTCTGATTTTCGTATAACGGTTTCGGTTTTAAAAATGAAACGGTTTCAAACGGATATCGGTTTCGGTTACGGTTTCAATCCTTGATTTATTTCACATTTCTGTTGTAACATATTTTTTTGTTTTTAAGTAAAACTAATACACAAATAAATTTATTGAAATATTTTAAAATATTGTAGCTTTTCAGTATGAGAGAAACTTTGAATGACATTTTTGTTTGTTTTTTACTAATATAAAGATAAATTTAAATTATATTAGTTTTGTTTATTACATTAAACAGTATATAAGTAATTTATTTTGAAAGTAATTTATATTTAATTTATATAAAATTTGTATTTTTAAAGTAATTATATAATACGCGCGCGTATTCGTATCGCAATACAAGTATTTCGGGATTTTGGTTTCGGGATTTTGTAATCGGTATTTTGAATCGGCGAGATTATGTGTACCGGTTTTTTTATTTTTAAAGGGTCCGTGCGACCATTTTTTAATTTTTTTTTTTTTTTGCGAAAATAAATCACGTGACAATTTTTTTTTAATATTTCGAAGTGTCCGGAAAAGTGAACTTTAGCCGAAATTTCAAATGAAATAGATTGGTTTTATAATATTATCTCAAATTATATAAATTTCACATATTTTTCAAAGTTTTTTTTAATTTATTGCTAGTGCTTGTATATGTTTAATTGTCAAAAACGCATTTACATTAATGGAATAAGATTTTTTTTTTTTTTGGAATATCTACTAAGATCCACAGCACTCAGACAGATTATATCCATTGTACTGTGAAATCTATTCCCTACGATTTGTGGTTAATATCACCACGAGCGCCCATGCCAACGCCGGGATTCGAACCCGAGACCTTCAGAATGCAAGTCCAGCGCGCTACCTCTGAGGCCGTAATGGAATTACGAATAAACCAATTTGTTCGGACCCTAACAAGGCAATGTTATGTATACCAAGTCTATGAAAAATGGCCCAACCGGGAGTATTCAAAATTTCCTGAAGGAAACTCCGTTATAAGAAGATCGTACACCCGATATTTTACTTAGTTTCGACCTCGTCAGATACCTACATGATATGTTCACAGAAATCTACTTCCCCTCAGATGCGGCGCCATTATATACTGCATGCATCAGTTCGACACGTTTCGAGATATTTCGAGAACTTTCTACTCGTTTGGTGAATGACGCATGCTATTGGCATCTCATTCGCATTTATGTGTATTTAATGCGCTGATCTTCTATCTCTTATCGCACATTGCCTCAATGTGCTGAATGATCTTCCGTCTCTTTCTAAAACATTGCTTTGTGCGCTGAATTGTCTTGCGTCTCATTTACTCTTGCACAGTTGAGCAAATTACCTCTTTTCGTAACAATATTATACGCGTTACATACATGAACTTCCAGGATTTTAAAATAAATCCATACCATAAGTCAAGAAATGAATGCCAAAATAATTTAAAAAATTTGTAAACATTAAATTTACGATTGCAAAAATTATTCTCAATTTATTTTTTCCAAAGAAAAATGTCATGAGAGAGAAAAATAATAAAAATAAAACAACATTTATTTCCATATTGTAAGTTTTTGATCCATATTTTAAGATTTTTTGATCCATATTTTAAGTTTTTTGATCTATATTTGTCTCGTTTTTTAGTCCATAATCCATACATATTTTCCTAGTTGGATGAACAACTGAATAATTGTTAGTCCTGGTGATGACTATAAGAAAGTGCAAGAACAAGATGTGGTTCTTGCCCACTACATTTAGGTCCGTAGCACATTTTAGCGAGTGTTTTAGTGGCCGCTTCTTTCGACACATCAAATATGTGATCATTTCATCGGAGTTCACATTGAATTGATATGCCCAGAACGTCAAGAGCAGCGGACTGCGCAATATCCACAGCACCCATATTGAGGGGAGAGAGGGGTGAATCCAGTCTATTGTGAGATAACAGACAACATTGGGTCTTGCTTGCATTAAAATCAACTCTATTTGCAAGACCCCACTCGGAGATAGATTTAAGGTCATTGTTGAGTGTGTCATTCATAATGCGTCTTTACTCGCAATCTCCAAAGAGTTTGGGCGCTTGTTTAATGAATATGAATGACAAATGTTACTGTTCTGCAAAAGAATGAATTAGGTTCTGGGTTAATGACAGATGGTCATTGATAAAAACCAGAAATAGGGCGGGGATAGTACGGAACCCTGCGGAACTCCAGATAGTGACCATATATCAGTCACTAAATAATTCGTTTCACTCTAGATAGTTCTCAAGTTGGAAGTTAATTACGCTTTCCATTACCTTGGAGAGCGTAACCCTTGGAGAGGGTTCGTAGCCTCGCACTTTTTCGGAATGGGCTTAACATTGGCAACCTTCCAACAAGATGGAAAAACTCCTGTCGTGTAGGAGAAGTTAATTATTAACAAATAATTCAGCCAAGAGATTAGCTTTATCAACCGGGTAAGTCTTATCTTAAAATCTTTATTTTTATGGTTTTCTGATGTTTTTCTTACTTTGGCCACATGTAGGAAATCGGCAGAATAACTTATGAACTCAAAAATGGTTGAGATTTAATTAAAGTATTCTTAAATATAATCAATTAAATGTAAAATATAAAAACAAAAATCATTTGTATTCATTGCTTTATGTCGGTAAAAAGTTAAAAGTTTTCTTGATTTGCCCATATGCCAAATCGATACACTTATGCCCATAACTTCAACAAATAGATATCTACTGGTGCTTAGTTATTTATCTTGTAAGCCAAATTTCGTACACTAAGGGAAATATTCATGTAAATTTTAACTGAAATTAAACTGATTTTATGTTGTTTTTTTTTTCAAACAGATTCATAGTATTAATTTTTAACAAAATACTGGATTTTAACATGATTTCATAAATTAATTTTTAATTACTAACAATATAAATCGTTAACATAATATGAATTATCTGTTTGATTCACCATGTTAGACTTACAGTAGATAACTTGTTAGAATAACTCTATGTCTTCTTAAATTATAATTTCAAAATTAAATTTGACATGAATAATCGATTTGTTTTACCTTTTTGTAAAAGGTTGTTTTTATTTTATTATAAATATTTTATTTTATATTTATTTATGTTTATTTGTCTTATTTAAGTTTGAACAACTTTCACATCACTTATAGTGCTGTATATAATAAAAAGGGGAAGAAGAATATCAAAGTCATCATATACCACGATGCACCAAAAAACGACCAGACGAACCGAATAGGCAAGCATGCGTTGCGATGAACTAATGTAAAATAAGTACCTGTAATACTGTGTAGGTCCTCTGAAACACATTGTTAAATGTACGCGTACAAGTGTAAAATTAATACGATATATTGCTTCAAAACTCGCTTCAAAAAGTTAAAAAAAGACAAACAATGTTGTTTCTCTTTTCTTCGTTACACTAGTTCGTACATCGATTGTGCATATGCAAATTATTATTTTTGTTTTACTTTTATACATAGTTTTTTTGTTAATTGTAAAATCATGAAGTTTTTCTTAAGTTAAGTTCTATGTGCATTATTTCATTTAACTTATTAAACCAAAAAAAAATATATATCAACATTTTCACAGAGTATCAGCTAAATGTGATATTGCTTTATGTGTTATTTCACAAATCCGCTGATTCGTTTGAAAGTGCTACAACAACAAAAATGCGAATAAAGCAGCATACAAGCTTTTGATAGAATTTTTGGCGGGAAACTCGTTGTTGTTGCCAACTAGATAGCTGTACTAGATACATACATGTAGTGTGGTGCCATGCGACTGTCTGTTGTCATGCGTGTGTCTCTTGTCATGCGTGTGTTTGTTGCCATGCGATGATACAGGATAGCAACGAAGAGTTGTCGTTGTGAAAGTGTGTGTGTATACGCATCGTAATTCGTTATTGTTGCATTCTCTTATATCTGTAAGGATTCGCTATGTATCGTTTGAGTTTGTGTTTGCAAAGATAAATGTTACCCTGCAAGATATTATCTGTGTTTTCTTGACATACGGTACGTGTAGCATACAGATTTTTTAAATCTCTGACGAAAACAGAAATATGCATATACGAAATATTTCTTATTTTTATTATGAATGTAAATGTTCAATTTATTATGGCCTTGAGATTTTGAATTGTCTCGTCAACATCACTTGATTTATACAATTATTTTTTATTTCTTGTTAAATATAATTCAAATTTTTTTGTTATTGGTATTTTTTGTTTCTTAGTAAAATAATTTATTTTTTGTTAAAGAAATATGGAAAATAAGTAACTTAAATACAATTAGTGTTCAAATTCTATTCATTTTCATTGTTAATATGCAGTTTAAGATATTTGTCTTCGACCTTTTATTTAAAATTAAAAATATTAAATTTTGCAAGATTCTTGCAAGCAAGAGCAAGAAAGGTATTGCAAGAACAAGATCATATGTACCTATGCAAGAGCAAGACTTAGTGTGCAAGAACAAGAGCGGGATAAGATAACCATTTCTTGTCTTTTTATTGCAAAATATCATCACTATTTACATTGGATAACTTCTTAGAATAAGTCGATGTATTGTCAAATTATAATTTCAAAATGTTAAATTGAATAATCGATTTGTTTTACCCTTTTTGTAAAAAAAATGTTTTATTTTTCTTTATTTTTATTTTATTACAAATATTTTTTTTTACATTTATTTATTTTTTATATTACTTTACTTACTACATTGTTGCTAGAATTTTCAAGCACATTCACATCACTAATAGAGCCAGGGGCGGATCCAGAAGTATGATTTGGGGGCGGGGCGATTGATTTTTTTGCGACTTTTTTTCCATTTTTTCTAAAATGCGCCCCAAAAATTTATTTTGCGTCCTTTTTTATATTTTCTGTACTTTATATTTTATACAACTGTAATCCTTTAAAGCAACTTTTTTTCATTAAATCAACCGTTTTATTTGCTTAAAAAACAAAAAAATATAGGGTGCGGTCGGATCTGTGGTACCCTAGAAAAAACGATATCCGGTGCATCTACATATTTGATCATATAGGTACTCAAATGAAATGTAATAATGCCACATTTGTAATTATATGGTTATTTTTATGATCTAAAAACCAAAGCTTTGGATTTGTAATTATGTAAAAAATAAAATTAAAATGAAATGCTGATTGTTGAGAAAAATATTTAATTATTTATCAAAATGACGAAGAAAATTTTGAAATGAATACACTCAGAAGAAAATGTACCATTAAGTACTTTATGGTACGACCATTGATATTATGGTTCATGTATTAATAGTTTTTCTTTTTAAATCAAAAGTTTTCTAATTAATTCAATAGTATTTGAAAAATTCAGTACCATAAATTTAAATATTTCAATATTATTATTTTAAATAGAATAAATACTGTTGTTTTAATGGTTTCCTCCTATAATAATAAACGTGGTGTAAAAAAACATAAAACGAATACAAACATGTTCGTTTTGTACGTCATTCTGCGTGTTTACTCAAAATGGTCGCATGTATTTTTTGGTAATATTCCACATTATTAAACGCGACATTGGTTAGGACTCAATGTATTTAATGTAAATAAATTATATTTACATATTTATTTATATTTATATTTTTATTTATTACATAAAAAAAAATAATACATCGAACTTCTAATGTGGCAACGGACTCAAAAATAACTGCAGCCTCAAGTACTACAATCAATTATTGGAAACCAAAGCAAACATTAAATGTGTTATAACCTATATAAAATGTGCAGCAAGAAATGTTTTTTTATGTGTGTGTTGTAAAAGTGAATATCAATTTCGACATTTAAATAAAATAATATATACAATAAATTAACTAAAATACATTTTTGTTTTAATAAATTATTAGGAAAATGTAATTCGACTATACCATAAAATAATAATACGTATCATTAAATTTGTATAGATTTTTCTTATTGTAATTAAAATATCACATTATAAAATGTATGGTACAACCACATATTGTATTAACAGTTTCAATATTACTGAACTAATGGGACGCATTGACCAATTTTAATGGTATAAATTATTGTTTTTCTATTGAAATACTATCAATTTACCATGATTTTTTTCTGGGTGTAGGTAACGCTGAAAGGTTTTTTTTAAATTTTCTAGAAGTGGCCCAACAGTTAATTATAATATTTCGTTGGCAAGTAATATCGAAGAAGCTCCGCAGACGAAATTTTTTTATAAAATATTAAATTTTTTATTTTTATAAATACAAAAGTATTATTCGTGTATAAAATGAACTCAATTGTTAAAACTAAAAAGGGTCCTGAGGTCACTGGGGTTATCGGATCATGAACATAATAACATATTAATCGTGAGATCAATATATTTCATTTCAGTACCTACATGTTCATATATGTAGGTGTATAAAGTTTCGATTTATCTGGGGTACCACAAGTTCGACCGAGCCCCAATTTAGTCTGGGGGATAGTTTGAAGAAAAAATATTTCACTTCATCCGGTTATTTAAAGTTCAGCCAATTTGTTTGTTTGTTTGGAGATTTTTTGGTAGGAGTAAAGATTTTACATATATATATCAAAAATAATAATTAATTTTGGTTTTAATAAATATGTATCTAAAATAAAAATTATATTTGAATTTTGAAAGTATTTATCAAAAATAATTATTTTTGACTTTAATAATATTAATCAAACTTTTATTTATATTTCTCAAATATAATTATTAAAAAATACTTTAAAATTTAACAGTCCTATAATAAAAATAAGACAATAAATTAAAAATGTTCATCGAATGTTATCTAATGGTACCATTTGTTTTACAGTGCTATCATTTCTTACAATGACTTTTTACATATAAATTTGAAAAAAATAATTATTTTTGGTCTCTGATTTAAGGAAGGTGTACATATCTCAGTACCCTTTGGAAACAAAATTCAATTTGTGTATTATATTAAAGGTGATCAATACCGACATCTCGTTGGAAAACTACTTCAGACATACACAATGTATTTTAATGATTATTTTCACTTAACAGCATATTTCGAAAACCAAAAATATTTGAATTTGATTTTTTTTTTTAAGTATAACATTTGTACCAATTGTACGATTTGTACCAAACTTAAGTTTTATATTTAACATAGATTTTTGTACCATTTATTCAAAAGGTAATAGTTACTTGACCAATTATTAAATTAATTTACAACAGTTTTTTTTTTAATTTCAAAAATACTAAAAACGTAAAAATCGGATTATAAATCGTCGTTATAGAACTAAAAGTCATCAAATAAATTTTGTTTCAATATCGATTTTTTTTTGTTAATAACTTATTCAATTATAATTTGAAACAATCAAAACCTTTTAGCGCAGTGCCGATTGGACATATTTAAAAACTATATTTTGTGAATATTTGATTTTTAATTATGAAAAATACACCAACACATCTTAAAATATGAATTGTCGAACTTTTATCAAACTATCAAAAATGGTATTTAGACTTATAGTTGTAGAACGAAGATATACAAAAAAATATGTATATTTTTTAAAAACTAAAAATTGTCTATGGATATGCGCCTATAATGTTTAAATTCGATTTAATATTGATACCCCGAGACAAAATTTATGTCATTTTTTAGGAATATTTCCGGCCAACTCACAGATAAATGAAATATTTTGGGAAGTGTATAGCAGGTTGTAAAATTTTGTGGAATTTTATTGACAGATTCACCGCATATTTTGGGATCGGGCAGACAGCTCGTGATACAAACTCCGCCTATCTATTTTGAAAATATGTCGAAAAAATGTTTCTAAACTGTCTAAACTGCCTAAAATTTTTGTCTTGGGACATTTTGATATAGATCTCAAAACACTTAAAACTCGAATTGTGTAATCTTCAGAATCTTTGCCAAAAAAAAAATGGACAATTTAAATTCAACTTTAAAATAAAAGTTACCCGATATTTGGGGCAATTTTAACGAAGATTAAAATGCCAAAAAGTTTTTTTTAAGTCGTAAAATTTAAAATAAAAGCGAACAATTAAAAATGTAATTTACAGAATATTAGTAATCTGGAAATAGTTAGTTATTTTTACACAAGGCGCAATGTAGAGAGAAAAGCTCAAAAAGGCGTAAACTATTCAAATAACAATCAAAATTAAAACAGCGCATAACTTACAGTATTTTATCGTCTTTACAAGCGCAAAATTATCAAAACAAACCAAAAATGAATATGACGCATATTTAGTCTGTTTTTTTTTTTTTTTTTTGAAAATTTGGCGCCTTTTTCTATATTTTCTTTTTAAAAGCCGCAAATATTCTGCATTTTAAGCGCTTTTTCCATTTTGTGTTTATTTTTTTGAAAATTTAGCGCCTTTCTCTGTAGTTACCGGTCTTTTCAAAAGGCCTAAAAATTCTGAAATTTGCGCCTTTTACTATATTTAGCGCCCTTCTGTAGAGGCGCAAAAATTTTGTAAATTAGGCGCATTTGCAATTTAATGCTTTTTAGAAAATTTTGCGCCTTTCTCTATATTTTGCGCCCTTCTATAGAGGTGCAAACATTTTGTAAATAAGGCGCATTTGAAATTTTATACTTTTTAAAAAATTTTGCGCTTTTCTGTATATTTTTCGCCCTTCTATAGAGGCGCAAACATTTTGTAAATAAGACGCATTTGCAATTTTATGCTTTTTTGAAAAGTTTGCGCCTTTCTGTATATTTTGCGCCCTTCTACAGAGGCGCAAACATTTTGTAAATAAGGCGCATTTGAAATTTTATACTTTTTAGAAAATTTTGCGTCTTTCTGTATATTTTGCGCCCTTCTATAGAGGCGCAAACATTTTGTAAATAAGGCGCATTTGAAATTTTATGCTTTTTAGAAAATTTTGCGCCTTTCTGTATATTTTGCGCCCTTCTACAGAGGCGCAAACATTTTGTAAATAAGGCGCATTTGAAAATTTATGCTTTTTTGAAAATTTTGCGCCTTTCTGTATATTTTGCGCCCTTCTATAGAGGCGCAAACATTTTGTAAATAAGACGCATTTGCAATTTTATGCTTTTTTGAAAATTTTGCGCCTTTCTCTATATTTTGCGCCCTTCTATAGAGGCGCAAAAATTTTGTAAATTAGGCGCATTTGCAATTTTATGCTTTTTAGAAAATGTTGCGCCTTTCTGTATATGTGTGCCCTTCTATAGAGGCGCAAACATTTTGTAAATAAGACGCATTTGCAATTTTATGCTTTTTTGAAAATTTTGCGTCTTTCTCTATATTTTGCGCCCTTCTATAGAGGCGCAAACATTTTGTAAATTAGGCGCATTTGCAATTTTATGCTTTTTAGAAAATTTTGCGCCTTTCTGTATATTTTGCGCCCTTCTGTAGAGGTGCAAAATTTGCAATTTTATGATTTTTTGGAAATTTTTCGCCTTTCTCTATAGTTTCCGCTCATTTAAAAAGGCGCAAAATTCTGAATATTAGGGGCATTTTTTTCATATTGTGTTTTTTTGAAAATTTGTTAGATAAATTCAAAAGTGCGCCTTTTTTGTGGGGGCGATCGCCCCCATCTTTAATAGTTATGGAGATAAAAATCAGTAAAGTTGAAAATTTTTTCATGAAAAATCTTTCAAAAATTGTAAAAAATCCAAAAGTTATCCGATTTTTAAAATTCTTTTGTTTATGGAAAGCTTACATTGAGCTTACATGAGAAAATATCTTGTTTAGTATTAAAGATATAGACTTGAACATGATTTTTTTTTGAAATAATTGAAGACTTTACTCTACATATTTTTACATAGATTGTACATTTTACCATGAAATCAAAATATGTGTAAGAGACTTTTATAAACAATTAACACATAAATCATAAACTGAAAACCGTTTTTTTTTATTTCCGATTTTTTCATTTTTTTTTTGGAAAATTTGACTTTTACGGAAATCTCCGAAAGTATTTTTTTTCTTCAGTAACATGTACATTTGTTATATTTTTTGATAGATAACATTACTGAGAATCTTTTAAATGATAAAACTTATCCAAAATATATTTAACCAATCTGAAAACACTGGTCAAAGTTCAAGTTTTTTATTTTTTTTTTACTTTGACCCCCTGCAGAGAAGTTTTCAAAGTCCAAAGTCAAATTTTAAGTAAGCAGTTTTAAGGACGAGTTATTTCTACTTATTTTTGCCGGCGAAGTATATGTGCAGGGCAGCATTTTTCCAAAAATACTCATATCTCACTTTATAATAAATATATTCCTAAAAATGTTTTAATAAAGCATAAGTACATAAAACTATTGTATATTAGGGAAAAGTTTCATGCTGATAAGGTTAATACTTATTTAGATATATTTAATCAAATTTTAACTTTTTGTTCTATTTTTTTTTTATTTTTCTTCTTTTTCAAAAAAAAAGTATTCAGAAACTATATACAGATTGTCTTTATATTCGTAGAAAACTTTTCTTTTCAATGATACCAAACACTTATATATTTACCTTACATATGTGTGCAAAATGTCATATTAATTAACATCATGTTTCATCAAAATTTCGTATTTTTCATATTATTTCGATTTTGCACACCTGCAGAAAAGTTTTCAAAGCTCAACGTAAAAATTTAGGTATGCAATTTGAAAGATAAATTACATTTTTTAACCTTACTAATTTTTTGCCCGTCGAAGTATATGTGCAGGGCAACATTATTTCTGGAAATATAAATTTTTTAAAAGGACTTGTCATAAAACCGTTATATCTACCTGTAAAATGTTTATATAACCAAATTATTTTTTATAAGTTCAAAGTATATAAAGTTAGTATTGAATCGGCAAAAGTTTCATGATGACAGGGTAAACTATTATTTAGATATGTTCAATCAAATTCAATGTTAGTTTTGCAAAATTTCCCATACGAAATACAAAATTGGATTCTGGTGTAGACAATTTTGTATTTCGTATGTATTTCGATGTGTTTATAAAAGTCCCTTACACATATTTTGATTTCATGATAGAATGTACAATCTATGTAAAAATAAGTAAAGTAAAGTCTTCAAAAATTAAAAAAAAATCATGTTCAAGACTATATCTTTAAAACTAAACAAGATATTTTCTCATGTAAGCACATTCTTTTTAGATCTCAATGTAAGCTTTCCATAAACAAAAAAATCGGATAACTTTTGGATTTTTTACAATTTTTGAAAGATTTTTCATGATCAAATTTTCAACTTTACTGATTTTTATCTCCATTACTATTAAAGAAACAAATTCCAATTTCAAAACTTAACTTATCTCAAGTTCTCTCTGTACAACACTTTTTAAATTTTCAAAATCGGTTAAGTTCCGACAATACTGAATTTCACCCGATTTAAGAGCGTTTGTGCAACGGTTGAGCCAAAAATAAAATAAAAAAAAATATTTTAAGTACAAAAAAAATTTGGTTTTTCAAAACACACAAGTCCGTGCTCATGGCAGTATTGCACACATTGCACTTTGCTCTATGCTCATCACCCGGACATTTTTGTAGCCAGTACTTAAAGTCTTCCATCTTCAACCATACTTCTCGAAACTTTTGCGTGGTCTATTTGTTTTTATACCCTACACTAAGAGTGAAAGGGTATATTCAGTTTGGTACGCCGTTTGTAGTGAATAAGAAGAAGCCTAGTGGTCCACAGATATGACAATTTCTTACTACTGAAAAATCTTCCATCACAGCTGGATTCTGGTACGAAAACCGCAGAAATTAATCTGGTTTTTTAACTGAACACAACATTTCCTTCAATACTCTTGACAGCCTGATTGAAATGTTAAAAAGTGCAATTTTAGTCTGGAAATTGCTCAGTCTATAAATATGAAAATAACCAAAGGCACAGCCATTGTTACAAACATTATTGGTAAAATGGGAAAAATTGAACTAACCTCGAAGCTACTTATATCTAAATTTAGTGTATTGACTGATGAATCGACTGATATTTCTTGCATAATAACGCATATTGACTAAAAACAATTTTTTTGTTGCCAACGATACAATAATTATTGCACACTAAGAAAACAGAATGTTTATGAGAGTGCAACTAAAATACTACTCTCTTTAACAATTCCAATATGCAGGAAATACAAATAATTTTGCAGCAAAAATTTAAATAATTTGTAGACATCACATATTTTGTATTCTTTGTGAAGTGTTTCTAATAAACATCACGAATAACGTCATATTTGTGGTAGATTCATTGCAACTACTAGAGAAATAGGTAGCATTGCTGCAAATATTCACATATTCCACATATATTAATGATTTTGTAGCAAAACTATTAATATTGTCTAAATATCACAAAAAGTGTCAAATATTTGACTTAAATAATTTGCAACTGCAATGATGATGGCTCAAATACTTTTCAACCATCATTCGTTTTCTTAGTGCATTTATACAATAATTTTGATGGCGGTACAATATACAATCCTAACATGGATTTATACAATCTTTTCTATATCGCCAAATCTTCAACCTCTACAAAAAACTTCTTAGTTGTCCCTTTACTACCAGAATGTAAGGGGATTGCGCTCTAAGACACGTGAATTATTTTTACGTTCACAGACTATTAATTTTGATATAATAGCACTCACTGAAACCTGGCTAAACCCAAGTTATACAAATGCTGAGCTGCTTGATAATAACTTTGAAATTTTTCGTAAGGATAGATTCGGTACTATTGATAGTGTTGTCGGAGGAGGAGTCCTTCTCGCAATAAATAAAACTAATTCTAGTAATATTTTCGAGATTCCCAAATATAATAACAACAATCTTGAACTAATTTGTGTTAAAGTTTGTTATAATAAAGCATTTGTATACATACTCAATGCTTATATTCCTCCGAACAGTCCAATAGAGATTTATGACTCACTTCATGAATCCATTGAATTTGTTATAAGTAATCTGAATCCCAGCGATGATATTATTTTGGTGGGTGACTTTAATCTGCCTAATATATCTTGGTCGCTATCTGACGATGAAACTTTTTTTAATGCTTCTAATATCTCCTCTCGACTTGATCAACTTATTGTTGACGCAATCTGTTCCGATTTACAACAAGTTAGTTGTATAACAAATCACCAACACAAACAATTGGATTTAGTTTTCACGACAGATTCATCAAAAATAATAGTTTCAAATGCCAATTACTCTTTATCTAATATTGATAACTACCATCCTACTCTTGGTAAAGTTTACCAAGTGGATGAAGGAATTCCTGACCTAGTTACGGAAGATCAGCTCTATTTTAATTTTAGAAAAGCTGATTATGATCTTTTGAACAGATTAATTGATCTAAAATTTAATGACCATAACGCCTGTATATTTTCTGAAAGTTTGGATATAATAACCGAAAACTTTTATAAAATTATGTTTGAATGCATTTCACTTTCTGTTCCTATTGAACAAAAGCGCATCTCATCTTTATTCTATCCTTGGTACACCAAAGATCTAAAACATTTAAGAAATACTCGTAATAGAGCCTGGAATAAGTATATTCGATCCCAAAATACGGATGATCTACACAACTATAGTAGAATTGCAGAGAATTTCAATAACCTCTGTGCCAGTCTTTACAGCGATTATTTGATACAAATGAATTTAAAACTGTTAGGAGATCTAAATAAATTCTGGTCTTTTATCAATTTGAAAAAAAAGAGTGATGGTTTTCCCGCTTCTTTTAAATCAGATAACGGACTAACAAACGATCCTAATATAATATGTGGACTGTTTGCCAATCTTTTTCGAAAATCATTTAGTACTGACTATTTTAGTACAGATTTAAATTATTTTAATTACGGTGGATCTTTACCTAAAACGTCCCTTGGAACAATTATACTTCCGCCTGAGCTTATTTTCGAAGAAATGTGCTAATTAGAAGAAGATACTAACGCTGGTCCTGATGGTATTCCACCAATATTACTAAAAAAATGCAGTTCTTCCTTGTGCAAACCATTGGCCTTCTTATTTCATAAATCTCTTTCTGAAAGTTGTTTTCCTCACTTATGGAAATCATCTTTTATATCTCCAGTATTTAAAAGGGGCTGCAAAACAGACGTCAAAAAACTATCGACCAATCGCAAAATTATCTTGTATTCCTAAACTTTTCGAACGTATGGTTTATCATTCCATTAAAAAACATTGCCATGATATTATTGACACCCGTCATCATGGCTTTGTAAATAGTAGATCAACTGTCTCTAATCTCCGGGACTTTACTAGCTTTAGTCTACGTTCAATTGAATCACGAAACCAAGTTGATTGCATTTACACTGATTTCAGTAAGGCTTTTGATAAACTTTCACGTAAACTAATTATATTTAAATTGAAACTGCTAGGGTTTCCTCAGTATTTTATAGACTGGGTGGAATCTTATCTGAATACACGCTCTTATCAAATACGTTTTCGTGGTTGCTTATCATCTGCCTTTATCGCAACATCTGGTGTGCCCCAGGGTAGTCACTTAGGACCTCTATTATTCATATTGGCCATAAATGATGTATCACATAGCATCACCAGTTCTCGTTTGCTCATATATGCTGACGATATGAAACTGTATAAAGAAATAAAAAAAGAGGACGATTGTGAATTACTTCAGGATGATCTGAAGTCCTTTGAAGTTTGGTGTCAAAAAAACAGCTTAATATTATATGCAAGCAAATGCCAAACAGTGTCATTTACTCGAAAACGATCAAAACTATGTTTCAATTACAGAATTTCTAATCAAACTCTACACCGAGCTGACTTTATTAAGGATCTTGGCATAGTCTTTGATGATAAGCTGACTTTTAATGTTCATATTGATACAATTTGCAGTAAAGCATCTGCAATGCTGGGATTTGTAAAACGTTGGGCCAAAGAGTTCAACAACACATTAGTGACACAAACATTATATACAACATTGGTGCGACCACACCTTGAATATGCTTCTCATGTCTGGTCTCCAATGTATAAATCTCATATTAGCCGAATTGAAAGAATTCAAAAAAAGGTTCGTTAGATTTGGATTAAACCATTTTAATTGGGTAGATCGTAATAATCTACCACCTTATTCAGATCGTTTGATCTTAATAGGATTGCAACCCTTAGAAGTAAGGAGAAAAAATGCAGATATTGTTTATATACATCAGCTATCTACAGGAATAATAGATTCTCCTGAGCTCTTAAACTATTTTAAAATCAATGACAATCGTAGAAGTATTCGTACTAATACTAATATTTTTTATGTACCTTTTAATAGAACAAACTATGGTACAGGTACTCCTTTTAATCGCATGTGTACCTTTGCAAACAACTGTTCTTTTTTCAATCTCTCTACGTCCAAATTAACTCTTAAAAGTAATCTGCGACGCATTTACTAATATTCTATATTGTATAATAAAAATTTTTTTAATTTGTGATGTATATAAAATACATGTTGTGCATTGTCCGAGCCAAATAATTGGTAAATATTTCCAGATAATGTTTTCACTAGCATAAAAACTCTCTTGGTATTAGCTGTGAGAAAATAAAATATTTTATATTATAACTATACATTTAAAAAAAAAAACATCTGTACCGAGTACGTTCCTGGCTTAGTGTTAAACCTTATGTTTGAGAAAGTGCGAAATAGCTAGCTGTAGTAGCTAAACTCTATTATTAAAAAAAAATATTTTATAATGAAGTCTTTTTTTATGTAATGTCTCAAATAATTTATTTTATTAAGTTTCATTTCACTACATATATGTAATTTTATCGATGAATGATCGAGACCTAATCGAACAGAACTAACGAACAGATATAATGAACAGAACTATCGATCAGAACTATCGAACAGAACTAAAAAACAGAACTGACTGAAAGAATAAATATTTATTTTGAATTTGTGGCAGCACTGTTTCGATTCAAAGTTCATTGTTGTTGGAAAAAAACGTTAAATAAAACACGAAAAATACAAATATTAATAATTTAATATTTTATGGTTAGCATTTTTTTGATTTTTTGTAGTGAAAAATGTCAAGCGAAAGCGAAAAAAATAGAAAAAAAACTCCACAAATAAAGATAAACCAATTGGGAAGGTTAGATCACATGGGAAATTTTAAAGTAGGTGTAATTATGATAGTTAGGATTATCAAAATTATAGTCGGTCTAAGCCGACTATAAATACCCTACATATATGTGTGGTTACCATTCAAAGTGGTATATAGGTCACCAGGGTATACGAATCCTGAAAATAACTACAAACTTTCCATCCCTGAAGAATTTTCTTTCATTTGATACTCATATTTACAAATGGGTAGGTGTACCGAATTTCGATTTTTATTTTGGGAACCACAAGTCGTTTCGTGGGAAAACATGATTTTCATGTATTTGATCATAATGTCAATATATATTTGACCAAAAAAGTTTACCTAAACACGTATAGAGTAAAATTGGTTTGTAGATGTAAATTTTATATGAGGTATTTGAATAATAGTGGTCGGGTCTCAATCATGCCAATATTCTTGTTCAGACAGCTTAGATACATAAGTAATCCAAATCTAAGTTTCATTGCTCTAGCTCTTCAAATTTTTCTGTAATCGTGATTTCAACAGACAGACAGAAGGACAGACGGACATCGCTAAATCGACTCAGGAGGTCATGCTGATCAAGAATATATATATACTTTTCCATAACGGAGATGTTTTTTTCAGGGTGTTACAAACGGCGTACCAAACTGAATATACCCTTTCACTCTTAGTGTAGGGTATAAAAACAAATAGACCACGCAAAAGTTTCGAGAAGTATGGTTGAAGATGGATGACTTTAAGTACTGGCTACAAAAATGTCCGGGTGATGAGCATAGAGAAAAGTGCAATGTGTTCAATACTGCCATGAGCACGGACTTGTGTGTTTTGAAAAACCATTCGTTAGAATTTGATAAATATCAAGTGAAGAATCCTAGTGGTCCACAGATACGACTATTTCTTACTACTGAAAAATCTTCCATCACAGCTGAATTCTGGTACGAAAACCGCAGAAATTAATCTGGTTTTTTAACTGAACACAACATTTCCTTCAATACTCTTGACAGCCTGATTGAAATGTTAAAAAGTGCAATTTTAGTCTGGAAATACTTAGAGTATTTGCTCAGTCTATAAATATGAAAATAACCAAAGGCACAGCCATTGTTACAAACATTATTGGTAAAATTGGAAAAATTGAACTAACCTCGAAGCTACTTATATCTAAATTTAGTGTATTTACTGATGAATCCACTGATATTTCTTGCATAATAACGCATATTGGCGTTATTATGACGATAATGAACTTCGCATTGTCAGTAAATTCTGGGATGTGCATGTTATGGAGCCTGGAACGATGACTAAAACTGCGAAGCATCTCTATGCATCTTTGGGTAGTAGTTTTCAAGATCGAGGAATACCCATGGAAAATATAATTGGTTTAGGTTCGGATGGCTTCAATGTCATGAGGGGTATTACCAACTATGTGTTCTGTCGACCTAATAGATACTGTCCTGGAATAACCATATTTAAGTGCCTCTGCCACTCGGTGCACTTGCCGCGTTCGGTTGAAGATTTAGCTCGAATCATTTTCAGTTTCTTTAGTTGCAGTGCAAAGAGACAGGTGGACTTTGTTGAATTTCAAATGTTTACAAACACAGAAATCCACAAATTACTACATCCCTCACAGACACATTGGCTGTATTTATCGGTAGTATTATCACAAACAGAATTATCAAACAGTATTAAAACTTTATTTCGATAAGAAATGGCTTGAACAAAAATTAGTTTCTGCTGAGACTATGCAAAAAAACTTGAATGATCCACTCATGAAGCTGTATTTCAATTTTTTAAAGTGGATATTGCCCAAGTTCACACGTACTAATCAATATTTGCAGTCAAGTAATGTTGTTATTAGCGACGTTCACGATGCAATGATAGAACTTTACAAAGAACTTCACGGCTGCTATATGAACAACTGGTATGTGAATTCAACTCATTTATTCAAAATAAATCCAAGGGACGACCATCAGTTTCTATCAAATCTCAAATGTACTTGGTCGTTAACGTTTTGAATGAATTGAAAAATCCGCTGTTTGCTGAACACAAAGATCTTGTCAACTTTTTCCATACGCGATGTCAAGAATTTTTAATTCAACTAAAATTAAAAATCGGTACGACTTTGATAATATTATTTTAAATCACCAACATTATTTGATATGTTGATGGCGCTACTTCGAGCTGCTTCAGTCGATAATTGTCAGGAAATTGATGACGAGTGGCAGCGATTGCCACTTCAAACATATTAAGAAGATATATTTACATAAGATACTGAGCTTATTTTAAAGAACGAAAGTAATGAGTATTTGTTTAATAATTTGGCACGATTTGCTTTAAATGTACTATCAATACCGCAATCAAATGTGAGTGGTTGTTTTCAAAAATAAATTTAATTAAAACCAAAACGAGAAACTGACTCATAGTGCGCAAAACACGATGTATTACTTTGTCCTGTCAATACATAAAAAGTGCGGGTGGATCTGAAAAGTTTAATCCGACAAAAAATATGATATGTAGAACAGTGTAGGGCATTATTGAATAAATTTTTATTCAAATAAATGATAACAAATACTTTTTTTATTTGTATTTTTTACTTTTCGTTAAAATATCAAATTTTTATCTTTCATCTTTTTATTTGACGAGACCAAAAAATTATTTGTTAATTAAAATAAATTTATTTGAAATGTAAAATGAAGCAATAAATAAAAACAAAATTTGAAAATTATGTTCCAAATGATCGCCATGAGAATTCGTGCCATCATTATTGGAGTTAAATATACCAACAATAATAATAATTGTAATAGTTCACGCTCGGCTCAGAGCTTTTCGTGGGCAGTGTGGTTTGCCATTGTCTGCCGAGAGGTAGAGCGGTATATAAAAATGATTTTTATGAAAAGATGTTAGTCCCAGCCATTATCGCTGCAAATATCCTTAAAAAGTACGTGATTTTTAATTCACATTTTAATAAAATATTGGAAACAAAATCATTTGTATTTTTATTTGAACTTTTCAAATAACGAATAAAACGATAACAAATAAATTTAATTTATTTTTTATTTGAAATACAAATAAATCAAAAATTATTTGTCACTCAAAATAAAAAATAAATGAAAGTTATTTGATATTTTTTTATATTTTATTTGAAATAACTTTTGCCCTACAATGATGTAGAATGACGAAAAATAGATTGTATAACAATAAAGAATGTGTTGAAAATGAAGACGAATCATATGAAGTTATTTATGGATTCATTTATTTAAAAATATGTTTATGTCTTTTATGTAATAAAGTTTTTTTTAAATAAAAAAATTAAATTTAAAAAATATGTTAATTTTTTGCCGAAGCAATTGATTTGTCTTCAAAATAATTACATATTTGTAATCGTAGGCAAATTTACTGAGTACTCCAGAGATGTGTATGGTTTTTTATTTTTCAATTTTTTTAAAATTTTGTCTGTTTAAAAAAAGTGGGGGTTTGGTTTAGACATTTGGTTTAGACATTTTTTTTCAAAAAGATACAATCATTTTTTCCAAATACAATAATTTTTGACAGATACTTATTAATTCTTACTTGGAAATATGCAATTATTATATATTAAATTAAAATATAGAATTTCTTCTATCTGACGATGCTTCTCTTTTGTTTATTTTGTATTGTTACGAAAAGAGGTAATTTGCCCCACAGTGCAAGCATTCAGCAATAATAAATGAGACGAAAGACAATTCAGCGCACTAAGCATGTGTTAAAAAGAGACGGAAGATCATTCAGCGCACTGAGGCAGTGTGCGAGAAAGAGATGGAAGATCAGCGCATTAAAACACATGAGTGTGAATGAGATGCGAATAGCATGCGTCATTCACGAAACGAGTAGAAGGTTCACGAAACAAGTCGAAGCTTGTCGAAACGTGTCGAACTGATGCATGCAGTATATAAGGGAGCCGCATCTGAGGTACTTCAGTTCAGTTGTGATTTGATATTGAACTAGTGCGTCTCGTGAGTGAACATTGTTAAGCTAAATTTTATAAATTCAGCAGTTGATATAAGTGATTATTCTTTAAGTTGTTATTTAAATAAATAAAGTTGATTAATACTAGTTGAAATAATACTAGATAAAACCAAATATTAGTTTATTTTTATTTTGTACACAATCCAGAGATACGAACTCGTAGAACAGTTTTCCGTAGACTGAATTTTCGTAACAGTATGTTACTTTGAAAACAATACTTAAAAGCATAGATCTCGTTTACCCGGGTGGCCATGTACCAGGACTACCCGGGTTGTTCGAACTACCCTGGTAATACCTGGGTTGTTCAAATACCCGTAAAACCCGAATTTTAAATGTTCAAGCTTCCCGGGTAGTTTGTTTGTTCGTTGTTCGAACTACGTGTTCGTTTGTTCGTTTGCGTTTGTCAATCCGTCCGTTTGCTTAAGGTGGGAGTTGGCCACAAGTTGGTTGAAAAAGTGGGTTGAGCAAAAGTGAGCGGAAAGTATCACTCTTGAATTATTTTTTAATAAACATTTTTTTAGTTCATATAAATCATATGTCCTCTGAAAAAGAGTCAAGGAATTACATAACGAGCAATCTTTTCAATATTACGGATTTTCAACAGTTTTGCACTGTTGGGGAAAAGATTAACATTTGCTTGAACAGTGTGTCAAAAAAACATGGAATTTCTTTCTGTGTTCACTGGGTATGTCGATACCAGGATTCCGGGATTTAGCCTAAAATCAGTCCCGAATAAATCCCGGCATTAAAACTAAAATCCCGGTATTTTCGGGATATGAAAAATGCTATAAATAGTTTTAAAAGTGCTCCTATTCTTATAAATAAAATAAACTATCAAACCATTTATTCACTGCGTCAATGAGTAATATTAAACTAATAGCCCTATTCTGATGAGCATCACAAATTCTCACAACAGAATTTAACGTCAAAAACCTCCCAAAAATTGGGGGGAATCTCAAATTGAGATGTTTTTGTATTCTGCCAAAAAATTGAGACTCCGATAGGGTTACGAGAATTAGGAAATCTGTGATGCTCAATGTAGCAGATCACAACGTACAAATAACGTCGAAACTTTTTGTTTTTTTTTTAAATATTAATTATATTGGCTATTAATAAAATGGTTCCGTTAATTATTACACAATACACACTGCTCCAACGAAAATACAAAATGCGGGTTAGAATTAAATGCAGCTCGATGAGAAAAGGTTGATTTTACACTTAAACCACATCAAACACTTAGCACATCACTTAAATTGAAATTCCACTTGGATAATAAATTGGCACTATTTAAATAAATAAAATGCATGGTTATTAGTCTTTTGAATTGAAAACGAAAGAAAATTCGAATGTTTTAAAGTTGTTTGTTTACATTTATTTATAATTAATTGAAATAAAAACATCAAATGTGACATGAAACTCTCTTCCCCACAGTGTGGGGTATTTCTTGAGAGTTTTTTTGTTAGATCTTTGGTAGAATACGAGTTTGAGATTTTAATCACAATTATTCTAACAAGAAAAACGCCTCTCTGACTTGTGAGTACCCACAATGCCAGAATAGGGCTATAAAACACTAACATAAATTTGAATTATTCTTATTGTCATTTTTTTTTTTTATTCATTTATGTATTCATTTATTTTCTAAATATCAAATAAACTAAATGTTAATTTTGAGTGTATTATTATTAAAAACCAGATAACATAAGTGCTCCACCTTCGTAATCTGAATATAATTCTGTCTTACAGTTTCTTTTTAATTACACTGCCCTACAACAATTTTTGTGCTGTAAAAATTGCAGCAAATATTGAATATATTTATGACGCTGATTCTGAAAATGGCATTGGTTTTGTCAAATTGACTCTAGTTTTAGAGATATATCCCAATTTTCAGAACCGTTATTTTGGGTTTTTTTATTTTTAAAATTTCAACAAAAGAAAATACCTTGTGCTAGAATATAATTTTTTTTTTTTTAGTGAAAAAATTTATTTGTAATCTAAATTCTTTAGAACCTTATTTAGGAAATTAAATTACTACTCTTGGTTAAAAAGTTATAAATACTAAATTTAAGAAAGTTAACATTTTTGTACTTGTTAAATTTTCTGATATTGTAAATTTTGCATTCAAACAATATCTTTTATTCATACAATATTTTACCTTTTGAAAATTTTTTTCTCGCAAATAATTTTTTCACGCATAGAAGCAAATTTTTATATTGTAGCTCAAGATTTTATGCGTCTAATATCGAAAATGTATTTTCAGTCTTTAATTTTGTTGGAGTTTGAAAAATAAATATTTTTATTGAAAAAATTTGATTTTTTTTTTGCTTAAATCTCGCGAACCAAATTTTTCACGCATAAAGCTTTTTTTAATTATAGCGAAAAGTTTTCTGCGTCTAATATCGAAAAGGTAATTTCAGTCTTTTATTTTGTTGTAATTTGAAAAAAAGACCAAAATAAAGGAAAATTTAATAATGGACTCTATCCCAAAAACTAGAGCCAACTTGACAAAACTGATGCCATTTTCGGAGTCAGCGCCACCCAATATTTGCTGCAACTTTAACTGAACCAAAATTGTTGTAGGGCAGTGTAATTAAAAAGAAACTGTAAAACGAAATTAGATTCAGATTACGAATTTTGTGGGCAGTGTTATTTTTGATTTAAAATATCGATAATTAGTGATAAAAATGATTAAAGTTCGATAAAAAATATATGAAATATGGCTTAAACATTTTGTTTTCGTACAAAAATTGATAGAATAAAATATTATTAGAAAAAAGCAAGCAACATTTATTTTTCAAAAAAACAATTAAACATTAGTTCGACAAAACCTTATAAAATAAGTTGGATGTTTCATTTTTAGTCCTGGAAAATATAAATTTTCCATAAACATTAAAATATTCACTATAAATATAAATTTTATTTTGAAATAAAATTTTAAATAAAAATTAGATTTGTAAAATTAATAATATTTTAACAAATTAGTCATTCTCTAGTTTATGAGAATTGTCGAATGATATTCTCGAATTTGCAATGAATGGTGTTTTTCTGCAGAGATTCAAAGTCGCACGAAATGAATCTTTGAAATCGAAGTGGTCATAAATGCATTTGATCAAAGAAATCGATTTATAATAAAAAAAACAATGAAAAACACAAAACAATTTTTTTTTATTATTACAAGCTTTTATTATTATTACCAGCTTTTATTTAACTTCACGTGTTTGTACGTTTGTTCGTTTGTTAGTATGTCGGACACAAAAATATCAAATTTAACATACTTCCTTATATCCGATCGAGTTGAAACTTGGAACACATATAGTATTAGATGTGGCACATATAAAAATAAATTTTAAAGTTCCAATTTTGGCCGATAGGGGGCCCTAAAACTATTTTTAGACCGTGTGAGGTCTGTTCTTTACCTAGAATGTTGAAATTTATAATATGTATAGCATTTTCTATTAATGGACCCTCTAAAGTGCGTTCTTCACCTAAAAAATTGAAATTTAAAACATTCATAGTTTTGACAACGGGTAAAAATTTGGCAAACTTAGAACTTCGAATTTTCTCCACTAGAGGTCACATTCATTATTAATGTACCCTCTGAAATGCGATCTTCACCTAGAAAGATGAAATGCTTTTAATATAATAAATAAAACTGCTCATCACACACAGATGCGGTATGATCTGAAAGTAATGATAGGATATATATGGGCGGGATTAGACAAATAGGCGTGGCACCTCCCATACAACCTGAACTTTCAATATGATATATCTCGGCACTTTCACCAGCTACGAACATGAAACAAAAAACTCAAATACAAAAAAAAAACATTAAAAGTAAAAACACAAAAGCAAAAGCACAAAACAAAAGCAAAAATACAAAAATAAAAGCAATAACATAAAACTAAAATCCAAACTAAAGTAAAAACAAAAAAGGAAAGAAAAAGAAAATCGAACTCACCACACTAAAACTCACCACAATACAATTCACCACACTAAAATTCACCACACTGAAACTCACCACACTACAACTCACCACACTGAAACTCACTACACTAAAACTCACCACATTAAAATTCACCACAATAAAACTCCCCATATTATAACTCACCACACTAAAACTTACGACACTATAACTCACCACACTGAAATTCACTACACTAAAACTCACCATAATAAAATGTACAACATAAAAAAATTCACTACACTAAAACTCTCCACAATAAAATTCACCACACTCAAAGTGACCACACTAAAACTCATCACACTAAAACTCACCACACTAAAACTCACCACACCAAAATTCACCACACCTAAACTTACCACATCGAAACTCACCACACTGAAACTTCTACTGAGAATAACTCTACGGTGAAGAATTCTACGGGATAGCGTTCTATGGAGAAGAATTTTACGGCGAATATTTTTACTGGGAAGAATTGATTTTAAACCCATACATTTATAAAACCCATAAAAACTTCTCTGATATAAATAATAAAAATATTTTTTATATTAATAAAATCGATCCATATCTTTGAGTTCACAATATCTTGGCACGAGTCCTGCACGGGTCCACCAGAGCTTCGATTATCCATCGCTTGAGGACGTTAAGTACGAAATTCTATATCGTAAAACTTGGTGCAGTAATTCACAAAGCACAAAAATTAATGCAGTTCAGAAAGTAGTTCTAAATTTCATCGAGAGGGGCGTTAAAGGCAGAATTTTATATCTCGGTAACCATTGAACAGATCTATGCAAAACTTCATTAAGCGACTCCTTCGGGATCCCAATTTAACATATCGTCGTTGTAGAACGAAAAGTCACAAACTACATTTTTATAAAAAATTTAAATTTCTAGTTTGTTGATTAATATTATAAAAAGTAATTGATGCATTTTTAAAGTTGGAATATCAATTGATAGATTTACATTTTTTTATCATTTGGTTAAAAAATTGATATCATCGATTAAAATTTAACAGATATGTACATACAGATTTTTGTAAATGAATATTTGGCATTTTGAAAATGTATTTGGTGACTTTTCGTTCTACAACGACGATATGCTAGTGTGTGTAGTACAAATTACATCGACAGAAGGTGTTAAGGGCAAAAATTATAACTCGGTAACCGCTGAACCGATCTATGCAAAATAATAATTCTAATGACCATATAACGACTAAAAATGTAAAAATAAAAAAAACTATTTTAAAAAACAAGCTTTTATAAAAATTTGTACTAAAAAATTAAAAATAAATTTACTAAAAATATAAAATATATTTATAGTAGGTATGTATATTTATAATGAATACATATTAAGATATGAAATAAATTAAATTCAATCTTATTCAAATTATATTATTAAGATATACGTTTATAAGAAATAAATTTTAAATTTTACTAAGAGGTTTCCAAATACAAAAATAAAAGCGTGCAGCGAAAATATTAAAAATTACCAGCATATTACATTTGTAAATCAACTATCATATATATATATATATATATATATATATATATATATATATATATATATATATATATACATCTTATACATCACAAACCTATTATTATATCGCATGAACTCGAGAATAGGGCCCCAGATGACGATTTTTTTTTGAACAGAATTATATTAAATTAAATTTCCGAATTTTAATCAACAATATTTTCGAAACATCAAATAATTTTTATTTCTGTAAACATTTTTAAAAAGTTTAATTTAAATTTTCAGAAATTTAGTAATAAGAATAAAAAAGTTTTCTAATTGTTTTAATAACTTTTGTAAACGATTTTTCACGTATAATCAAATGGTGGTATTGTTGCAATATTAAAAGTAATTATAACAAAAGAGCAAAATGATGATAAAATTAAAAATGGCCAAATCAAAAACTTAAAACTCTGCCACAAATATAGCAAAAAACTCTTGCAAATCCAGTTAACAGTTGAAAATTGCACCCTAGGATCGAATATGGGTTAAGACTTTTTTTACTCAGCTGTGTTCAGATTAATAAGTAATTTTTATTTAAAGTAATTATATGCCTTAAAGATAGTATTTTTAAATATTTTTAAAACTATTGCTTTAATTTATGGAAATCCGCGATCCCGGGATTATTATTTTGAAATCCCTTAATCCCGGGATTGCAAAAACGTTCCGGGATCGACATTCCTAGTGTTCACGCAAAATAAACCTTATTAAGGTGATAATAATATACCTGAAAATGATAACTTTTCTAACACTTAACGTACTTGTGTATTTAAAATGTTTTTAGTTAATTATTTATTCTCATAGAGTTGATTTGTAATTTAAATAGTTGCATTCTTTTGATTTCAATGTGCTTCAGCACCTCGCCAAGTAGCACACCAGTCTCATTGAAACCATTTTTTTTTGCTTGTAGACAGAAAATATTTATACTATTTATGGTATTTTTCTTTCCCTCTTCACCATTGAGCGCGGATTGCTAATATTGTTAGAGCGAGCAAAGCATATATGTTAAATTTAGACACCAGAACAGTCGCTGCAAATCGATGTAAGGGGTGTAAACATTAACAGCTGAGCGACCAATTAAAGGTTTACTATGTGCTGAGGGGTAACAATTTCAAACTCCGCCCTTTCTCGAATATTAAATATATCAATTAATAATTTACTACATCTTAGATTTAAATTCTCGTCAAACAATATTTTATTAAATACTAAACACACGAATTGCTTTCTTGTAAATGTAATGCATTAAAATCTTACAAATGCAAGGGTGGCTTATTTGTGCGAAGCGGTAACATATCAAGTCCCGCCCTATGTCGAAATCAGTTTATTTTAGACTACATGTTATGTTGTTTTAAATGTTGGTCAAATATTTTTTTGATTTAATGAATGAATTAATGAATTTATATGATGTTTGTTCTTCACGTAGTATTTGAAGACCTGCAAAATATTATTCTGCAAAATATTAAAATCAAGAGATAAAAATTAAATAGTGGTCGATCCGGACAGGATAGAAAACGGAAGTGCATGTTGATTTATATCGATATTCTAAAAAGTCCGGAAATTTTGCGTACAAAATATTTTTTGAATTATTTTAAATAATAGCTGACATAATATGCTTTATTTTTCACTTTGTTTCTACACTTTTTAATAATGAATAACAGAAATATTACGGACGGGAGAAAAAGTTCCATATAGAAATTATCACTACGATTTTTGTTTCCAAAAATACTTTTGCGTAAACATTATTTTTTAATTATTTAAAAACATAGCATATTGTTTTTGTAAACTTTGTTCCTAAAGATAATAATTATTTTATAGCAACCCAGCAAACCAAATGATAATTTTAGGATATCGAAACGATATCATTTAGAAGCTCAAATTGTCGTTTTCGATAATCTATAGTGATACGAAAACGATCGGGTTTTCGATAAAAACGAACCTGTTTAAAACGATATCGTTGTTTTTATCGTTATATATATCGAGATGATATCATAAATGTATTTATTTTCGATAAACAAATTTTATTTGTTCAGAAAATTTCATTTTTTGACAACAATTATAAAGAAGACGCAATTAAATTTTCGAATTAAAACTTCGAATATCTAAAATTTATCATTATTTCAACGAATTTAAAAAATTATCGTCAAATGGTTTGTACACACAAAAAAATAATTGCTTGACGTGCAGTTGTTTCAACGAATATTCATTTGCATCTACCAAATTTAGTCAGTTTCAACTGAAATTCATTTGTGGCAAACAATAGTATGAAGCGAAACCAACTATTAGTTGAAGCAACAGCAACATTGATTGGGGAAACAAACTTTTTATCCATTTTCAATTTTTTTTGTTTCCATTGCCACGGCAACTAAATTAAAAATGAGACCTAACCAATATTTAGTTGACTTAATAGATAGCTATATAACATTAAGTTGTAGCAACCAATATTTATTTGATTCAACTGTGAAATCAGTTGTCTTGTATAATAGCGATGCCAAAGCAGGACAACACCAGTCGCGCAAGCTTTACATTTTTAACTCGTTTTGTTTTGCGGACAGCGCGTGCCACGTCTTAGTCTTAAACAATATTTGGAATTGTTTTAAGGCGATTTCAGATTTTTTCACTATTTTTTTGTTTTGTGCTGCGGACAGTGCGTGCCACGTCTTAAACAAAATTTGGAATTGTTTTAAGGCTTGTTCGTTTTTACTGTTCGGTTTTTTCATGCTCAAATATACTTTCTTCCACTAGAGACATACTATTCTACAGAGTACTTCCTATTGTGTTTCTATATGTTGTATTTATATATGCAGCCCTAGCGCTCCAACGTGTTGCAAACACGAAGTCAGCAGTACAACGAATCGTCGGCAATGTTCGATCTCGGGAACGCTGTTGTGACGCTGACTTCGTGTTTGCAACACGTTGGAGCGCTAGGTAAAATGGCCGATTTCTTATAATTAAATTGGCTACCACAACTAAACAAATTGGTTGTGTCAATTGTATTCATTAGTTGTGTGAACTGATACGCGGTGTTGCGTTCTGATTCAGTCGAATGTTGACAGAACTAAATAAATCGGTTGGCAAAAAAAGACGGTTGCGCCAATTGATTCGTTCTTTGGGTGTAGGGAAATCACAGAATAATTCCGTACGCAATGACAGTGCAAATCGAAATTAGCACCACGATTTTTTGATAAAAATAATTTTTATATTAACAACACAGTTCAACCAATGTCCAACTTTTTCTTCAATCTTTCGATTTGATAACGATTTTTGGGTAAAATGGGGACGCTGATCTCGAATATAAAGTCCGTTTTGCTCAATTAGTGTGTTTAAAGGCAGTACACAAAATATTTTAATTTCAGAAGATACAGGTAAGGTTTCTTCACCAATGTTGTTTATCATGAACAGGCGCATTATTTTTACTTTGACACCATCGTCCAAACGACTTTCTATAACCCTCGTTTTTTCGAATTTCAACTCTCCTAATTACAAATTTTGACATACCGCGTGAACGATTAAGAAAACTATTATACTCTCTTCGGAAAATATATTCCCCATAAAAATGTTGGTACAACCTCCTAATCAGCAAGTTTCCGCAACAGAATAATTCGGTAGGACAATTTAGTTGGTTGCCGCAACAAATCAGTTTTCTGTGTGTACAAATATAACACGCACAGCTGAAAATGGTGAGAGAGCTCGGCCTAAGTTCTAATAGGACTGTAGTGCCAAACTATTATTATTATTATTGAAATAACATTTAAGTTTCAATAGCGATCATCGGTTGACATTTGATTAATTTGTTTGTCCTATTAATGTACAAGTTCGTTGTATTTACGTCACTTATTGGATCTGTGTATGTTGAATATTTTATAATTTGTTTCTTTTCATTTCAATATTGTGTTATTTTAATTTAGGGTTATTGTTCAAATGTATTGGCGTGATTTCCAGAAAAAAAAACTGGCGCTTAAACACCATTGCAGTTGCAAATTATTCAGATCAAATATTTGACACTTTTTGTGATGTTTAAAAAATGTTAATAGTTTTGTGTAAAAGCATTAATATCTATAGAATATTTGAATATTTGCAGCAAGGCCACATATTCCTCTAGTAGTTTCAGTGAATCTACCACAAATATGACATTTTTATACCCTACACTAAGAGTGAGTTTGGTACGCCGTTTGTAACACCCAGAAGGTTACATCCCCGGTATGGATCAGCATGACCTCCTGAGTCGATTTGGCGGTGTCCGTCTGTCTGTCCGTCCCTCTGTCTGTCTGTTGAAATCACGATTACAGAAAAAGTAGAAGAGATAGATCAATGAAACTTTAGATTTAGATTACTTGTATATCTGTCTGAACAAGAAAATTGGCATGATCGGTCTATTGTGACCTGTGAACCGACCATTTATGTTCAAATACCTCATATAAAACATACATCTACTGGTGAATTTTATTGTATACGTGCTTAGGTAAACTTTTTTGGTCAAATATATATTGACATCATTGTGAGCTGAGAACGAACCTCTTATATTCAAATACCTCATATACAATTTACATCTACAGTGTAATTTTACTTTGTACGGTCTTAAGTAAACTTCCTTGAAAATTGACATATATTATTACGAAAATTCAGTCTACGGAAAACTGTTCTACGTGTTCGTATCGCTAGATTGTGTACAAAATAAAAACACACTTAGGTTTTAAATAGTATTATTTCCACTACATAGTATTAATTAACTTTATTTATTTAAATAACAACTCAAAGAATAATCACTTTTATCAACTACTGAATTTCTACAATTTATCTTAACAATGTTCACTCACGAGACCCACTAGTTCACTATCAAATCACAACTGAAGTGCTGTGCCTCAGATGCGGCACCTTATATACTGCATGAATCAGTTCGACACGGTTCGACATGGTTGGAGAACCTTCTACAATTTTCGTGAATGCTGTGTTTCAATGTGCTGATCTTCCATTTTCTAGCACATTGCTTCAGTACGCTGAATTGTCTTGCGTCTCATTTAATCTTATTCATTGCTTGAACAATAGGACAAATTTTTCGTAACAATATTTTATCAAAATCCTTAACATCATTACATCATTATTGGGTTTTAAAGTCGACCAATCTCACCAACATATACCCTATATTCTGCCCAGGTTTACAAATGTAATATGTATTTTTATGCA
Organism: Dryomyza anilis; assembly: GCA_951804985.1. Lineage (NCBI taxonomy): Eukaryota > Metazoa > Arthropoda > Insecta > Diptera > Dryomyzidae > Dryomyza > Dryomyza anilis. The sequence continues at coordinate 46,352,738 of OX638132.1, read as the reverse complement.
TTCTGAAAACAACAACATTAGGAACTAGAATTAAGGAGCATCAAGCAGACATAAAGAAGAATAAAATGACAACAGCATTGGCACAACATATAGCGGAGAGCGGACACACAGCTGATTTCGACAACATCAAAATATTAGACAAAGAGAAAAGAGCAAACACAAGATATACACTGGAGAGCTTACGTATACAACAAAACCTGGAGAAAACGATGAACACCAAAGAAGACAAAGATAATATAAACTCTATATAACTATAAAATTAAATAATTTATAGATTTAATAAAATTAAACTCTGAAGATGTTGGAATAAAACCAACGAAACGTCGTGAAAGGAAATGAAATAAAAGTTTTTTATTTACGTTTAAAAACATCAGAGCCTAATTCAAGTCAAAACCTTAATAATTCAACAATAATAATAGTTTGGCGATACAGTTCTGTGAAGAACTTAGGCCATTTGAGCTGTGGTTGTTATATTAGTACTCAAAGTGTTGAGACCGAATCCGAACGGTGGGAGAGAGCTTTTTCATAGGCAAAGTTTACTCTGTTAGGTTTTCCATTGCCTGACGAGCAGTGTTGCCGCAACACAATTTATTAAGTAGCTAAAAGCTTTTAAAAATCCGCTATATATGGTCATTTTGCTATCAAAAAAATACGCTAGAAATCGCTAGATTTAAATTTTCATATTAAAGTAGGTACGTATCCTATTAATATAATAAATCTGAATGTTTGTTGGTTTGTCGGTTTGTTGGTTTGTTCCGCTTCGCCGTCCAAACGACTGATCCGATTTTCTTGAAATTTTTACCATAGATGCGGTATGGTCTGGAAGGAATGAAAGGCTATATATGGGCGCGATTGGACAAAGAGGCGTGGCACCTCCCATACAACCTAAACTTTCAAAACGATATAACTCGGCACTTTGACCAGCTACGAACATGGAACAAAAAACTCAAATACAAAAAAAAATTAAAAGTAAAAACACAAAAGCAAAAATACAAAAACAAAAGCAATAACATAAAACAAAAATCCAAACTAAAGGAAAAACAAAAAAATGAAAGAAAAAGAGAAGCAAAAAAAATTTTTTTGACCATTACTTTCTTTTTGTCCTCCAAAAAAAATTATAAAAACATTTTTTTTCGAAAATTTTCGAACATTGTTGTTTTGTCGAATATTTCTTTTTTTAAAATGGTGATTACGACTATTGTGTTCTTATTGTCGTTCAAACCTTTTTTTTAACAATTTTTTTTATGCAATTTTTCGAACATTGTTGTTTTTGTCTAATATATATATTATAGAAGATAGATTTTACATAACATGTACGTCAACAGTTATTATAGTAATATCAAGATATTTCACACAAGGTTAAGAACCACCCAAAATTCTTTAAACTCACCACACCAAAATTCCCCACATTAAAATTCACCACACTAAAACTCACCACACTAAAATTCACCACACTAAAACTCACTACACAAAAATTCACCACACTAAAATTCACCACTGCGGTAACGTTAGATTTGTAAAGTTAGAGTTGATTTATTTTACATTTATTTATTCTACAATTTAATTAATCAAAAGACACTTTTTTATTTTTAGAGTTTAAAAGATACTTTTTATTAAATTTACTATTGAAAAGACACTTTTACTATTTTAGAATCTCCACTTGAGGTTGGTTAAACTACAATCTTTTAAATTGCAACGAAAGGTATTAACAATACCTTCGTCGCAAGCTTTTCTTAAATTCTATTCTCACTATGTTCTAGTGAGTTTTCACTTTCACTCAATTTTAGTGTACGTGACTTTTGAAGAAAGTCCGACTTGCAGTTTTTGGCTGACACCAATTGCGAAATATCACAATTGTTGACAATCGCTGCTTTGCTTATTTTTACATTGACCCAAAATTATGCAATGGAAAATTGTATTGCAACCCTCTTGAAAGAGGTGTGGTCTAAGTAAAGCTTTAGCGCTTTGCCGTATTATCGCAAGCTTTTGTTAACTGTGAAAGCTAACTTGAAAGAGGTGTGTTCTACGCAAAGCTTAGCGCTTTTTGCCAAATTATTAACATTGTTGCCAACGTGAAGCGTTGGGACAATGCTATGAACATGTTGCTGTACAACATGAGTACAATATGATATAAAAACATGATGCGCTCAACATATGTACAGCAACATCCAAAACTGAATGAATAGTGAAGAACCATAAAGAAAAGAAAAATGTATGCGCTAATTCACAACACCACACTAAAACTCACCAAACCCACACTGATCACACCGAAACTCACCACACTAAAACTCACCACATTAAAACATCCACTGTGAAAAACTCTACGGGAAATAATTCTACAGGGAACAATTCTACCGGGATGAATTCTACGGGAAGAATTCTACCGGAAAGAATTCTACGGGAAAGCGTTCTATGGGGAAGAATTTTACGGGGAATATTTCTACTGGGAAGAATTCTACGGTGAAATGTTCTACGGGGAAGAATTCTAAGGGGAAGCGCAGTCTGAGAAAGAATTGTCTTTGAGAAAAGTTGTTATGGCGGAAACCAATTATTTAACCAATTATTTATAAAACCAATAAAAAACTTCAACAGCTAAGAACGTGCCCTAATATAAATAATAAAAATGTTTTTTATATTAATAAAATCGCTCCATATCTTTGAATTCACAAAATCTTGGCACGAGTCGTGCACGGATCCAGCTAGTTTATAAATAAACTAAACATAATTTATAACTAGGAAGCATTAAATAAAATATAAAGAAAATAATATTTAGGGTGTGTGCGAGTTCGACTAAATTTGCTAACTAAACTAAATTGTACGGGTCTTCATTCGATCGCCATTCGGTAACCGGTAATTGTTTAAGTCCACAATAAATCGATTATCATATGTTTGTTTGCTGTCTCCCAATTTAGTTCAAGTTTTCTTGAAAATTTGCTAAATTAAAAAGTAAACGCTGCATTACCGTCAAAATTTGGTTTAATCAGCAATTTATTCGAACTCGCACTCACCCTTAATAACAATTCAAGCTTTGGATGGATTGATGGTGTTATCTAAAAAAATACATTTTTGTGATATTTGCGTTTAATGTTTTTGAATGCTCTTATCTCATAAACTGATATTATTGATTCAAATTTTTAATTAAAATTACAACTTTTAGTTTTTATTCACTTTTTACATTTGTTTCAAATCTGCCATTGATATATAAAATACATAATTAATAAAAATGATTCATACACTCTTATTTTAAAATATGAGAAATAAAATTGAGGCTTATACATACATCTATATAACAGAAGATTAGTCTAGCTCGACGAAAATCGGAAATTAAAGTTTGTTGCAGAAAGTTCAAAAATATGTAATTTTATTAAATTTTTATGAGAACCTAGAGAACAAACACTCTACTGAAAGAATATTTCTGTAGGCTTGCTTAAAATCAAAAATTAAAACAAGTGCTTTTTAAGTGTTTAAGTGTTAGTTTTATATAATTGGGAATTGAGAGAACTATCATCATGTGTATCAAGAATTTCAAATTGCTATTCGTGTTTTTCCTGATTATTTGTCAAAAACATTAAACAAAAATTACATATTCTTTATACAAAAGTAGACATGTAAATAAAGCTACCAAATGCTCTCATAAATCTTTTTACATGCATAATGTCTGAAATGTCTTCTTTCTAACGATGTTAAACATGCTTGCATTAGTTTGCCATACGGCATTTAAAATGAGTTTAAGTAATGAGAAATATACGAAAATCGTAAAATATTTTAACTAAATTTTGTTTTATTAATATGTCAGTTTTGCCTTTTCTGTCATTATAGTTGACAAAACTGGCTCATATTTGGTATGGTAGTTAAGAATTGTGATATTACCATAGTACCTAATATTAATAGTTTAAGAAGAATGTTAGGCGTGGCAGTTGGCCAATCACGCCCATATTAAGAACGGTCATGTGCAATTACAGTATGTATCTAAATACCAATTATAAACAAAATATCTCATTTCAAACAATAGTTATAGTCATTTTACCATTTCAATTATATGACAGGTGGGCGTGGCAATGGACCAATCTTGTTCCTTTTCAAACTGAAATTTATTCATATTCCATGTATGCTTCGTGTAAAGTTTCGTTAAGATTGGCCCAAAACTGTATTTACGGCGAGCTTGAATTAATTTCTGTCCCACAATGCACTCTAAAAAAGGAATGTTTATAAATACATGTTGTCTGCCAGAAATACTTATTGTTAGTCGTAAATAATAATGGCTTATTGCAAACAATTACACAATTATTGTGTTTGAACAAAACACAATAATAACAAGGGATTATTGAAAACAATTACACAAGTATTGTGTTTGAACAAAATAATATCTAATTTCTTAAAAACATTTAAAATGTTTCCCAAGAACACTTTATAAAAGTCACTTCAATTATTACTCCCAAACACTCATTTGTTACCAAAAAAATAATGAAAGTGTTTAAAATAAGTAATAAATACATGATATTTCTTTGATTCATACACTAAGTTTTTCCCAGAACGCAATCTATTTTAAAAGTGTTTGCCCTAAATACTAATAGCATCTCGGAAAAAATGCAATATTGAAAGTGTTTGCCCTAAAAATCGTACAGCTTGTCACAAAAGATGCATCACTTGAACAATTGAACTTATCCGTGTCATGTAATTTATCATTGCATGATTAGGGAGCTATGTTAAAATAAGCAGAGCAGCGTTTGCCAACAAATCTGATTTTTCGCAATTGGTGTCAGCTAAAAACTGCAAATCGGACTTTCTTCAAAAGTCACGTACACCAAAATTGAGTGAAAGTAAAAATTCACTAGAACATAATGAAAATAGAATTTAAGAAAAGCTTGCAACGAAGGTATTGTTAAAACCTTTCGTTGCAATTTAAAGTATAGTAGTTTAGTCAACCTCAAGTGGAGGTAATAAAGTTAATAAACCAATAAAAGTGTAATTTCAACTTTAAAACTAAAAAGTGTTTTTTCATTAAAATATCTAAAGTAATTCATCTAAAATTTACAACTTTTGGCGCAGCCGGTACGTCGGTACCAACCTCTCAAGGACCGAGAGTGGAAAGAAGGACGAAGGAAGGAGAACGAGAACGAAAATTAACCGAAATGGTAAGTGGTTAAAATTTTAACTTTTTGTTTTTTAATTAAAAAAAAAGGTAGTTTTGAAAACTAGATTTAATTATATTTTGTTTTTTTTTTTATAGAGATAGGGAGAGTTTTTTTAAAGTTATAAATAAAAAATGTTTAAACATTCTAAATAATTTAAAAATATAAAAATTAAATATATAAAAGAAAATACACACTGCGAATCCGAACTGCAGACCCTCTAGTGCATAATAAAATAATTCATACTATTGGTATGCAAATTATAATTTTCATTAAATATAAAATAAATATATTTTCCGAATTTTAATATTTTATTTCTCTTAAACGTCTTCTGAACTATGAAAATAATTACATAGTAACAGTGATTACATAAATTTTAATTTAATCATATTTTTATTAAAAAATCGAAATTTTACAAATTGTCTGAAAAGAAAAAGGACAATATAATAATTGAAATAACACTGAGATTCCAAACTATGGACCTTCCAGTGTATAACAAATAAAAACTAAATGATTTGATTAAATTTTAAAGTGTGTGAACACAGCACAGATTGCTGTTATGATTTTAAAAATAACAAAAAATTTATATTAAAAAATCATTTTTTGTTAAATTTTTTTTTTTACAATCTTGAGTAACACATATTTTTTTTTCTCCCAAAAATTCAGGGAATATTATTTGGAAAAATAAAATTATTTTACCAATGTTATAGAAATATAGATTTGAAAAAAAAAAACTTCAATTTAAATTTGAAAAAAAAAATATAGTTTATAGTTATACTTCATGAATGCCAAAATTGATTTCGTTGTTGTTTGGGTAACATTTTTGTTTCGTTGAAATTTTCAAAGACAACTTGATGAAATTTATTTTTTTTAATTAAAAGATAAAGATAACGTTTTAAATTCATTGAAAATATTTAATGGCAGATGCTAATGTTAATTAAATGCGTATATTCAAAAGCAATCTAGCGAATTGGACAATTTTGTTGAAAAATTATGGTCGCAATTTGTACCAACAATACTAAATAATGATAGTACAGCATTATTAAAAGATAATATATCTTTAATTCTACATTTATCTAAATTAGAGGAGGCAGATAAAATAGTAGAAGAGTTATTAAATTTCCAAAATTTAAAAATTAAATCGATTTTAGCAGAAAACGGCGAATTATAAAGATTAGTTGACGTGTTGAGAAAACGTTTAAACGATTATTGTTTAATACGTACAGCAGAGTTAGAAGAATCAGCTAAAATAGAAGAGAAGAACAAGAAAAAGAATATTTCTGAGGAATCAATAAATAATCATGTCAGACGCCAGGCATGGGAGGAGTACGCAACATTGGAGGAAGCGAACAATAAAATACAGGAGTTGAACGCGCGTATTAGATATTTGGACGAAGAGGTTACACGAGACATCAGCACACGAGACCTCTTTATACCACAAGGATACCATAGAAAGTGACGACATCACAACACAGCGCAACATGGGATTAGGCGAAGTCGCGAAATTCGTTAAAAATGCGGTGCCAGATTTTGCAGGTGCAGACTCATCATCGCTGAGACCGGATCTTCACCGTTTTATTGAAGGATGTGAAGTGGTGAAGATAGAAGCCTGAACAAATGACGGAGTATATTAAAGGCGCTAGGGTTCGTTTACAGGATGATGCTTTTGACTTAGTAAGTTCAAAGGAGTTTGACACAATAGATGATTTATACAATCTGTTAAGGAATACGTACTTGGAATGTAGGTCAGAAGATACCATTCAGTATGACATTAGAAAGGCATCTCAGTATCCAGGGGAAAATATTAGATCTTTTTCGAGGCATTTGGTTAACCTGCAGTCGGCAGCATTAAGCACGATTAAATGTAAATATAATGATACGAAAGACGACGTGTTCGTTAATGAATTGAATAATTTAGTTAAAAGCTCATTTAAGTTAGGACTTCGGGATTACACTTTGCGAAAGCTCATGTTGAGCAGTAAGCAAACAACACTGAAGAAATTGGTGGAACAGGCATTGGACCATGCGACGATACAAAGGGAGTCAGCAGAGTTAACGGGCATAGACAAGTTTGGAGTCCAGTTCAATAAGCCCTCATAGGCCTTCATGCCATATAATCGTAATGCATCAGGTGGCCAAGGCAAAGAAAAAAACGACACGGAAGAGAAAACACAAAATGTAGGTATGAAGCAGCCTTCACCTACATGTTCTTTTTGCAAGTAGAAGGGACATCTGAGGGATAAATGTCACTATGCCACCAACCCCACAGCGATGGGTCAACATAAAGATTTAACTACCCACAAAAGTGGCAATCCACCTGCTTCGGCGGCTGAGGCAAGGATTCTGGAGGCCTTAATCCACGCAACCAACCCTGGTATGATGAACTCTTCTTCTCCTGTACATGGGAATTTAGAGGAGGATAATGACAACGCAGTGATTCTATACCAGTAGAGGAAAGTGTCGCTTCGGCTATGCCTTCGACTAATCCTCCACTGTATGGCTGCTCGACAGTGTTGTTTCCTCTCAGGGCTCCTTTCTGTCACGTATTTGGAAACATGGGTCGATCGAAGGAAAGTGGTGTCTTATCAGCATCGAATCCTAGAGAGACCGACGCCCAACTGAAAGCTAAACTTCCATTGGAGACCGGACCCGGATATCTGAATACAGAGGTCAGGTTGTCCGATACCCAGGTGAGTAGGAGAAGGAAGAAAGCAAAAAACCGCCAAGAGGTTGAAAAGGCTAAAGCGACGCTGGAACTTTCTCTTCTCCAAATACCACAGCAAAACGCGATAGATCGGTGGAGGTTACTCCGACTGAAGCCGGACCATCCGCTGCTGCTGTGGTGGCTGCCAATGCACCTGAGAAGAGCAATGGCAAGAAGTTTAAAACCTTCACTGCTACTGCGAAACCCCGTAACTCCCAGGACTCGTTGTTCCGGATCGGCTGCGTTGAGAAACGAGTTAATTATCCTGTCATGATATTTACTCAGATCAATCTGCAACATTCTAAAACTGCTACCGCTTTACTAGGTAAGCGGCTCTCCATGTTGCATACTTTACCTCACATCACAGCCATTCAAGAACCATGGGTGTATAACAAACGCATCTGTGGTCTTAGTGAACTACGTGGTGAAACCATACTATACGATGAGCAAGCCGCAAGGCCTAGAAGCTGTCTTATAGTATCGAAACACTTTGCTGTCACCAGGTTAACCCAATTCTGTGGGCAAGACCTGGTGGCAGCCAAAGTGAGCTATGAAAGCGATAGTAGATGGAAACATTTGATTGTAGCCTCAGGCTACTTCCCCTATGACTCACTACTGCCTCCTCCGCCAAAGGCAATTGTTGAGCTCATAGAGTACTGTGATCTTAAGGAGACTGGCCTTATTCTTTGCTGTGACGCTAATGCTCAACACACTGTGTGGGGCAGCAGTAAATGCAACGCACGAGGTACCAGACTTCTTGACTTCATCATGACCTCCAATCTGAACATTGACAATACTGGTAATAAACCCACGTTTGTGACTGCTAGAAGACAGGATGTGATTTAACTAACTTTGTCTAACTGTAGACTGAGAGAGTCAATCTTTAACTGGAAGGTTCTTAAAGAAGATTCTTTATCGGACCACAGGTATATCGAGTTTCCGAGAGGTGCTGCCCTCTACGACGGTAAGAAACCCTTGAAAAACGAACTGGGCACGCTCCAGACATGAACTTCAGAATTCCCTCAATATTCCTGTCAGAAGTCGTACCAAAAAAAGTATTGAGACGTCCGTTCAAGTTATGAACGATGTCATAAATTATAGTTTTGTACGAACATGTCTGGTACGAAAAAAATTATTTACACCTTTTCAAGTTGCAGTTCAGAAAACATAACTTTAATTTCAGAAATCGTAAATAGTTTTTCAGAATTTTTAATTGTAATTCAGAATGCATAAATTGTATTTCAGAATAGTAAAATGTATTTCAGAATAGTAAGTTGAAATTCAGAAATCGTTAATTGAATTTCAGAATAGTAAAATGTATTTCAGAATAGTGAGTTGAAATTCAGAAATCGTTAATTGTATTTCAGAATAGTAAAATGTATTTCAGAAATCGTCACTTGTATTTCAGAGTTATAAAATGTATTTCAGAATAGTAATTTAATATTCAGAACTTGTAAATTGTACTTCAGAACAGTAAAATGTATTTCAGAATAGTGAGTTGAAATTCAGAAATCGTTAATTGTATTTCAGAATAGTAAATTGTAGTTCAGAAACCACCAAATATATTTCAGAAATATAAATTATATTTCAGAAAACGTAAAATATAGTTCAGAAAATATAAATTGTAGTTCAGAATATGTAAAATGTAGTTCAGAAACTGTAATATGTTTTTCAGAAAAATTATGGTATCTGTGCTTAGACAAAATATACTGCAAATAATATTTTAATAGTTTTTGCTATTAATGTTAACGAATACGATAAAATAATCTTTTAATCGGAAATACCATGTATGCATAATGTATGTTGTATTATTGCATACCTTCTCATTACTTATAGTACTTTTTAAATATCTCGTAAAGAAATATATTCAAGCATAAAAGCGGATTTTTGTATTGTAGAGCGATGTTTGCTGCATCTGCTAATTTTGAAAAGATATTTTTTTTTATCTTGTTAAAATTTTAAAAATAAAAGATAACTGGGGAAATTCAAAAATAATAAAATTCACGAAAACTTTGACTTTTTAATTTATAATGTTTTGTTTTATTAAATATTCAATTAAAGAAAGAATAAATATATTTATGCAACCATAAAAAGAGATGAAAAATTTATTCGCCAACGGGCATGTGAATTAAAGCTAAGGCATCCATATGAAAAGTTGTTGAGTGCTGCGCTGCTCGTGCGCAATCGGCAAGAGTAATTGTAGCCTTAGCTTGATCAATTATTGATTCCAAATAGCATAGCCTTTGCTCAGAAACATCAGGCCCATTTACATCGGGCACAGTCAATTTCGATTTAACAAATGTTTTTACCTTGGCACATATGGTCTCTACCGGATTCAACATTGGCGAATACGGACCCAATCGTAAGAGTGTTGCCCTTCCATCTGATCCAGCGGCTACTGCAGTCTCCAAAAAGGCATGACAGGGAGCATTGTCGCACACAACAACTAAATCTGATAAGTTGTTTCCCAATTCTTCCAACTTCTGCAGTAATGTGAGTAACCACTCATTCGCAGTAGCAGATTTGAAGGAGCCTCTTCGCTGATCCATTAATAGAACTCCTGTCGTGGCAACGGCACCAATCAGGTGTATGTTTGGACCCCTTGCAGCCGGCAGTACTTGCACAGCCCGATTTCCAATTTTCGACCGTCCCCGTTTATGACGACAAAACAAGTTAAAATTTGTTTCGTCGATCCAAATCACCTGTTTTCCGGCCTGAATTTATGCGTTTAGCACCACCACATAAGATGCTCGTTTTTCCTTATTTTGCGAGCTGTTCATTGTAATTGGCTGATGGTGTATTCTCTTACTTGAAAAGAGCCGTCCCTCGAGGTAGTTACCTACGGTGGTTGCAGACACGTCTTTTTGAAATTCATCTTTTATCTTACAGGCTATTTTTTTGAGTGCAATGGTGCAGTCTTGTTCCACTCAAGACAATACTACATTTATTTGGTCCCCAGTTAGCACTTTTGTTTTTTTCCTCCTCTTGGCAGTATTTGTATCCATGTAAACGCTGTTTTATAAACAACTCCTAGAGATGCAGCCAATGCCACCCAATCTTCGCCTTTGTTTGCTGCTGCAACGATGCGCTCACGGTCTTGTTCGGAATACTGCCGGTATTTTTTATGTCCGACAACCTCAGTATCTTTATTTTTAAGGTTAAATTATAAGAAAATATATATAAAAATGTTTCAAAACATACCGTCAACCACTTCTCGGCAAATTGGGCATCTTATTAATTTGCTGCGATCCAGACGCTCAAAACATTTGACGTGAAAAAGGTGTCTGCAAGGCATTAGCCTGCAGACATCCTTTCTCAACATCGACATAACACAAATTGCATAATTGTCCGTAAGCTCCATGTCCGTATTCTCAAATTTACTGCTTTTAGCTGAAGATAAAATTGCGCAGTGAAATACATCAACTATTTTCATCAAAAACATAGATTTGACATAAAAATCAAGTGTTCTAATAGTACATAGAAACAATTTTTTTAAATGTTTAGTTTCTTTAATATATTGTACTGTTTATATTTTCTGAACTACATTTTACATATTCTGAAGTACAATTTATATTTTCTGAACTTCATTTTACGTTTTCTGAAATATAATTTATATTTCTGAAATAAATTTGGTGGTTTCTGAACTACAATTTACTATTCTGAAATACAATTAACGATTTCTGAATTTCAACTCACTATTCTGAAATACATTTTACTGTTCTGAAATACAATTTACAAGTTCTGAATATTAAATTAATATTCTGAAATACATTTTATAACTCTGAAATACAAGTGACGATTTCTGAAATACTTTTTACTATTCTGAAATACAATTAACGATTTCTGAATTTCAACTCACTATTCTGAAATACATTTTACTATTATGAAATTCAATTAACGATTTCTGAATTTCAACTTACTATTCTGAAATACATTTTACTATTCTGAACTACAATTTATACATTCTGAATTACAATTAACAATTCTGAAATACAATTTACAATTTCTGAAATAAATGTTATAATTCTGAAATACATTTTACGTTTTCTGAACTACAACTTGAAAAGGTGTAGACATCCCGTTCCTTGGTGGAACGCTTGTCTTGAAACCTTGCGCAAGGATTCCAGAAAGCTTCTAAATAGGGCCCAAGGAGCAATTTAGACTCTGACTGGTTTCTTCATCGAGCTAAGCAGAAAGAGTATAAGAAACTAATTCGTAAATCGAAAAGTGTTTCTCATAAAGACTTCTGCAGTAGAATCGAATCCTGCAGTGAGACTAGCAGATTGGTCAAGTTTCTTAAAAGAGACCTGATGGCTCGTATACTGAGTCTAAGACAGAGGCACTCAGTGTATTAGTTGAGACTCACTTTCCGGGAAATCAAATCCACATAGGGACACTTTGTAATCCCAGCACTGGGGACTGCAATAACAACTCTAATGTGACAAAACATGACTGTCAGGTTGCCTGATTGGTTGTGTACGATGAAGCTATCCAATACGCAGTGGCCTCTTTTGATGGCTTCAAGTCACCTAGGCCGGATGGCATCTACCCAGTCATGCTACAGGAAGGTATAACCCAATTGCTACCATTCCTAAAGAAGATCTTTAAATCAAGTCTCGCATGAGCATTCATTCCGACATCCTGGCGTTTAGTTAAACTAGCGTTCATTCCTAAAGTTGGAAGAGAAGACTATTCCATAGCCAAGAGCTTCAGACCCATTAATATGATGTCATTCATACTAAAGTGTCAAGAAAGACTACTTGAGTTGCACATTAGAAAAACATCGTTGTCAAGGTACCCACTATCATCAAGACAACATGCCTACCAACGTGGAAAATCCTGTGAAACAACATTGCAACATCTGGTTGGCCGGATCGAGCATGCTTTTCAGAGGAAGATGTACGTCATGGGCATATTTGTTGACATCGAGGGTGCTTTTGATAATGCGACTTTTGATGGAAAGTGTGACGCAGCTAGAAGGCATGGAATAGATGAAACATTGGTCACATGGCTAAGGTCAATGCTAATGTTTAGGACCATCACCTCTGAGGCGGAGTGCGGTCAATATATTATGGCAGGGTTCTGCCTGCTACGAAGAAACTGGCAGCACAGAAGACTATCTCTGTGACTGTCCAGCATTTTCTAGAATTAGAAGGCAGATCTTGAAGAACAAAAAGTAAAAATACATAATAATGAAGATAGAAATCTTCCAACAAAAACATATAATAAACTAAATAATAATAACACACAACTTGACGGGAATAATGAACTGAGTACAGGAATTAAGGAAATTAAAAATAAACAAATTATAAAGAAAGCAAAAAAAGTAAAGAAAGTAAAACTAATTGAATCGGAAGTCAAAAATATTAAAATCAAGTATAATAAAATCAAAAGTAAATCAAATAAAAAAAAAATTGTATTTAACTGCCCTGAAAATTTGGGAATTGTAGATCAAACGTCTGGCAAGACTGTGGATACATTCCGTACAGGGGCGAGTATAATTTGCAATGAAGTAATTTCAATATTTCTTTTTATTATTAACGCCATGTGCGTTTTATCGTCAGAAATGTATAATAAATTCACGATTTGTAAAATTAAATTGTCTTCAATTGCTAATAATTATAAGAGTAAATTTATGTCAATTTATGTTATACAAATATTTGATGCACTTTTAGTCAGATTTCCATAAAAACTGGGAAACACGTGTATTTAATTTTTAGCGTACTTTAAGAATAAATAGGATTTGTGCAGATATGAAGTTGAATTTTTTTCGTATGGTGTAATCATGAGCTTTAGAAAGAAAAACTACGGAAGTTATTAATATATAATTTCAGTTTCAAAGGATTTAAAAAATAGAAATTTATGCACATATAGGTACGTTAACACATGGACATTAGGGAAGATTGTAGTTTTTTCCAAAAGTTATTATAGGACTTAAAATTTGCATTGTAGCAGCACAAAATATTTAAGTCGAAAAAAAGTGTTCTATGTTCGCTCATTGCAGATGAAGTTAATAAACGTTTTAAATTAATATTTTTAATTTTTATCATCTAAATGAAGATAAAAGGCATATATTCAGTGAAAATATTCACGTAGATCCAGAATCTGCCCCCAGTTGTGCCTACACAGAAAAAAATTGTTCATAAATGGAATGAACGCCGTTAATTGAGACACCGTTCATAATATATATAAATTATTCTATTTATGAACAATTCTTCGTATATACGAATCACACAATTGATATAATAAATGCGTTGATAATTGTTATGAATTGCGTTCATTAAGGTATTCATATTCATATTTTGAAGCAAAGCAGCGCAGCCTCCACGTCACATGCAATTCAGCCGAGCATAAAGGCGGTACTGAAAAATAAAAAATCAGTCCACAAAAAGGAGCATAGAAAATACAACACAAAGTAGGTAGGTATTTGAGTATTTGTATATGATCGTATGTGTGCAACTGCATTTCTTGACCATTCTATAAATAGATATTTTTATTTTACAGACGCGTCATGCCCATGCGGAGACATGACGCGCAGTGATTATTTGGACTACTCGTCGCGACGCGTCGATAGTCGATGATAGCAGATACAGTTCTTAGTTTTTATTATTCATATGTCATTTCGTACAAATAGACCGAATCGTTTCCTTTGTTGTTTACAACTCCAATGAAACGTGCGCCGCAGATACTTAACATCGCTCAACAACAAACAGCAGCAATAGGAAGCACTGTAAAAGTAGATATAAAATAAATTATAAGTAGTTAAAAAAGTTATTTTGCGAGCTGTTCATTGTAATTGGCTGATAGTGTATTCTCTTACTTGAAAAGAGCCGTCCCTCGAGGTAGTTACCTACGGTGGTTGTAGACACGTCTTTTTGAAATTCATCTTTTATCTTACAGGCTATTTTTTTGAGTGCAATGGTGCAGTCTTGTTCCACCCAAGACAATACTACATTTATTTGGTCCCCAGTTAGCGCTTTTGGTTTTTTCCTCCTCTTGGCAGTAATTGTATTCATGTAAACGCTGTTTTATAAACAACTCCTAGAGATGCATCCAATGCCACCCAATCTTCGCCTTTGTTTGCTGCTGCAACGATGCGCTCACGGTCTTGTTCGGAATACTGCCGGTATTTTTTATGTCCGACAACCTCAGTATCTTTATTTTTAAGGTTAAATTATAAGAAAATATATATAAAAATGTTTCAAAACATACCGTCAACCACTTCTCGGCAAATTGGGCATCTTATTAATTTGCTGCGATCCATACGCTCAAAACATTTGACGTGAAAAAGGTGTCTGCAAGGCTTTAGCCTGCAGACATCCTTTCTCAACATCGACATAACACAAATTGCATAATTGTCCGTAAGCTCCATGTCCGTATTCTCAAATTTACTGATTTTAGCTAAAGATAAAATTGCGCAGTGAAATACATCAACTATTTTCATCAAAAACATAGATTTGACATAAAAATCAAGTGTTCCAATAGTACATAGAAACAATTTTTTTCAACTACAGTTTAAATGTTTAGTTTCTTTAATATATTGTACTGTTTATATTTTCTGAACTACATTTTACATATTCTGAGTACAATTTATATTTTCTGAACTTCATTTTACGTTTTCTGAAATATAATTTATATTTCTGAAATAAATTTGGTGGTTTCTGAACTACAATGTACTATTCTGAAATACAATTAACGATCTCTGAATTTCAACTCACTATTCTGAAATACATTTTACTGTTCTGAAATACAATTTACAAGTTCTGAATATTAAATTACTATTCTGAAATACATTTTATAACTCTGAAATACAAGTGACGATTTCTGAAATACTTTTTACTATTCTGAAATACAATTAACGATTTCTGAATTTCAACTCACTATTCTGAAATACATTTTACTATTCTGAACTACAATTTATACATTCTGAATTACAATTAACAATTCTGAAATACAATTTACAATTTCTGAAATAAATGTTATAATTCTGAAATACATTTTACGTTTTCTGAACTACAACTTGAAAAGGTGTAAACCTCCCGTTCCTTGGTGGAACGCTTGTCTTGAAACCTTGCGCAAGGATTCCAGAAAGCTTCTAAATAGGGCCCAAGGAGCAATTTAGACTCTGACTGGTTTCTTCATCGAGATAAGCAGAAAGAGTATAAGAAACTAATTCGTAAATCGAAAAGTGTTTCTCATAAAGACTTCTGCAGTAGAATCGAATCCTGCAGTGAGACTAGCAGATTGGTCAAGTTTCTTAAAAGAGACCTGATGGCTCGTATACTGAGTCTAAGACAGAGGCACTCAGTGTATTAGTTGAGACTCACTTTCCGGGAAATCAAATCCACATAGGGACACTTTGTAATCCCAGCACTGGGGACTGCAATAACAACTCTAATGTGACAAAACATGACTGTCAGGTTGCCTGATTGGTTGTGTACGATGAAGCTATCCAATACGCAGTGGCCTCTTTTGATGGCTTCAAGTCACCTAGGCCGGATGGCATCTACCCAGTCATGCTACAGGAAGGTATAACCCAATTGCTACCATTCCTAAAGAAGATCTTTAAATCAAGTCTCGCATGAGCATTCATTCCGACATCCTGGCGTTTAGTTAAACTAGCGTTCATTCCTAAAGTTGGAAGAGAAGACTATTCCATAGCCAAGAGCTTCAGACCCATTAATATGATGTCATTCATACTAAAGTGTCAAGAAAGACTACTTGTGTTGCACATCAGAAAAACATCGTTGTCAAGGTACCCACTATCATCAAGACAACATGCCTACCAACGTGGAAAATCCTGTGAAACAACATTGCAACATCTGGTTGGCCGGATCGAGCATGCTTTTCAGAGGAAGATGTACGTCATGGGCATATTTGTTGACATCGAGGGTGCTTTTGATAATGCGACTTTTGATGGAAAGTGTGACGCAGCTAGAAGGCATGGAATAGATGAAACATTGGTCACATGGCTAAGGTCAATGCTAATGTTTAGGACCATCACCTCTGAGGCGGAGTGCGGTCAATATATTATGGCAGGGTTCTGCCTGCTACGAAGAAACTGGCAGCACAGAAGACTATCTCTGTGACTGTCCAGCATTTTTTAGAATTAGAAGGCAGATCTTTGGCACAGACGTGATGAGAGAGGATTAGCTTCACTCTTTATCACACAATAGCCTTCTTAGATTCAATAATGAATCTAAGAAGTATCATTAAAAAACAATGGATATAACCCTGTCTGAGTGCTGTTGCTCCATTTTTATCCCACAAAAAAAAAAAAAAAAAAACCAGGGGCCCAGTAAAGGCCACTAAACTGGGGACCCTTAGCAGATAGTGTAGTAAGGCCAGTAGTTGTAGAAGTTCCAAAGAGGACACTACAACAAAATAAAACAGCGAATATTATTAACGCAGAAAATGAAGAACAAAAAGTAAAAATACATAATAATGAAGATAGAAATCTTCCAACAAAAACATATAATAAACTAAATAATAATAACACACAACTTGACGGGAATAATGAACTGAGTACAGGAATTAAGGAAATTAAAAATAAACAAATTATAAAGAAAGCAAAAAAGTAAAGAAAGTAAAACTCATTGAATCGCAAGTCAAAAATATTAAAATCAAGAATAATAAAATCAAAAGTAAATCAAATAAAAAAAAATTGTATTTAACTGTAAATTTGGGAATTGTAGATCAAACATCTGGCAAGACTGTGGATACATTCCGTACAGGGGAGAGTATAATTTGCAATGAAGTAATTTCAATATTTCTTTTTATTATTAGCGCTATGTGCGTTTTATCGTCAGAAATGTATAATAAATTCACGATTTGTAAAATTAAATTGTCTTCAATTGCTAATAATTATAAGAGTAAATTTATGTCAATTTATGTTATACAAATATTTGATGCACTTTTAGTCAGATTTCCATAAAAACTGGAAAACACGTGTATTTAATTTTTAGCGTACTTTAAGAATAAATAGGATTTGTGCAGATATGAAGTTGAATTTTTTTCGTAAGGTGTAATCATGAGCTTTAGAACGAAAAACTACGGAAGTTATTAATATATAAATTCAGTTTCAAAGGATTTAAAAAATAGAAATTTATGCACATATAGGTACGTTAACACATGGACATTAGGGAAGATTGTAGTTTTTTCCAAAAGTTATAATAGGACTTAAAATTTGTATTGTAGCAGCACAAAATATTTAAGTCGAAAAAAAGTGTCCTATGTTCGCTCATTGCAGATAAAGTTAATAAACATTTTAAATTAAAATTTTTAATTTTTATCATCAAAATGAAGATAAAAGGGATATATTCAGTGAAAATATTCACGTAGATCCAGAATCTGCCCCCAGTTGTGCCTACACAGAAAAAAATTGTTCATAAATGGAATGAACGCCGTTAATTGAGACACCGTTCATAATATATATAAATTATTCTATTTATGAACAATTCTTCGTATATACGAATCACACAATTGATATAATAAATGCGTTGATAATTGTTATGAATTGCGTTCATTAAGGTATTCATATTCATATTTTGAAGCAAAGCAGCGCAGCCTCCACGTCACATGCAATTCAGCCGAGCATAAAGGCGGTACTGAAAAATAAAAAATCAGTCCACAAAAAGGAGCATAGAAAATACAACACAAAGTAGGTAGGTATTTGAGTATTTGTATATGATCGTATGTGTGCAACTGCATTTCTTGACCATTCTATAAATAGATATTTTTATTTTACAGACGCGTCATGCCCATGCGGAGTCATGACGCGCAGTGATTATTTGGACTACTCGTCGCGACGCGTCGATAGTCGATGATAGCAGATACAGTTCTTAGCTTTTATTATTCATATGTCATTTCGTACAAATAGACCGAATCGTTTCCTTTGTTGTTTACAACTCCAATGAAACGTGCGCCGCAGATACTTAACATCGCTCAACAACAAACAGCAGCAATAGGAAGCACTGCAAAAGTAGATATAAAATAAAATGTAAGTAGTTAAAAAAATAAATAAATGAAAATAATGAAATAAAAAAAGTAATATAATAAAATAAAAAAAGTAATACAAGAAAATAAAAAAATAGTTTATTTTTATTTTTAAATAGTTTAAAGTTTCATAAATATCATAAATTTTTTCATAAATATTGTGAAAGCGTTCATCAATATTATGAACTTATTCATTACGGTTTTATGAACGATTCATAAAATGGATATATTTGGTCATAGATTGAGTAATAATGAAAAATTCATAAAATTGATGAACAAATTCATAAATAGTATGAACTTTTTTTTCTGTGTACATGAAGAAACTAAAACAATTAATTCAGCGATATCCTTTGCTTTAACTCGCCTTTTACAAATAAATATTAAAATGTGTATCTATATATATAGAAATGAAATGTCCTGTGTGTGCCAGAGCATCACGAGAGAACGAACAGACGGATTTGCCTTTGTTTTTTGTTCGTGTCAATGCAAGAGTGGTTTAGGAAAAAAGAAAAGTCGGAAAACCCCAAAGGAAAAGCCGGAAAATCGAAAATATCAAATTTGACCCTAGTTTATCTCTCGACGTATGTGTGCACTACGAAGGGATTTTTTAAAATTCGCCTCCTAAGGTACCCAAATGGACGTGGCATTGAAATTTTAATTAAAAATATCGGTGTAGTTAAGTACAGTCATGAAATTTGGCTCAATAACGTATATTGTAGTTGTTTATTTTTTTACAAATGTGGGCGGAATTGGACAAAAGGGCGTATCCCTTTCCATATGACTAAAACTATAAAAATGCTGTAACTCCTGACTTACTATTTACGACTCTACTCTTAACAGTAGAGTTATATGAATAGAAACTAAGGTCTATATTACAAACTCCAATAGTCACGTAGAATGTGAGGTTTCGATTAAAGGGCGTGGCACCTCCCATATAGCCAACACTTTAAAATTTATATAACTGTTGACTTACTAAGAGCAAAGTTATACAAATCGAAACGAAGGATCATTTTAAAATTTTTAATAGAAACGTAGAATGTAAGCGGGAACCCGTTCAATGTGGGCGGGAAAAATAACGAGTAAGTTTGCAAAAAAAGGGAAAAAATCCACACTTTATAAACGATATAGTATGGCAATTTCAAAAACTTAGCACGGGCCCCGCTAGTTATACATATAATAAAATATTATCACTTATTAGTGATGATCAAAAATTTCTTGTTTTTGCATCTTGTTCTTGCATTTTTTGCAAGAACAAGAGTGAGAACAAGATCGAGATTTTCTTGCAAGAACAAGATAAGAAATGAAAGAACAAGAGGAAGTGCAAGACTTACACTGCAAGAAATGCAAGAAAAGCAAGACTCTTACGTTTTTATCATTTTAATGTATTTATTATGTTTTTAATGTAATAATGACATTCAAAAGAATTCATGATATTACTAAATATTGAAAAACAAGTAACAATGGAAAGCGTGCAAAATATTTATGAACGTGAACATTAACGAAGATGTGTGTTTTTTTTTTTTTTGTTTTTCATGCAAGCGGTAAATAGCTTCAAAAGTGCTTTTAAAGTCGCTTCAAAAAGTTAAAATAGACAAAACAATGTTGTTTCTCTTTTCTTCGTTACGCTAGTTCGTACATCGATTGTGCGACGAAGAGTTGTCGTTGTGGAGATGTGTGTATACACATCGTAATTCGTTATTGTTGTATTCTCTTCTTACTGTTAGTGTTCTAATAGTGTTTGAGTTAGTGTTCGCAAAGATAAATGTTACCCTGCAAGATATTATTTGTGTTCTCTTGACGGTACGTGTAGCATACGTATTTTTTTAATCTCTGATGAAAACAGAAATATGCCTACACGAAATATTCCTTTTATTTATTATGAATGGACTGCGAGCCGAAAGGTCCCCCATTCAAGCCTGGACTGGGGCTAACAACATCTTTTCATAGAAACATTTTTCTAAACCGCGCTACCTCTCGTCAGTAAATGGCAAACCTACGAGAGTAAAACCATTGCCTATGAAAAAGCTCTCACCCGCCGTTCGGATTCGGCAATATACTGTAGGTCCCACCACTTTGAGTACAAATATAACAAGCACAGCTCAAAATGGTGAGAGAGCTCGGCCGAAGTTCTATACAGGACTGTAGCGCCAAACTATTATTATAATTTATTATGAATGTATATGTTTATTTTATTAAGGACTTCAGATTTTGAATTGTCTCGCCAACATCACTTGATTTATACAATTATTTTTTATTAGTTAAAATATAATTCAAATTTTTCTGTTATTGAATATTTTTTTTGTTAGTAAAATAATTTATTTTTTGTTGAAGAAATTGAAACTATGGAAAATAAGTAACTTAAATACAATTAGCTTTCATATTCTATCCGTTTTCATAATTAATATGCAGTTTAAGATATTTGTCGTCGATCTTTTATTTAAAATTTAAAAAGTAAAATTTTGCAAGATTCTTGCAGCAAGAGCAAGAAAGGTATTGCAAGAACAAGATCATATGTTCCTATGCAAGAACAAGAGCAAGACTTAGCGTGCAAGATCAAGAGCAAGAACAAGATTACCTTGTTCTTGCAAATGATCATCACTATCACTTATATATAATTTGAGATATTAATTTTTAAAAATGTTTGCCCTCCCAAGGTAAACCCACAGTATACATTTAAATTTTTTAAAAATGTGCCTTTATATTATAACCTCATAAAAATATGAGCATACACAAAAGGCAAACTTATTCGTTTAGATGAATACCATTTATCTATTTAATATATAACTCGTACATGTTCTTTCTGTATATTTTATTAAATACTAAATTGAACTATTAAATTGAATACTGTATTTTATTTCATCGACTATTTTTAGGGTTTTGATAAGGTCCACATTTTTATAATCCATCACAAAAAACCGGAAAGTAATGTAAAATAAAATGTGGACGAATCACGCCTATATTTGGAACACATATTTTAAGGTGAATTCTATCAAACGTTTTAAATTTTATGACTATATCTTGAATACTTTTTGATTTATTGGTTCCTAAGGACCTATATGTATGTATGTGACTTGGAATTTGGGCATGTCCATTAACCGAAGTCAGTTCCTTCCGAGTTCAGAACCTTTATTTATGAGTAAAACATAATAAAACAAACAAAATATAAAATATCTCATTCTGATCAGTACTTTTCAAGTTACCATGGTTTCGATTGACATACATATGGACAGACAGAAATACGGACATGACTAAGCGGATTCGGTTAGTGCTGATCAAGAACATAAATCCCGAGGGTCGTTAAAATATATGCACACACTTAATATACTCTGTACCTCATACGTGTATGGAAGTGTAGGGCATTATTAAATAAATGTTTATTCAAATTAATGATAACAAATACTTTTTTTTATGTTTCGTTCAAATTTCAAATTTTTTATTTTTCATTTTTTTATTTGAATAACCAATAGTTTATTTGTTATTTGTTAATTAAAATAAATTTATTTGAAATGTAATATATATATATATATATATATATATATATATATATATATATATATAAATAAATAAATAAAAAAATAAATAAAATTCAAGAAATAAAAACAAAATTTTAAAATTATGTTCCAATCGGCATGAGAGTTCATGTCATCATTACTCGAGATAAATATACCAACAGTAATAGTTATAATAATAGTTGGGGCTACAGTTTTGAAGAAATTATGCCGAGCTCACTCACCATTTGAGCTGTGCGTGTTATATTTGTACTCAAAGTGGTGAGACATGCAGTTTAATGCCGAATCCAAACGGCTGCTTTTCATAGGCATTATTTTTTCGGAGGTGGGGAATAGAAAAATGATTTTTATGAAAAGATGGCTAACCCCAGCCCATATATATATATATATATATATATATATATATATATATATATATATATATATATATATATATATATATATATATATATATATATATATATAAAACTCTTGGTCCGTCTGTCAGTCTGTCGGTCTGTCTTTCTGTCTGTTTGTTCCAGCATCACGACTAAACCGCTGAACCGATTTAACTAAAATTTTGCACCAGGTTACTATAGAATCCGGAGGCTATATATGGGCGTGATTGGACAAAGGGGCGTGGCACCTCCCATACAACCTAAACTTTCAAAACGATAAAACTCGGCACTTTCACCAGCTACGAACATGAATCAAAAAACTCAAATACAACAAAAAAAATTAAAAGCAAAAACAAAATCAAACACAAAAACAAAAGTAAAAGCACAAAACTTAAGCAATAACTCAAAAACAACAGAAAATAAGAAAGGATAGAAAACAAAATCAACCACACTAAAATTCACCACACTAAAATTCACCGCACTAAAACTCATCACACTAAAATTCAGCACACTAAAACTCACCATACTAAAATTCACCACACTCAAATTCACCACACTCAAAATCACCACACTCAAATTCACCACACTTAAACTCACCACACTAAAACTCACCACACTAAAACTCACCACACTGAAACTCACCACATTAAAACTCACCACACCAAAATTCACCACACTAAAATTCACCACACTAAAAATCACCACACTAAAATTCACCACACTAAAACTCACCACAATAAAACTCACCACACTCAAATTCACCAACTTAAACTGACCACACTAAAATTCACCACACTTAAATTGAACACACTAAAACACACAACAATAAAATTCACTACACTTAAACTCACCACACTAAAATTCACCACTCTAAAACTCACCATATTAAAACTCACCTCACTAAAACTAACCTCAATAAAACTTCTACTGGGAAAAGCTCTACGGTGAAGAATTCTACGGGAAAGAATTCTACTGGGAAGAATTCTACGGGGAAGCACAGTCTGAGAAAGAATTGTGCATGATAAAAGTTGTTTTAGCGGAGAATTAGTTTGGTTTTGGTTACTACATTTATAGAACCAATAAAAAAACGTCCACAGCGAAGCACGGATCCCTGATATAAATAATAAAAACGTTATTTATATTAATAAAATTGCTCCATAACATTGCATTCACAAAATCTTTGCACGAGTCGTGTACGGGTCCAGCTAGTATGATATATAATGCTAAAGGACTCGACGTATTAATATATTATACGTCGAGTCCCTTAGTTTTGTGGTGGTAGTTTTTAGTTCACTTTTTAATAAAATATTTGAAAACAAAATCATTTGTATTTTTATTTGAACTTTTCAAATAACGAATAAAAAGTAAACAAATATTTTTAATTCATTTGTTATTTGAAATTAAAATAAATCAAGAATCATTTGTAATACAAAATAACATATAAATAAAAGTTATTTATTTTTTATTTGACATAACTGGTGTAGGGTATAAAAATTATTAATCTCAAACTGCATTGACACAATAATTTTGCAAAGTATTCGCTGGATACGCATAAGCTCGTCATGTCCAAGCCAGCGTAGGCGCTGGAGCTTAGGGCATACAACTCGTCAATCCAACTGATTCTGTGCTCGTTTTCAACGCATATCGAGCCATAGATTTTCCGAAGAATCTTTCTCTCCAACGCTTCTAAAGCACGCTATCGGTGTTGGCAAGCGTCGATGCCTCAGCGCCATAGAGGACGTAAGTTTGTCCGTCGGCAGAGGGATCTGCTCCTTAATTGCCCTCGGTTGGCAAGAGTTATTTTTCGTCTAATTTCCAGGCCGTCGTTGTTTTCTTTGTTGATTCTGGTACCTGGGTAGGCGAAGTCCTTCACAACTTCGAAGTTGTGGTTGTACATAGTGACGTTTTGTTCAAGACGCCGGGACTCTTTGTTTTGACACCAGGTTCTTCGTCTTGTCGTTCACCGTAAGAACCATCCGACGCGATTCCGTCTCTCAACTTGAGAATACTGCACTGACTGCTCGTTCGCTCTGCCCAATGATGTCGATTTCATCAGCATACCCGAGCAGCATGAAACTCTTGTTGAAGATAGTGGCATTGTGATGGAGTTGTGCAGCTCTTACAATTTTCTTCATTGTTAGGTTGAAGAAGTCATACTTAAGGGAATCGCCTTGCATGAAACCTCGTTCGGTATTAAACGTATCGGAGATGTTGTTCCCAGTTCTCACTATGCAACGTGTGTCGCTCAGGGTCATCCTGCAAAACCTTATAAGTTTCACTGGTATACCGAACTCAGACATGGCGTAAACTCCTTATCGGACTATCGATAGCAGCATTGTAGTCGACGAGAAAGTGGTGGGTGTCGATCTGCCTCTCTTTGGATTTGGCGTAATATGAAAAACTGGTCTATGGTGGACTTGCCAGGTCTGAAGCCGGACTGATAAGTCTGTTGACGATGGGCTTCAGTCTTTCACATAATACGCCCGTAAGAACCTTAAACACGATATCGGGGAGACTGAGGCGCGGAATAATCCCCCTTCTTAAAGATTGGGCAGAGTATACTGAGATTCCATTCGCTAGGTATGCTTTCTTCTAACCATATTCTGCTGATGAGCTGGTGCATGCTCGTTATGAGCTCATCGCCACCGGTCTTAAACAACTCAGCAAGCAGACCATCCGATCCAGTGGCCTTGTTATTTTTCAGCCTGTTGATAGCTGTATGTCAACGCCGTCGTCAGCAACTGTGGTTGCCAAGATGCCTTATATATCGGCGGATTAGTTGTCGTCATCGCTGAATAGAAGATGAGAGAAGTGCTCTATCCATAATCTCAGTATACCCTGGACATGTGTTACTAGATTCCCGTCATCGTCCTAACAGGAAGAGGGTCCGGTCCTTAAACCTCCGGTCAGGCGTTTTATCTTCTGAAAGAATTTTGCAGCCTCATTCCTGTCACCATGCATCTCAATATCTTCACACTCGCGTCTTTCTAAATATCTTTTCTTGCGCCTGAACATATGTTTCTCTTCTCTCCTCTTCTCTCAGTATCACTTAATCGCGGCTACCGACTGCAGGGTAGCTATATGCAGCGTCTTTCTCTGCATTGGGTGCACGACACTCACAACATTATCAATTTGGTTGCGCATATTCTGATCGGGTAACCGAAACGTGGCCTTGTGAATATTGAGATGTTTAAATCAAGTACTATTAATTACCATGTATTTGAGACATGTTGTCTGTTCGGTTTTTTTTATATGGTGGGTCACAAGCCCAACGCACAACCCCCATTTTGGAGGACCAATATTCCTGCTCGGATTAAAGTGTTCACCAACACGACGGTGATACTAAGAATTGTGTAAGAGAGGCTATGGTAACTAACAGAATTGAGTTACTAAATTGCTCATGCACTACACCATACTGGACCCCCTTTAAACTTTATTAGCTTAATTAAATACATTTCTTATGTCAACAATATAATAATAACAGTTTGGCGCTACAGTCCTAAAAGAACTTAGACCGAGCTCTCTCACCATGTTATATTTGTACTCAAAGAGGTGGGACCTACAGTTTATTGCTGAATCCGAACGACCGGTGAGAGCTTTTCATAGGCAATGTTTTACTCTCGTAGGTTCGCTATTTACTGCCGAGAGGTATCGCTGTATAGAAAATGTTTCTATACAAAGATGTTGTTATCCCCAGTCCAGGCTTGAACCGAGGACCTTTCGGCTCGCAGTGCAACCGTTACCTTTACTGTTATCCGTTTCATACTGTTTAATATGCAATACAGTTACCGTTATTGTTACCGAATTGATAGCATTGCACCACACCGTTTACCGCTACCGATATAAAGTGTTACCGGTATGAAACGGTATTTTGCCGGTTAAAACATGGCTCACTTTTTAGAATCTTAAATACCAACATTTTTATTTTAGTATGACAAAATACCTAAAATCATAATCTGGAAACACCCTATAAAAAATACACATCTTCGCCCGTGCTTAATTTTTGTAAATGCCACACTATATCGTTTTTAAAGTGTGGATACAATCACGCCCATTTTTCTATTTTAGTGCATATCTATGTCGCCATTTCTCCCGCCCACATTATACGTAGTGCTTAGAAATGTAAAAATGTATAACATGGTAAAAAGTGAGGATGTATGGAAGGTACAACGACAACACTGCTCTTAATAGGTCCGGAGCAGAGCTGTAAATGGAATGACTTTTAAACGATTACGACACTTTACTAGTAACCAAAAATTTTAATTACGATTCTAAAGTAGTCGTTATCAAAAATTTTTATTACGATTAGTAATAATCAAAAAGTAATTCAATTCTTTGTATTTTTTATTATTTTCAGACTACTTTAAAACACTCAAAAACTATTAATAGGACTACTTTTTATTTATTATTTTAACAAATTTTTAGATTATTGGAAAATAATCAAAGAAAGAAGTGAGATTACATTTTCTGATTTTTTTCTGAATGCGGTTATGCTTCCTTCTGGGTGTTACAAACAAGATTAAAAATTATTTTCAAATTATTTAAAAAATAGAAAAAATCAAAACAGTAGTCGGATTACTTTTTTTGATTAATGGTAAAATGGTGAAGTTTACTTTATGATAGAGATAAAAGAAAACCAGTTGGGAAGGTTTGATCACATGGGAAATTTAAAATTTGGTGTTATTATGATAGTTAGGATATCAAAATTATAGTCGATCTAAGCCGACTATAAATACCCTACACAGATGTGTGGTTACCATTCAAAGTGGTATATAGGTCACCAGGGTAAACAAATTCGTAAAATAACTACAAACTTTCAATCGCTGAAGAATTTCCATTCATTTGATACCCATATTTACAAATGGGTTGGTGTACCGAATTTCGATTTTTTTTTGTGAACCACAAGTCTTTTCGCCGGAAAACATTATTATCATGTATTTGAGCATGATATCAATATATATTTGACCAAAAAAGTTTACCTAAGCACGTATACATAAAAATTGATCTTTATATGTACATTTTATATGAGGTATTTGAACATAAGTAGTCGGATCATAGGTCACAACGGGCCGATATCGCCAATTTTTTCGCACATACAGCGTAGTAATCTAAGTTATAAGTTTCATTTATCTAGCTCATCAATTTTAAAAGTAGTAGGGATTTCAACAGACAGACAGACGGACATCGCTAAATCGACTCAGGAGGTCATGCTGATCAAGAATATATATACTTTTCCATACCGAAGATGCTTCCTTCTGGGTGTTACAAACGGCGTCCCAAACTGAATATACCCTTTCACTCTTAGTGTAGGGTATAAAAAGACAATAAGTGAAAATTCAGTAGATGAATTCACCGTGAATTCGAACATGTCCAATGGGTCGGAAGCTAAAATAACGAAGGGCATTTGCATACACGCGTGCATTTAAGCTTTTACAACGAAAGCGCGTCAGTCTCTGTTGATCTGTAATGCAAGCCATACTGCGCATTGTTGCTCTATTATTTAAAAATCGCATCTTTATTTATTGCACAATATAAAAATTTTTATTTTAAAATAGGCTTAATATGTTTTGTTTTTTTTTTTGTATTGTGCATTTTCCCTTTGCTGATTTAGAGTAATATAGCCGCGTCTTGGAACTCGACAAGTATAATGATTCAATGGCCGATCGAAAATACGCGGACACCATTCATGCTCTGCTGCACTCTTTTTTCAAGGAATAGCGAGTGGACAAAAAAAAAAGATATTCTAGAATGGTGGGCACAAAAGTCACAAAATAATACTACTCTTGTTGAACTTTCTAATATGGCTCTTGGTATACCATACAGTCAAGTAAGTGTGGAAAGACTTTTTTCAGGAGTGAAATTTATAAAAAAAAACACTTAAAATTCGGCTTGATTCAAACATGCTAAATTCCAAATTGCTTTAAAATCAAACCACATTTTTTAATTGTTCAACTTTTTTAATGTTTCTCTTCTAAAATAATTAAATGTTAACTAATGTGTTAGCTGTTTCTTGTCTTCTTTGCGCCTTAAAATGATATCTACGGTATGTAACATACATCTATGGAATTTAATATTAGAAATCCCAGGAAAACAGACTGGGAATTATATAAATCTAGACTTAAAACAATTTCTATATCATATCAGTTGTGTAGAGAAAAAGGTATCCAGGCAACGAGAAACCCCGTGGTGGAGCGGTCAGTTAGCCGGTCTTAGAGCCAGTGTACGATGGCGTATACTGCCCCATATAATAAGGAAATTTGGAAGACAAAGAGGAAAGCTTTCAAAACTTTTGTGAGAACATTGCTCGTACATCAGCTGCGGCTAGAACAGAAACATCCCTCTCACTGAAACGAGAAGATGGCAGCTACGCTGAGAATGAGGATCAAAATATGACACTTGAGCACTGCACTGAGAATACCCAAGAACATGAACCTGTAGAAAGCATAGTACCCAGGAGAGAAGACTGGGAAACAGCTAATAAGATTTTCACGGAGCAAAGAATAGATTGGGAAATACATACCTTCCACTTCCAGCCGTTCAAATCACGAGGTGTAGATGGAATATTCCCAGCCCTACTTTAGCCGGGGCAGGAATGATCTATTTAAACACCTGATAAGAATAACTAGAAGCAGTTTAGCACTTGGATATATACCCAGCAGCTGGAGGAGGCCAAGGTGGTGTTTATACCGAATGTGCGAAAAAAGATCACACTCACCCTAAACTCACCCGTTCTTAAAACAATGGAAAAGGTCATAGATAACTACATCAGAGAGAATACTCTAAAAATTAATCCGTTAAATCTACGGAAACTACGCTGTGTCAACTGACAAATATTATACAAAAAACCTTGGAGCAAAAACAAACATCACTATGTGCATTCCTAGACATAGAAGGGGCCTCATGAGGGTATAAGAAACTCCATAGAAGTAAAAGGAGTAAACCATACCATGGCAAGATGGATGAGTGGAATGCTTAAATGCAGAGCAACAGAATTCAATGTTGGGCTGACCAATATACAAACTAAAACCACACGAGGTTGTTCATAGGTGGAGTACTATCACCACTGATGTGGAGCCTAGTTGTAGATGAACTCCTGTGGAAACTGACAAACACAGGAATAGAATGTCTGGGGTACGCCGATGACATCGTTATCATATGCAGAGGAAAATTTGCAGATACTCTGTGCGACAGACTAAAATTTAGTCAGAGAACATGTCCCACTGCGGTATCGGAATGTCTAGATAAAATCAACAAACTAGGTATGACAAACAATGTCACCACACTTTGGATCCCTGGACACAAGGCAATAGAAGGTAACGAAGAAGCTGACAAGTTAGCCAGGAAAGGGGCCGCAACAAAGCTTATAGGCCCAGAACCTTTCTGTGGGATCGGCAACAGTGTATTCAAAAAGATACTGCGGGAGCAACAGTCAAATATAAGAGAAGAGCTATGGTTGGGGTTACCAAAGCTACGACAATCAAAGAAACTTATCGGGACCTACAACCTCAAAAGATTTAAAGAATATTTTAAATTAACGAAGAACAACCTAAGAATCTTGCCAGGATTTCTCACAGGTCACTGCAGACTTGAAGAACATCTTACAAGAATGGGTATTCAGTCCGACAGCACATGTAGCTTTTGTTTGGAGGAGGATGAGAACCCAGTGCACATTCTGGAAACTCTAATGCGCACAAGGAAGAAAATTCTTGGATTCTATCAACCGAGTCAAACCAATATCAGGGAAATTAAAACAAACGAAATTATTAGGTTTCTTATTGAGATTGGCCTGGTGGAGGTCCTGTAGAAAGTTGTAACACATATACCAGAAACCCTACTAACTGCGTATTACATAATCAATATTCAGCACATCAGGACTCTACTGAAAAGATTCCACTCACCCTAAATCCTTCAGATCAATTAGCCTGACCTCATTCGTTCTTAAAACCATATGTTAGAATAAAAAATTGATCAAAATGTTTAGAGTAAAAACGAAAGAATATTTTCTAAAAGCAAAAAACAATAAAAGAAGATCAGAGCAAAAAAGTGATAAAATTCAATCTCATTTCTGAGCTGACTTTATTCTTATTCATTCTTATTCTAATAAAATTTTATTAATGTTAAAACGTATTGAGGAAATTAAAAAATGCTATACTAATAACGGTTATCTAATAATAATAATAATCGAGTTTTTCAAGCATAAATGCTTGAAAAAATTTACCCACTAATAGTAGTTGGGCTCGTCACAAACGCATGCAGTTTAAAAATATCTACAATATTATTTTTGTTATTAAAGCTTCAATCTGCATTTGAGATGACTTTTTGACAGATTAACATTAAAACGTGTGCAATTATTAACTACATTACACATACGGTTAAAAGTTGATGATACAACATAATTTGTTCTACTAAATGGAAGATAGCATAATGTATTCTACGATTTTGGTTAAAGGTTATATATCGTAGAAGTTCTGGTGAATTCAATATACCAGTAATGAGTTGATGTATACAGATTACATAAGCATTTTTTTCTGCGATTTTCAAGTGATTTCAAGCTTAATAATTCCCCCACGTGGTGGTTACCTTGACGTGGTGTGGGGGCTTAAGTTACAATGACTCAATAAGGCAAAGCTGACGGAAACTTTTTAAAGTTTCTGGTAGGGTCACCCTTGTCAGACAGGCTTGTGATGAGTAATGAACTAAATACTACCATAGTCTTATTTATTGGTGGGGTGGCAGACTCTAAAGAAACCCTACACCACCGCGATGGGTCAACATAAAAATTTAACTACTCCAGGTGGTACCCACAAAAGTGGCAATCCACCCGCTTCGGCGGCTGAGGCAAGGATTCTGGAGGCCTCAATCCACGCAACCATCCCTGGTACGATGAACCTTTCTGCTCCTGTAGCAGGGGGTTCATCGTGCCCCTCCATCTCGCAAATTTATGAGACAGCTAGGAATCTAGAGGAGGATAACGACAACGCAGCGGTTCCCATACAAGTGGAGGAAAGTGTCGGTTCGGCTATGCCTACGACTAATCCTCCACTGTATGGCTGCTCGACAGTGTTGTTTCCTCTCAGGGCTCCTTTCTGTCACATATTTGGAAACATGGGTCGATCGAAGGAAAGTGGTGTCTTACCAGCATCTAATCCTAGAGAGACCGACGCCCAACTGGAAGCTAAACTTCCATTGGAGACCGGACCAGGATCTCTGAATACAGATGTCAGGTTGTCCGACATCTGAGGTGAGTAGGAGAAGGAAGAATAAAGTGAAAGATCGCAAAGAGGCTGAAAAGGCTAAAGGCGACGCGTCGCGACGCGACGCTGGAGCTTTCTCTTCCCCAGCTACCACAGCAAAACGCGATAGATCGGTGGAGGTTACTCCGATTGAAGCCGGACCATCCGCTGCTGTTGTTGTGGCTGCCAATGCACCTGAGAAGCGCAATGGCAAGAAGTTTAAAACCTTCACTGCTACTGCGAAACCCCGTAACTCCCAGAACTCGACAGTTTCCAGTGATATTGCTTCCACAAGCAAGAGAACTGGTGCTTCATGTTCCGGATCGGCTGCGGATGAACTGCCTTCAACCTCCACTGGCAGAGGTAGGCTAGCAGTATCATATCGTGATGCTGCTCGCAAAGCTCTTCCGGTTGCGATTATTGGCAAACTGGGGAAGGAGCAAAAGATGAATGATGCAGAAGTAAAACACTGCACCGATCGT
Source organism: Dryomyza anilis (assembly GCA_951804985.1). Taxonomy (NCBI): domain Eukaryota; kingdom Metazoa; phylum Arthropoda; class Insecta; order Diptera; family Dryomyzidae; genus Dryomyza; species Dryomyza anilis. The sequence goes on along the minus strand of OX638132.1, from coordinate 46,320,306 downwards.
CTTTGGCGGCTAGTCAGCACCGGCGGTGTCAGTGCAAACGCAAAAGGCTATGAGACGAGTGATGGCATAATGAAGGTGAGCATAGCACCTCAAGCCAATTTCGATTGGATTGCCTCAGCCGTTGCTAAAATCTCCCCCTTGGGCAAATCGCGCTTCGCTGTTTTCAGCGGAGACGAACCCAAACGCAGGCGAGCAATATGCTGGATACCTTGTCCTATCAGGAAAACAGCGGTAGTGTTTGCCTGCCTACGTGCTCAGAACCAGGGCATCGAAACGAACGGATGGAAAATCTATAGCCATAAACCAGAGCGAGGTCCGGAGGACAAGGAGGGCTCAAGTCTGGTTGTTGGCTTAGACCAGAAGTCGTTAGATGTCATGCAATCTAAGTCGACAACCATCTAAACTTATTCTTTGGACGGATCAAATTCCGAATCAATTCCAAATGAATAGGCATATGATGAAAAACGAGTTAATTATCCTGTCATGATATTTACTCAGATCAATCTGCAACATTCTAAAGCTGCTACCGCTTTATTAGGTAAGCGGCTCTCCATGTTGCATACATTACCTCACATCACAGCTATTCAAGAACCATGGATGTATAACAAACGCATTTGTGGTCTTAGTGAACTATGTGGTGAAACCATACTATACGATGAGCAAGCCGCAAGGCCTAGAAGCTGTCTTATAGTATCGAAACACTTTGCTGTCACCAAGTTAACCCAATTCTGTGGGCAAGACCTGGTGGCAGCCAAAGTGAGCTATGAAAGCGATAGTGGATGGAAACATCTGATTGTCGCCTCAGGCTACTTCCCCTATGACTCACTACTGCCTCCTCCGCCAAAGGCAATTGTTGAGCTCATAGAGTACTGTGATCTTAAGGAGACCGGCCTTATTCTTTGCTGTGACGCTAATGCTCAACACACTGTGTGGGGCAGCAGTAAATGCAACGCACGAGGTACCAGACTCCTTGACTTCATCATGACCTCCAATCTGAACATTCACAACACTGGTAATAAACCCACTTTTGTGACTGCTAGAAGACAGGAAGTGATTGACCTTACTTTGTCTAACTGTAGACTGAGAGAGTCAATCTTTAACTGGAAGGATCTTAAAGAAGATTCTTTATCGGACCACAGGTATATTGAGTTTCATACTTACCGAATGGTGTTGCCCTCTATGACGGTAAGAAACCCTAGAAAAACGAACTGGACACGCTTCAGACACGAACATGTCCATGAACATGTCCGGTACGAAAAACGTTATCTAGACCTCCCGTTCCTTGGTGGTACGCTTGTCTTGAAACCTTGCGCAAGGATTCCAGAAAGCTTCTAAATAGGGCCCTAAGGAGCAACTTAGACTCTGACTGGTTTCTTTATCGAGCTAAGCAGAAAGAGTATAAGAAACGAATTCGTAAATCGAAAAGTGTTTCCTATAAAGACTTCTGCAGTAGCATCGAATCCTGCAGTGAGACTAGCAAATTGTTCAAGTTTCTTAAAAGAGACCGAACTGCTCGACTGGACTCACTGCGGAGACCTGATGGCTCGTATACTGAGTCTAAGACAGAGGCACTCAGTGTCCTAGTCACTTTCCGGGAAATCAAATCCACATAGGGCCACTTTGTAATCACAGCACTGGGAACTGCAATAACAACTCTAATGTGACAAAACATGACTGGCAGGTTGCCAGATTGGTTGTGTACGATGAAGCTATCCAATACGCAGTGGCCTCTTTTGATGGCTTCAAGTCACCTGGACCGGATGGCATCTACTCAGTCATGCTACAGGAAGGTATAACCCAATTGCTACCATGCCTAAAGAAGATCTTTAGAGCATGTCTCGCGTGGGCATACATTCCGACATCCTGGCGTTTAGTTAAAGTAGCCTTCATTCCTAAAGTTGGAAGAGAAGACTATTCCATAGCCAAGAGCTTCAGACCCATTAGTATGATGTACTTCATACCAAAGTGTCTAGAAAGACTAGTTGAGCTGCACATCAAAAAAACATCGCTGTCAAGGTACCCACTATCATTAAGACAACATGCCTACCAATGTGGAAAATCCTGTGAAACAGCATTGCAACATCTTGTAGCCCGGATCGAGCATGCTTTTCAGAGGAAGATGTACGTGATGGGCATATTTGTTGACATCGAGGGTGCTTTTGATAATGCGACTTTTGATGGAATGTGTGACGCAGCTAGAAGGCATGGAATAGATGAAACATTGGTCAAGTGGCTAAGGTCAATGCTAATGTTTTAGACCATCACTTCTGAGGCGGAGTGCGGTCAGTATATTATGGCTCTGGTGTATGCTGGTTGACTCTCTAGTCAACGATCTCGATGGACCAGGTGTCTATTCCCAGGCCTATGCAGATGATGTTGCCATTCTTGCCACAGGCTTTTCCCTCAATGAGGTCTGTGTTAAAACACAAAACTCATTGAACCGAATTGACAGCTGGTGTACTGCAAACGGACTTTCCGTCAACCCTCACAAAACAAGAATTGTTCTCTTCACTAGGAAAAGAATAATGACAGGATTATCTCTACCAGTTTTTAAGGGTGTCACTATTCCTCTGTCTAACGAAGTAAAATATCTGGGCTTAACTCTAGATGGTAAACTACTTTGGACAAAACATGTTGAAAATGAAATTTCGCGAGCATTGAATGCCTTCTGGCAATGCAGAGGAATTTTTGGGAAGACATGGGGACTATCGCCGAGCAAAATCTTATGGATTTACACGGCAATGATAAGACCGATGATATCATATGCTTCGGTAGTCTAGTGGAACAAGCTGTCGCGAAAATGCGTGACAACTAGTCTTGCCAAGATTCAGAGAACCGAGTGTCTGGGTGTTACGGGTGCCATTCCCACTACACCTGGTCCAGCACTGAGTGCAATCTTAAACCTACCAAAAACTTGACATCTTCATCAGAGGCGAAGCCATGAAAGGCTGCTGGTGACTAAAACGAGGTTGTTTCCTGTTTAATGTTCCCTGGAATATCTCTGACATTGCACTTGACACTCTATTAGACACCTGTCTACTGGAGATGCCCTCTGATGCAATGATAACCGAAATATTACCAAGACGAAATTTTGAGGTCTGCCTGGCTAACGCCTGACTGTGAGCCAGGTAGAGGGTCACACCGCATTTTCACAGACGGCTCCAGAACCGATCAGGGATCTGGTGCTGGAGTGTTTGTGGAACCGCATGACCAAAGACTTCACTTCGCCTTAGGCGACAATGCCTCGGTATTTCAAGCCGAAGTCTATGCTATACTTATGGCTATGGACTGCATTGCGGATAATAGATGGCAGAACAGGGCAATAGCAGTTTGCAGCGATAGTCAGGCTGCTCTTCTGGCTTTGAACAACCAGGTCATCACATCCAAAATTGTACGTCAATGCAGATCACGTCTGAATTGTGTTGGTAAATACAATACACTGAAACTGATTTGGGTGCCGGGCCATAAAGGAGTTTCGGGCAATGAAACATCTGACGAACTAGCACGTGCTGGATCTGAGGATAATCCATTTGGACCAGAACCTGTGCTTGGACTACCTGCATCTACGGGAAAATTCGTCATCAGCTCTTGGGTCGCCTCTGTACACAAGAGCAGATGGCTGAATGAGACGAAATGCAGATTCTCCAAGCTCATGACACCGACGATAACCAAAAGATCGGCCTCGTTTCCACTTTCCTTAAGTAGAAAGGAGTGCAACAAACTGACGGGACTTCTAACGGGACACAACGCATGTGAAAAACACATCAACGCAATCGGCCTGGCCGAATCGCTTTATGTTCTGCCTGCTACGAAGAAACTGGCACCACAGAGCACTATCTCTGTGACTGTCCAGCATTTTCTAGAATTAGAAGGCAGATCTTTGGCACAGACGTGATGAGAACGGATTAGCTTCACTCTCTATCACACAATAGCCGTCTTAGATTCAATAATGAATCTAATAAGTATCATTAAAAACCACAGCAAAATGGATATAACCCTGTCTGAGTGCTGTGGCTCTATTTTTTATCCCACATTAAAATAAAAAAAAAATAAAAAAAAAAGCTTAATAGCTTCAGCCGATCCTCGTATGGTAAAAGATTGTAATTATCATCCCAATTTAAACCATTGAGAGAGAATAGTACAAAGTTTTTTTGTATACGTTCGATACGATCAGTGTGCACTTTATAAAAATGAGATCATATTTGACTTGCATATTCTAGATGACAACGTACTGGAGTATTATATAGAGGTAATGTAGTCAAAGGACTATTAAATTCTTTAGCCCAGCGCTTGATAAAACTAAGCAATGAAGAGTCTTTTTTACATATATGTTCAATATGAAGTTTGAACGATAAAGTGGGATCAACAAACAGACCAAGATCCTTTACTATATGTACTCGACTAGCATTTTCCTCTTTTAACATATAGTTATACTCTATATTTTTTCTCTTTCGAGAAAATACCATAGACTGACACTTATCTGGATTAAGTACCAAATGGTTCTTAAAACACCAAATCTAAAAAAAATTAAATCTGTCTGCAGTAATTTAGCGTCCTTCTCACCCTTGATAGCCTTATAAATTTTCATGTCATCGGCATAAATTTATAGATTGCAGTTCTTTATATATTATATGACATCATTAATCGCCAAAATAAATAAAAGAGGTCCAAGATGGCTACCCTGAGATACCCCGGATGTTGCAATAAAAGGTGAAGATGAAACTTTTCTGAAACGTATTTGATATGATCGATCAGATACATAAGATTGTATCCATTTCACAAAAATTCTGGAAAACCAAGTATCTTTAATTTGAACAAAATTAACATCGTTTTTGCCCCCGTTTTTAAACCCGTTTTTTTTGGAAAATTACCTTCATTAATTGATTTATTAAATATGATACTAAGGGGCATACATAACGACGAAACTGTAGCAGGAATACCGTCTGGCTCAGAGCTATAATCATCATTAATTGACGAAATGTATTGCAAGATTAAATCCGGTGTAAAGGACATAGAATCTAGTGAAGTTTTGGGTGCTGAGTGCATGTATTGAAAATAGTTATTATAAATAATGAACGGATCACTACTAAACGACTGTTTAAAAAGTTGCTAGCCTTTTAATATCAGGGTCACTCGTGAACTCCTCGTTATTTTTAAATGAGGCTGGAAAACCATCACTTTTTTTTAGTATTAATAAAACCCCAAAACTTCTTAGGGTCTGATAATATTTTAAGCTTCATTTTTTCAACATAATCAGAATAAAGTGAAGCTGATTTACTTTTAAATTCCAGAAACATGATAGTGTATGTTTCAAGGTCATTAGGACTTTGACTATTGACATATCTATTCCATGCTGTATTCCTAGAATTACGTTAATTCTTTAATTCTTTGGTGTACCATGGATACGATGATTGCTTAGAAAATTTCAGACTGTAAGGTACCGATAGTGCAATACAAGAAAATAGTTTAAAGTAAATGAAATTTATGGAACAATCGAGTTGATTATTGTCAATATTGTTTGATAAAAAATCACGTTTAGCAAATAACAATTCATTCATTTTAGCATAATCTGCTTTAGCAAAATTTAATTCATATACTTTAACTGAAGAGCAAGAATTATATTATCTCTATCAGATTGGTAATAAATTGTTAAAGGTGGATGATAATTATCAATGCCTGTTAGAGCATGAATAGACCGTTTACAACCGAATTATTACTGTCAGTAGTAAAAACCAGGTCAAGTTGTCTATCTAGACAGTTAGTAATACAACTTACTTGTTGTAAGTCAGATGAGATAGTGTCAACAAAAATTTGTTCTTGTCGGGTTTTAGAGTTAGATGCACAGTAATATGTATCATCGTCAGATCTATCCCATTTTAAATCAGGTAGATTAAAATCTCCCATCATTAAAATATCGTTAGAACTATTAAGTAAATCTAGTACTATTAAGTAAATCTAGTACACTAAGGAACTTATAAAAGTATTCTTGACTGCAATTAAAACACAACCACCGACTGGAGAATTTTCACACTCAACCCGATCTTTTCTAAAGATATTGAAACTATTATCAAATATTTCAATGCTTAAATAGCTATTATTTAACCAAGTCTTAGTTAATGCTATGAGATCATATTCAAAAGTTTGAGTAGCTAAAAAATAACTCGAGTCTTTAAGGCGCAAACCCCTTACGTTTTGATAGTAAAGGGTGATTCGCTCTAGTTTTTTGAATTTTGGTGTGCAGTTTTCGTTGATTTGTTGACTTTTTTTGTTTGAATTCGGAAACAAAAATATTGTCTGCCCAAAGATTAGAGCGAATAACATCCGCAGCATATTCTGTAGCGATTGATACAGTGAATGATGCATAAGATGGCCAGTTACCAATTTTCTTACATGGTATGTAGGTGTCAGCAGGTACTAGATTATTTGTTTTTAAAAAGCTGATTATACTGTCAGTAGTCGTGTCAGGCATTAATCTAGAAATAAAAATTCTTTTTAATTTAGGTATTGCCTTCAATCCAGAATTTTCATTATTAATATTGATAATATTATTAGTGCAATTTTCGGGCAGGCTTACTGCTACTAGTAATGGCGCTGCATTGGGATGTTGAGGGGGAGGAGTGATAGAAGTTTTATGTGAAGTGCGCTTTGCCCGAGGATGGTTTGGTGAGTTATTACTATTAACTCGTTTGCGCTTTTTGACCACTTTTTTTGGTGGAGGAACAATATCAGATGAGGCAGAATCGTCGATAATTGCTGTATGATTATCAATACAATCCGCCAAATGCTCAGTATCACTTGCATGTACCAATGAATTAAATTCATTTAATGAATTTAAAATTTCTGTATAATTGATGTTTAAAGTATTTAGCCTATCTCCAAAGTTTTTAATTTTAACAAAAAAAACTGATGGAGAGAGAGGTCTGCAAGTAGGACAATACCATTGCAAACCTGAGTGTACTGAACTTAAAAATTCTGTACACGCTATAGAAATATTGGCGCATGGAGCATGATAAAGCTGTCCGCAGGGACCGGAACAAGAAAACATAGAATTTAATATGTTTTGACTCTTGCACTTATCCCTCAAAGAACAGGCAGCTAAATTTTCTACTGATAAGAATTCCATTTATTATAATTTTTGAAAATAACAAAAGTACAAAATTAAAAAATTTTATAAATTTTAAAAATTTGAAAATTTAGTGCCAAATAAAAAAATTGGATCACTCAAGGCTTAAATGCTTACAGCTGTTACTAATTATAATACGCACTAACAACACAATAGAAAAACGACGTAAACAAATATCGCACAAAGAAGAATAGAAAATCACAGAAAACAATAACAATGCATGCCGCAGTAATATTACACAGAAATAGACAAATATATTACTTACATTGATTTAAATATAAATGTATTATAACATATATTTAATATTTTATAAAAACAACGACACTTAACGACAAGAAACAGAACTTTGACGAAAACTCACTATAAATATATTTAATATTCAATACACTATTTAAATCTCAGAAATAACTACATGCTCTTGTAACAACGACCTGCATTGACAAAGAGACAAAGTCAATATATATAAAATATCATTGCTTTATTTTTTTTCTTGTGTTGAAAAACTTTTGTTTGGAACAATATTTACGTTATTTTTGTCGAAGAAACATTTTTTAAGAACTAAAAATTATTGGAATTTTCTTAGGTTTTTTTAGTGCTAGTTGAACTTTGTTTGTGGCTTAAACTTCGTTTGAAATCAGAATCGATTTTTTCAATGAACTTCAACCGTCGTTTAAACTTCGTTTAAACAATCAATAAAGTGAAACAACACAGCGAAGAAAATAGTGAAAAGTGTTGTGAACAAAATGCATGTCAAATACTTTGAATGTTTAAACGTAGTTTAAACCATCAGCACCGATCGTTTAAACGAAGCCTTTACTATCACTGAAAAACTGCTAACAAAATTAAACGTCGTTTAAATTAAAGAGAAGATTAATTAAACGGAGTTTAAACTAACACTGAGAAACTGGCCCTTGCAATCTTATTTTTATTTAAACAATACAAACAATTTATTTTTTTTAAACAATTATTGTTCAACTTTTTATTTTAGCAATTTTTTTTCACATAGTTTTGTTTCTAAATTTATTCTTATATTTTTTACCAAAAAATACATTTAAAAAAATATACATCTAATAATATATCTAATAATACACTCAGAAAAAAAATCATAAAATCACATTAAAATTTGTCAGTAGGACAGTTATTGATTTAATAGTATACAAATAATAAATATTTCATACAAATTCAAATAAATTTTATAGTATTTTGTAGTATTTAATAGGATTCACCGATTGAGTTAATAGTTTATCGGTCAAATATCCTATTGACTAATTTTAAAAGTAAAAGCTAATAATTTTATGGTATGTTTTTTCTAGTGTGACATTTCAAAAGGGAATAAAAACCTTTAAATGATTTGATTTTGTAAAAACGCTTTTATATCCATACTCAAAGAAATCTCAGTTACAAAATGAAGGATGTAAACGAAATTATTTATACATTTTCTTTTAAACTTAAAAAGTTAACACGTTAAAAAAAAATATATCAAAAATGAAGAACAATACTCCATAGTTTTTAAAAATAGTTAAAGAATTATATTTCTGAATGAGTTTGGACGAATTTCCGTCTTTTAGTCTTCCAGCCCATCATCAGCCGTTGGACACCATTTCCTTATTTTATTTCAGTTTGACAATGTTTGAATATTTTTCGAAGAATGGATTTTATATAAGCCAAAAATTTTAAATCTGGACCTAGCTCAGGCAGTTTGGAGGGTTATACCCTTTTCAACAAATTATATAATATTGTTCTATACGGGTTTGAGCGGTCCCTCGCTCCTTTATTTGGATCTTTAATCCATTTCTTCGATTATATTTAGAACTTTAAATGATCTCAATTTAAATCTCATCTTTTCTTTTTGAAAATAAGAAATATATTAAATTTTTTTGACACATCTCTTTGGGCTTAGATCTAACACTTTACCTTCGCCGCATATTTACGATTCATAAATCCTGATGTTTGACCTGATTTATGTTAACGATTTAAGAAGATGGTCTCTTAAAACCGAATTGTAATATTTCCAGCAGTTTCCCTGCAATAATTGCATGCAATGCAGAACGGTTAGCATATCAAATGGTCCAAAATTTATTTTCCCACTTTTTTTTTTTTGTTGACGACATATTACTTATAACTGAAAACTTGTTAATTTTTTTTGTTTGTCATAATTAAGAGAATTTTCGAATTTACGGATTTTTTTTCATTATTTGCTTTGGCCACAATATCCGCATTTGAATTTGTAAAAATAATTTCCTTTACACCCTTTATGTGCCGCATACATTTTTTTATTATGAAAATATAATATGCATTTTCATTTCAATTCACTAAAGTCATGTTTAAAATTAAAAACTACTTTTTTGACAATTTTCATAAATAATAAAACGTCAAAATTTTAAAGTCGACTTCCCTTTAAAATAAACTTTGTTTAACGATGATCACTCTAAAATTTTGGCAATTTTATTACCTTTTAAATGAGACTTCAGTGTTTTATTTTGCTTCACTATTGCTTAAGTTATGTTCAATTGATTAATTTATTGATTATTTATACATATTTTTTTTTGAAATTTAAATCACCAAATCTTTTTAACCACACCATCTGGGAAGCTAAAATTTTACCAAAATTTTAATTTTATGTTGTTTCGCCAGGTAGCATGAAAGTTAGACATGTGAAGTTAGACACATGAAAGTTAGACACATGTAAGTTAGACACCAGAATTTGCTGTGAATTTCAGGAATTAGGGGAAAATGAAGAAACGTCAAAATAAATTCATAAGAATACGTGTATAGATTATTTATTAAATGCGATTGCCATTCATATAATATTAAGCATGAATTATTGTATATACGAGCTGTGCAAAATGTGTGCTTTTCAATATGTGGATTTCACTTTTGAAATTTTAATAAAAAGTATTTGTTATGCATTAAAGTAATGATTTAGTTAACTAATATTGTAACCCAATAAATATAGTTTCGATTGTATAAATTTTCAATAACGTTTCGAATTCGTAACGATATCGTTAAATTTCTATAGAATCAGTAATGAATTATTTGTCAAAAAAAGCTGTTCAATGAAACAATTTATAAATCTAAAATTGGAAGAAATTTCTCAACTGTTAGAAACTTTTAAAATTAAGTATGAAATATTTTTTGCTGAATCAATAAACTAATTTTTAATCCCAATATAGGTAAACAATTTTAATGTTGTGCATGCTATAGAATGCTTGGTGCACAGCTCCATGAAATATAATTTCAAGGCAAATTAATTTAAATAGTATCGAAATTGAATAAGTTTTTCGAATTTGTTCCGATAACGAAATTGAAAAATTTTTCGAATTCGTTTCGATATCGAAATTGAATCAATTTTCGAATTCGTTTTGATATCGAGAATTCATACAATATCGATATCGTTAAAGATAGTCATTTTTATCGAGAACGCTATCATTCTATCGTTTGGTATGCTGGGAACTTATATTCTATTAATGAATACTAAAGAGCCATTGCTGTTAATAAAGTTTTTTTATTTAAATAATTAAATAAGATATAAATCATGAAATATAAACCGTTTTCTGTTTTTTAAAATAATAAAATAATGTTTATGAAGCTAAGAAATATTTTAACATACGTGTTCTTATTATTTTGACATGCTTATATATGTATATATTTATGTTTATGTCGACGAACCAATACGTAATATATACAACATACCATTGTATTACGTATGTGAGTGAAAACCTGACGAAATGTGTCACTAACGAAATTATATAGCATAAGGCTGTTCATTTTTTTAGCTCTGCTTTTTGTTGCTTCGTCAACTCGTTTGCCGTTTCGCCGAGTTCATCGTTGAGCGACAATGTGATGGACACCAATTGCTCGCCACGATTCAGTTGCGTTTCACTGACCATTGTGTCCTCAATGTGACCCTCGATGACATTCAAAAATATTTTGTTGCCTTTTTAAGCAAATCATAGAATTTCGCAAGCACTTGATTGGCGGGCATTTTTAGCTAACCAGCAATTGTGTCCACTGTTTTGCCCTGTACGTCTACCGCCAGCAGTATAGCCTAAATCAGTGACATTTTTTCTATTATACTGTTTAAAATGTTAAACAAACAGTTACCTTTTGGAGCGTATCTATTTGTAGGCCATTTATTTTTCCCTGCAAGTACAAATAACTGACGTCAGAGAGAAGATCCAAAATGATTGCGCGAATATGACTCGAGGCGTTGTATGTCGTGCGGCAGGAAGTACACGTCCAAGGTGTCCTTGGTTAAATCTAGAACAAGAAATTTCAGATATGAAATGCAATTCAGAAAAGATCAATTGTAATTCAGAAATTCCATTTAAAATTCAATAGACATCAATTGTAATTCCTAAATTTTATTTGAAATTCAAAAGACATCAATTGTAATTCAGACATTGCTTTTTGATATTTAAAATACATCAATAACAATTCAGAAATTTCATTTGAAGTTCAAGACATCAATTGTAATTCAGAAATTCCTACTGATATTAAGAACTTTCCATTGGTAATTCAGAAAATTTCAATTAATAATCAGAACTTTTCGTTTGGAATTCAATTCAAAAAAGCGACCATATTTTGAATATCTCTAACAAAAATTCGAATTAACTCATAAGACAAGAAACTAAAAACTGTTGAAATATATTTTATAATTTTTAACTATTTAAAACCGACTATATATAAAGTGTTGTATAAAGTGTTTGATTTCGGATTTGATTTCAAAAAATCAAAATATTTTATCCAACGTTAATATTGGTTTCAGTAATTAAATTAAGCTCTAGGTTAATTTTGTCTATAACATGGACCAATATTGTTAAAAACGACTGACACATATTTAATACTAAAACAATTGAACCTGAAACTCAAATCGTGCGAAACATCTACATGCGACAATCAAGAAAATGTTCTATTGATTGATGGGTGTAAAGTTAAATACGTCGCGAATTTGACAAAGACACTAACCATATTAATTTCAGCAGAGAGATGTTATCATTAAGTCATACATTTTTGTAAACATCGTGATTAAAATTCAGGGGGTGCATAAATCAAACGTAGTTCGTTAGAAAGATCCTTTCATTACCTACCCAACGATATTAACAGTAATTACTCAGTGATTTCTGATTATACGCTTATGTCTCTTACATTTAATAGTAATTTAAATTATAAAATACGTATGAGAAAGGACCTTTTCAATAATGTATGATTTGTTCGTGCAATCGCCAGAATCTTGATCACAGTGGTTACTTAAAAGGTAAATTTTTATTATAAAAAACCTCTGCTCACATAAATATGATTTGTGTCTTTGCAAAACAACTCCATAACCTTTCCTGATTGTAGCATGAATTATGATTTTGTTATTCTGTCGTTTATGAAAATATAAAAATTGTCGGACAAAATCTCAATTTTTTTATTTTTATATTTAACCAAAACAAACGCAAAAATTGAAACTAGATTAGATACTCGAGAAACTCAAGGATTTGATCACAGATTTCTAATTCAAAACAAAAATGTTCAACCTACCCCTGTGCTCCACTTTGGCGGTTTTATTGTCAATAATCGAGAGCGCCAGACTTGTACTAAACTCTCTACAAGTTTTGCCCAACAATTTGGTGATGCGTCTCGGGAGGACGTTCATTGAGGCGACGCAGCAGCTTTGGTATTTTGCGTCGTGGCGTAATCTTCTACTTCAACAAACCGACATCGTTCTTCTCGATTTCTACAATGCCTGCTGCAGAAAAAATAAACTAAAATTAGTGATATTTATTATAACACTGAAATGTATGAATATGTACCTGTTGCGCTAGTGTTCAGCGTTACATTCTCGTTCAAATCGGTGAACTGACCTTCGTAGTAGTCGCGCAACAATCTCATGGCACGCTTGCCGTAACCCATCTACATAATTTGAAAATAATTAATATTTTGTTTATTTTTAAATATGTTTTTGCAATTTTAAAATTGTTAGATATGATTTAGTGAGGGCAATAAGAGCAAACATTTAATTTAAAAAAGTCTAATTCAAATCAGTAAATCAGTGAATTAAATACAAAATTATTCTATTGATTTCCGAAATAAACAATTGTAGATTAATCTACATTCCAGGATAATCCGAAAGAAATTTTTTGTTGCCAGAAAAACCATAATTCTCTACACAAGTTGTATACAAAAGGAATATTTATTTCACAACAGAATATTCTATTTCTGAATTTTAAATGGAAAGTTTCGAATTTCAAATGATATTTTCTGAATACAATGATACATTTTAATTTATATTTTCGAAATTACAAACAAAAAGTTCTGAATTTCAATTGATATTTTCTGAAATTCATGTTTATTGAATGTCAAATAAAATTTATGAATTACAATAGCTATGCTTTCAATTTCAAAAGGAACTTCTGAATTACAATTGATGTATTTCGTATTTATGAATTTCAATTGATCTTTTCTGAATTGATGTAGTATTTCGAATTTTAAAAAACACTTTTACTCATATTCTACAACTTACCCGTTGATAATTCGGATGCGTTGCAATGCATACGATACGCACACCCGATAACTTCGGGAATTCACGATCGCCAAACTGTTCGGACACATTCCACGAAATCAAATCGCCGTTGGCCTTTTTGCTCCTACCCAACGAATAGGAAACTGTCTGTGAGGAAATTTCACCCTCCAAGGCCAACTGTATGACCTCCAATATCTCCGGCAACTGATCCTTGCGTTGTATCGCTCATCATCTGCAGATCGTTGGGGGGTTGTAGTGCGATGCCACATACATCGAGACGACGCGATGCAGAATCGACTCGGCAGTCTTTTGATACGAGAAAATCGCATCGCGATCAATATAATAAAGTTCCCAGATGTCTGCGTGGGACAGCCCGAGCTAATCTTGGGCACAGTGGTGGCATCGAGGCAAAGAAGATTTATCAGCCAGCTTTCGATGTCATCGCCCTCACGATAAAGTATAAGTTCGTCGAGTTTAATCTAAATAAACAATTTTTATATTTAATCAATGGCAAAAAAAGTATTGTAAAACTAAACTAACCGGTGGCGGCGCATTGTTCACTTTCTGCAACTGCGATATTAACTTCAGACTCAACGTCCGGTGCTCTCGTAACCATTGATTGTCGAGGCCATAAAATTAAAATACGGTCCCATCATTTGCGGTCCCAGCGGCAACGGAATGGCGGCCGCCTCGTCAATCAGCAACAAATCGGCGTCATTCAACATGTGTGTGTCGTTGTACTGAATGGTCTGTCGATTAGCACCCGTGATATTAATTCGTATGATTGCTTTTTTATAGTCGGCATAGTCGCCGCGGACTGTATTTTAAGGCGTTGATGTCCTTCGTAATCATTGTTATCGTAGACGTCATCGTCGATGGTTTGCTGATCCTCCACCTGCACGTGCAAAGTAGTTTGAAGACAAGACTAAACAAAGGATTTAAATAATTCTAAAATACTTAATAATGAAAGTAATTAAAAAATTTTGCATTTTACCTCCACATTTTTGTCCGTCAATATATTGATCTCATTGCACATGTTCATGTTCTCCTTGTCGACGGCCGCAGCACTTTTTTTGGCGAACAACCCGACACTGACGTTGACGTTGACGCATCCGTCATACGTTCGACCACTTGCATTTTCTTTAGGTCGCCTGTGCTTGTAGTTGTGTGCGCCGAGATCGTGCAGACGACGTCAACTGTGTTGGCGCACGCAGCGTTCTCCTTGTGAAGACACCACTTATCGTCGATGGTCTTGGACTTGAGCTGCATTACCTCGTCCCTGTGTATATTCATGCCATGTCCCTTAAAGGGAAACATAGCGAGCACATGCGGCAACATGGGTTTCCGTAACCTTAACATGTTCGGGATTCTGGACGAATTCGTTTTCCCAGACCTCTTTGCGCACCAGACGCGTCTCGTTTACGCACTCCTCTTGCTCGATTTCTGGCAGTGGTTGTTCTGGTTCGTTGGCTCAGAACTAGAGAAAGAAACAGCAACAGAAATAATGTTAGTGTTCATTTAAAAACTTGTCTTATAGTTAAAACCTCTTGACGTAAATTTAATACTTTACCTACATTTTGTCATGACTCACCATCATTTGTATAGAATTGATACGCTTCGGCGAAATCAACCAGCAGAAGTCGACGGAACTCGACCAGATCTTCCAATACTTTCCAGCATTTGGCCAATGACTCGATGTGATTCTTTACCTCGGCCGAGCGTATATGCTTGTCACAGATTAGTTTCTTGCCCGCCTCAGGCATTTGCTTGGACTTGGGTTTTCGCACCTTGAGAGCCTTGTGAGAGCACAACATGCTGCAGTGAGAGCACAACACGTAGATCCTTGGCCGTAATGCCGGTCTTGTAGATGATCTATTTGTCGACCAGCGAGCTCTTTTCGTTGTCGTAATCCTCCATGAAATGATGGAAGCTGCGTGCTTCTTCGAGGCAGGCACGTCGCTTGGCACAGAGTTTTATTAAACTAAACATTTTTCTAAAATAAACAATTTAAATAAAACACAATTATAAATGACCACGCCAAGACTCACATTGCATTCGCATTGTCCAGCTCTTCCCGTCGCTGCATAAACAGTTCTGCATCCTTTTGCTCGGAGTTTTTGTAGGGCTGTCCTAAGCGATTGAATCGCTTCAATGTTTCGACAAACGTATCCACTTGCAATTCTTGCTACGAGTGTGCTTGTAGCAGCTCCTTCACGCCTTTGGTGATGCTCACAATTTCACGCAACATAATTATTAGCTCATCATTTGCGACAGATTGAAGCTTTGATTTCCAACAGCTCCAACAATTTGCGCCACTTATCCATAATCTTCGGTTTGCGTTTCTTTCCGTGATATTTTTCACGTTCCTTGCTGTGGTATTTTTCGCCAAAGTTTTCACGATCCAGCTTATTTGCAAGAGCGCGCCACATTGAATACAATAAATTTTGTCTTTATTAAATTAAAATAAAATTTTTTAATTGAAATCTAACTAATATTCTCTATGCATGGTGTTTAAAAAAATATTTTACGTTCACAAAAGTAAAAAACAGCTGTTCGCCATCTGGTGTCTAACTTCATATGTCTAACTTCATATGTCTAACTTCATGTGTCTAACTTTCATGCTACCGTTTCGCCACACTTCCAAATTACATCAAATTCTGAAATAGTACTGCTAAAATTTTAATTTGTAGGTTTTCATATTCAAAAAACCCTTATTTATTAAAAAAAAATGTTTTTTTACCAAAAAAAAAATATATATATATACATTAACCAATAAAAATTCGTATTTTTAAGTTGAATAAATAAATGTTCACAAAACAATGGAAAAATTATCGACTGCGACGCTATTCTGTTCGAATTACGTTACCAATATTATAAAAATATTTTTATGAAATGAAAGTACAAATTTCAAATAATCGATTGGTTTTATTTAATATTTTCTCAAATTATATAAATTTCAAATACATTTTAAAGCCTTTTTAAATTTATTGGTAGTTTTGTATATGTTCAATTGTCAAAAAAGTTATACGTATTTTCATTAATGGAATACTGTTTTTATTACGATTAAACCAATTGGCTCAGTTGGAAATAGTGTAGTGCACGCTAAACAAAAAATGCGTAACGAAATATATTTCCATTCTAGACATACATTCAAATATTCAGTAAATATTTCCCAAACAATACCTTAAATTTTATAATGATTAGCTGTAGGGTGCCGTGTTTTTTTTAATTTGTTTGTCAAATTTTCAAAATTTTCAGTTTAGTCGCTCAGAAGCATTCCTTAAAGGCGTGTGTGAAATTGAACCCTTTTAAGGCTGGCGAATCAAATACACACCACATAATTACGTAGTGCATATTATCCCTATCATGTTTCCCCATAATGCGTCAGATGCTATAAATTTTGTCCGATTTTGCACCTATCTCCACTACATTATATCAGTATGAAATTGTATATCTCTGCGTGCTTTTTCCTTCATTATAATCAAATATTTCAAAAACAAATTTTAAAAAATATTCCGAAAAATTTCAGTAAGAAAAAGTTTAAAACATTTTTTCGAAATTTTGACAGCAAAAACATTGCGAACTAATATTAAAATATTTTTTAAGAGAGCTTAGAGAATTGTGATAGTTACTCTCTCGACACACTTTTTTGGTAACACAAATTTCTTTTTGATTTTTTGCAAAAACTAATGTCTGGATCCAGATTATTTTTGTCAATTATCCGTACAAGGTTGATATTTTATTTTGTGATAAAGTTTGCATCTGCTACATATCGAAATCGTGCGATAACTTGCGATATAAAGTAACAAAATTGGCTGTTTTTGCAACTTTTAGTCGATTTTTTGCAAAATCTCAACGTATAGGAAAAATTCTGAGTACGCAGCAAGAATCAGGAGACCGAAATCTACCAGAAATGATATGTTTCATTTCTGTGGACGCCAACAACCCTCAATTTGTAGAACAGTGTAATTTGCGATTTTAAAAATTTTGTATTGTAAAAACACGAAAAACACGGGTATACGAATCCTGAAAATAACTACAAACATTCAATCGCTGAAGAATTTCCATTCATTTGATACCCATATTTACATATGGGTAGGTGTACCGAATTTCGATTTTTTTTTTTGAACCACAAGTCTTTTCGCCGGAAAACATTATTATCATGTATTTGAGCATGATGACAATATATATTTGACCAAAAAAGTTTACCTAAGCACGTATACATAAAAATTGATCTTTATATGTGCATTTTATATGAGGTATTTGAACATAAGTGGTCGGATCATAGGTCACAATGGACCGATCTCGTCAAACATACAGCATAGGTATATTAGTAATCTAAGTTATAAGTTTTATTTATCTAGCTCTTCAATTCTAAAAGTAGTAGGGATTTCAACAGACGGACAGACAGACAGACGGACAGACAGACGGACAGACGGACATCGCTAAATCGACTCAGGAGGTCATGCTGATGAAGAATATATATACTTTTCCATATCGAAGATGCTTCCTTCTGGGTGTTACAAACGGCGTACCAAACTGAATATACCCTTTCACTATTAGTGTAGGGTATAAAAATTATAAGGTTTCTAGTGTAGAATTTTTACGAAATACGCATATACGCAGGCGATACGAAGTAAAATGAATACCCTTAGTGATTTTTAAAAATACCACCCGTCTAGCGCATTATAAATCGTAACTGTAGCGACATTTTTAGAAAACGCTAAAAGCAGTGTGTTTTTAGGCTGTCATTCGTACATTTGTATTGTGTCGAGCACATCTGCTGCATTTTAGTTTTAGCTAAAGTAATTAAGTTTTAATAAACATATCGTCGACGGAACTGCAGAACCGCTTAACTAAATTAATCGAGTTTTTTAAATGATGAAGTGATGACGATATATAAATGAATACTTATTTAAAATAAAAGTGCTCAGATTGTTTAATTTATTATATTTATTACTTAATTTAATTAAATATGCAGCAGATGAATTCATGATTTCAATATATTTTGAATATGTTTTTATTTTATGTTTAGCTAATTTATTTGTTTACGCTGAAATCACATAAAACTGCGTTTTAATATTGGTTCAGCAAACGCTTGAATAACGATATATATCGCATTTTAAAGCGATTCATCGCAGCGTTATTTTACTATTATTATAGTAGGTAATCTACTACCTTCTATAATACTAAATTCCCTTCATTTTTTGTTAGAGTGCAGTTTATTGCCGAATACGAACGGTGACAATGTTTTACTCTCGTAGGTTTGCCATTGACTGCCGAGAGCTAGCGTCGCATAGAAAAATGTTTTCTATGAAAAAGATGATGACAGTCACAGGAATTGAACCCGGGATCTTTTGCGTCTTAGTCCAACCAGAGACTTGTTGACTCGTTATCCAACGCACGATTTAGGGATGTCAATCCCGAACTATTTTTCATTCCCAAAATTTCGGGACTAAAAAATAAAATAATCATATCTATGTTTGAATAATAAACAATTATAATGCTTAAAGCTCAAACAAAACTCATATATTCAAATGCATCTGTTTTGAGGTTGGGTATCCAAATATACAAAATACAAAATCCGCAATATAATAACAACCATAATAATAACCATTTTAATTTAAATTAATTCAATTTAGGAACGTGGATTTATTTATGTGAACTCAATCGTTTAAGTGGATTTATGCTAGTTTATGTTAGTTATGTTAGTTTAATCGAATTCAGATATTGTAAAAAGATTTATTCTCAAATTGATTTTTTTGCGCCTTTTTTCCAATTTTTTCTAAAATGCGCCCCAAAAATTTATTCTGCGCCCTTTTTTATATTTTCTATATTTTATATTTTATACAACTGTACTTCTTTAAAGCAACTTTTTTTCTTTAAATCAACCGTTTTATTTGCTTAAAAAACAAAAAAAAATATAGGGGCGGTCGGATCTGTGGTACCCTAGAAAATATTAAATTTTAAATTTTTTAAAACATAAATACAAAAGTGTATAATAGACTCATGATTAAATTTCTTTTCGTTTGGGTACCCACACTTGTGTCTATATATCATTTGTGTATAAAATGAACTCAGATGTTAAAACTAAAAAGGGTCCTGAGGTTACTGGGGTTATCGGATCATGAACATAATAACATTTTAATCGTGAGATCAATATCTTTCATTTCAGTACCTACATGTTCATATAGGTAGGTGCATAAGGTTTCGATTTATCTGAGGTACCACAAGTCCGATAGTTTGAAGAAAAAATATTTCACTTCATCCGATTATCTAAAGTTCAGCTAATTTGTTTGTTTGTTTGGAAATTTTTGGTAGGAGTAGCGACTTTTTTCCATATATATATATATATATATATATATATATATATATATATATATATATATATATATATATATATATATATATATATATATATATATATATCAAAAATAATAAGGAATTTTGATTTTAATAAATATGTATCTAAAATAAAAATTATATTTGAATTTTGAAAGTATTTAACAATAATTTTTATTTTTAACTTTAATAATATTAACTTTTATTTTTATTTCTCAAATATAATTATTAAAAAATATTTTAAAATTGAACAGTCCTATAATAAAAATAAGACCATAAATTAAAATTGTTCATCGAATGTTATCTAATGGTACCATTTGTTTAACATGGCACTGTAAAACAAAGGGTACCATTAGATAACATTCGATGAACAATTTTAATTTATTAATTTTAATTTATTTCTTACAATGACTTTTTACATATAAATTTGAAAAAATATATTATTTTTGGTCTCTGATTTTACAATGCTGTACATATCTCAGTATCCTTTGGAAACAAAATTCAATTTGTGTATTATATTAAAGGTGATAAATACCGACATCTCGTTGGAATATACACAATGTTTTTTGAATGATTATTTTCACTTAACAAGTCAGCATATTTCGAAAACCAAAAATATTTGAATTTGATTTTTTTTAAAGTATAACATTTGTACCATTTGTACCAAACTTAATTTTGATATTTAACCTAGTTTTTTGTACCATTTCAAGAATTCAAGAATTAAAAGGTAATAGTTATTTCACCAATTATTAAATTAATTTACAACAGTTTTTTTTTAATTTCAAAAATACTAAAAACATAAAAATCGGATTATAAATCGTCGTTATAGAACTAAAAGTCATCAAATAAATTTTGGTTCAATATCGATTTTTGTTGTTAATAACTTCTTCAATTATAATTTGAAACAATCAAAACCTTTTAGCGCAGTGCCGATTGGACATATTTAATAACTATATTTTGTGAATATTTAATTTTTAATTATGAAAAATACAACACATCTTAAACTATGAATTGTCGAACTTTTATCAAACTTTCATAAATGGTATTTGGACTTATAGTTGTACAACGAAGATATACAAAAAAATATGTATATTTTTTAAAAACTAAATTCAAAATCATCTATTTGACAATTTATTCCATACAAAAATTTTAAAAAAATCGATTTTTTTTTAAGTCGAATTATTAAAGTTGTTTAAAATTGTCTATGGTGTTTAAATTCGATTTAATATTGATACCCCGAGACAAAATTTATGTAATTTTTCAGGAATATTTCCGGCCAACACACAGATAAATGGAATATTTTGGGAAGTGTATAGCAGGTTGTAAAATTTTGTGGAATTTTAATGACAGATTCACGGCATATTTTGGGATCGGACAGTTCGGGCAGACAGCTTGTGATACAAACTCCGCCTATCTCTTTTTAAAATATGTCGAAAAAATATTTCTAAACTGTCTCGGCATTGCCTAAAATTTTTGTCTTGGGACATTTGATATAGATCTCAAAACACTTAAAAGTCGAATTGTGTATTCTACAGAATCTTTGTCAAAATACAATGGCGCATATTCGTAGACAATTTAAACACTGAAAAAATTATAGGTTGTTAGAACAAATACTTTTAGCTGTTGAAATATTGTAATATGAACATTTTTGCCACGACAATAATAATCTTCAATCGAGAATGTATTCTTCCCTCAAATATATTTTTCAATTTTGAAACAATAGTGGCACCTTTCAAGCAACAATGACATCACTGTTGAATCCATTTTAATACTGCTTTTAAAACATCTATCATCTTTAAAAGAGTCTATGAATTATATAACAAGCAGTAGTTTGAATGTTACTTTTCCAACAGTTTTGCACTGTTGGTGATACGATTTACTTTTGCGTGAACAGCGTGTCAAGAGAAAACATATGGAATTTATTTCACTTTTCACGCAGAAGTAAATCTTTTCCCCAACAGTGCAAAACTGTTGAAAAACAGTAACATTCATAACTATGCTTTATATATAATTTATAGACACTTTTTCATATGATATTATGCTTTATAAGCATATTATGTTTTATAAGCATTTATAATAAATACCCTACACATATGTGTGGTTACCATTCAAAGTGATATATAGGTCACCAGGGTATACGAATCCTGAAAATAACTACAAACATTCAATCGCTGAAGAATTTCCATTCATTTGATACCCATATTTACAAATGGGTAGGTGTACCGAATTTCGATTTTTTTTTTGTGAACCACAAGTCTTTTCGCCGGAAAACATTATTATCATGTATTTGAGCATGATGTCAATATATATTTGACCAAAAAAGTTTACCTAAGCACGTATACATAAAAATTGACCTTTATATGTACATTTTATATGAGGTATTTGAACATAAGTGGTCGGATCATAGGTCACAATGGACCGATCTCGCCAATTTTTTCGCACATACAGCGTAGATATATTAGTAATCTAAGTTATAGCTCTTCAATTTTAAAAGTAGTAGGGATTTCAACAGACAGACGGGCATCGCTAAATCGACTCAGGAGGTCATGCTGATCAAGAATATATATACTTTTCCATACCGGAGATGCTTCCTTCTGTGTGTTACAAACGGCGTACCAAACTGAATATACCCTTTCACTCTTAGTGTAGGGTATAAAAATAAAAATTATAATAACACAATTTAAAAATTACTTTTCATTTATTTTAAAAATTTTGCGCAAAAAAAAAATCAAGAGTTTCCACTGTTGAATCAACAGTAAATACATTTAATATATCAACAGCGTAACATTCTTAAAACCAATATGTGGAGTTGTTGGGTACGAAATAACCAATAAAAGTTGTTGTTATGTGGTACAAAATTGTTGCCATAACTATTTATTTTTTTCAGTGAAGTCAACGTTAAAATAAAAATTACCCGATATTTTGGGCAATTTTAACGAAGATTAAAATGTCAAAAAGTTGTTTTTAAGTCGCAAAATTAAAAAAAAGCGAACAATTAAAAAGGTAATTTACAGAATATTAGTAATCTGGAAATAATTAGTAATGTTTAAGCAAAGGCGCAATGTAGAGAGAAAAGCTCAAAAAGGCGTAAATTATTCAAATAACAATCAAAATTAAAACAGCGCATAACTTACAGTAGTTTATCGTCTTTACAAGCGCAAAATTATCAAAACAAACAAAAAATGAATATTACGCATATTTACTCTGTAAATTAATTGTTTTATATTTTGCGATCTTTTTCAAAGCCGCAAAAATTCTGCATTTTAAGGGCTTTTTCCATTTTGTGTTTATTTTTTTGAAAATTTAGCGCGTTTCTCTGTAGTTTCAGGTCTTTTAAATAGGCCTAAAAATTCTAAAATTTTGCGCCTTTTACTATATTTTGCGCCCTTTTGTAAATTAGGCGCATTTGTAATTTTATGCTTTTCAGAAAATGTTGCGCCTTTCTGTATATTTTGCGCCCTTCTACAGAGGCGCAAACATTTTGTAAATAAGGCGCATTTGAAATTTTATACTTTTTTGAAAATTTTGCGCCTTTCTCTATGTTTTGCGCCCTTCTATAGAGGCGCAAACATTTTGTAAATAAGGCGCATTTGAAATTTTATGCTTTTTAGAAAATTTTGCGCCTTTCTGTATATTATGCGCCCTTCTATAGAGGTGCAAACATTTTGTAAATAAGACGCATTTGCAATTTCATGCTGAAAATTTGGAGCCTTTTGTATATTTTGCGCCCTTCTATAGAGGCGCAAAAATTTTGTAAATTAGGCGCATTTGCAATTTTATGCTTTTTTGAGAATTTTGCGCCTTTTTGTATATTTTGCGGCCTTCTATAGAGGCGCAAACATTTTGTAAATAAGACGCATTTGCAATTTCATACTGAAAATTTTGAACCTTTCTGTATATTTTGCGCCCTTCTATAGAGGCGCAAAAATTTTGTAAATTAGGCGCATTTGCAATTTTATGCTTTTTTGAGAATTTTGCGCCTTTTTGTATATTTTGCGCCCTTCTATAGAGGCGCAAACATTTTGTAAATAAGACGCATTTGCAATTTCATGCTGAAAATTTTGAACCTTTCTGTATATTTTGCGCCCTTCTATAGAGGCGGAAAAATTTTGTAAATTAGGCGCATTTGCAATTTTATGCTTTTTTGAGAATTTCGCGCCTTTCTCTATATTTTGCGCCCTTCTATAGAGGCGCAAACATTTTGTAAATAAGGCCTATCGCCTTTCTCTATAGTTTCCGCTCATTTAAAAAGGCGCAAAATTCTGAATATTAGGCGCATTTTTTTCATGTTGTGTTTTTTTGAAAATTTGTTTGAAAAATTTGGGGGGGGGGGGCGATCGCCCCATCTCCCCCCCCCCTGGATCCGCGCTTGTTAAAATGAGACCGTCATGATATTATAATTATTTTACTTTTTACTGGAGAACTTAGGCCGAGCTCTCTCACCATTTGAGCTGTGGTTGTATATTAGTACTCAAAGTGGTGTGACCCACAGATTAATGCCGAATCCGTACGGCGGGGTGAGAGCTTTTTATGGGAAATGTTTACTTTGGTAGGTTTGCCATTGACTGCAGAGAGGTAGCGTCGCATAGAAAAATGTTTTCTATGAAAAAAAAGTTGACAGCTACAGGGATTGACTTGAGATCTTTCGGCTCATAGTCCAATGCACCAGTGTCTTTTTTGACTCGTAGTGCAACGCACTAACCAGACGAGCCACCGACGCTACTTGTAAGTTAAGTTACTTTCTGGGTATTGTCGAGCTAAATTATTTAATTGTATAAAGCCGCGGAAATCAGTGGTTAGTGCTTTGGACTACGAGCCGAAAGGTTCCCGGTTCAAGCCTGGACTTGGGCTAACAACATCTTTTCATACAAACATTTTTCTATACCGCGCTACCTCTCGGCAGTCAATGGCAAACCTACGAGAGTAAACATTGCCTATGAAAAGCTCTCACCCCTCTCACCTCGGCATTAAACTGTAGGTCCCACCACTTTGAGTACAAATATAACACGCACAGCTTAAAAATGGTGAGAAAGCTCAGCCTAAGTTCTTATAGGACTGTAGTGCAAAAGTATTATTATTATTATTATAAACCATTAAAGACCGTAACTTAACTACTGCCTTATTTACACGCACAAATAATGAAATTTTGTTTAATGTCCATGACCAAAAATGTAGCAACAAAAAATCTTAGTTGGATAACGTAATAAAATAGAAGGAGTGGTTACATAAACATTTATTAGTTTGGTTCTTTATTAACTATTAAGAAACACAAGTTTATTAGTTTTCTGTAAAAATTATAAAATAAACATTTCTTATAAATTCACATTCATTCATTTGAAATTAATATTTTAAAATTCCCATACTCAGCAAGATACATATACTTGATATTTTCGCTTGACCGACTTGATATCATTATTTTTCCATTCAATTTCATTACGAAGATTAAGGCGCCTCAGGATACTACTTTTGTTATAGCATACCTAGAATGAGCAATCGAAAACTTATATTTAATTTCTCATTTTATTTTATTGTTGTATGTGTGTTAAAATTTATTCCACTGGGGTTGGCATTTTATGAACTTATATATACGTAAATTTGCCACTGTGATACGCAATGGGAAACTATGTAGGGGGTAAATGCATTATAACGTTGATGAAATGCTGTCAATGTTAATACCAGCTATGTATTTCATCTTGGCTTTTCTTTAGATCACACAGCTGAATGATCAGCTTTTTACTTAAATCTAAAAAATAACTTTGAATTTTTTAAAGTTTAAAACATAGTAACGATAATGTTCGATTACACTGTTCTACAAGGACTTTCTACCGAACTGAAACTTATCATTTCTGATAGATTTCGGTCTCCTGATTCATGCTGCGAACACAGAATTTGCCCACCACATCGACATGTTGCAAAAAAAAAAAACATTTTTCGTACTTTATATCGCAATTTATCGCTCGATTTCGACAGATGCAAATTCTATCACAAAATAAAAAAAAAATTATCTAGGGATAATTGTTAAAAAAATCTGTCTCCATACATTAGTTTTTGCAAAAAATCAAAAAGACACATAAAAAGTGTGTCGAGAGAGTAACTTATAACAATTTTCTAAGTTCTCATAATTATTTTTTTTAAATTTAAGTTCGCAATGTTTTTGCTGTTTTATTTATATGATAATTTTTAATGGTATGATAAACCGTGTTAAATAAATATTAATACTCTCGTTAAATTAGCGTAATCCCTTTTTCCCCCTATATAGATATATTAAATGAAACAAAATGTGGTAATTAATTAATTTTTATTATATACTATACAAAATTAATAAAATGTACTTGCATTGATACTACTGTGCGGCACTACACTATGACGTCTTAAGAGCGATTATAGGGAAATTCCTAAGGGTCATTTCCACTAAATATTATAAGTTTATATCTTAAAGTTTGACCATCATTTTTAATGGATTTCTAATACCAAATCTCATTAGGGAGTTATAACCACACAGCGGTAAAGTCATCGTGATATCATCGATGATATATCGATGATTTTGTATCCCGAGTCACCTCAATTCTACATCCACTTTCCGCATTACTTTAACCCAGGCGTGTCATAAGCAGGTGGATGACTTACGCCTTCCATGACAAAGTAATCCAAGGCTGATTACTTCATTACATTAATATGTTGGCATTGGAATACGGATCATCCAAAGTCATCCTAAAGAGGAGGTGATAAGAATTAAATTCTCAAATATTTGTTTATTTTAACGTTTTTTATTCAATTGCACTAAATGGGCTCTTAGGGATGCTGCCTTGTAAACTATATCCAACTTTTTTTTTCGCGGAACACTTGTCGGCCTACCGGATATCACTAGCCGCCGGATCTCCTTTTCTTTAAATAGTACAGAATTTCCACGTTAAATACTTTCTAAGATTTGTATTTTAAAATTTGTTTACATTTAAATTTTTATTTGTTGACAGTTAATATTGAAAAAAGCATAGTTTTGAGCTTTATGCATTTTTGTACAGCACCATGTATTTTCTTTAAAATGTTATATAAAAAAATAAATTGTGACTTTTGTTTAATTTAAATTTTTTAATTTAAATTTAAAAAAAAAAAAATTTTTTGAATAAAGATTAATAAATTTTTAACCATCTCGATCTTCGTGTCTAATGCAAAAAAGATAAATTTTTCTTGTCAATGATTTTAATATTCAAAATAATAGAAGAGTATAACCATGAGTTAAAAATTTTAAAAGAGTTGTACAGAGAGAACTTGAGAGAACTTGAGAGAACTTAAGTTTTAAAAATGGAGTTTGTATCTTTAATGGTTATGAAAATCAGTAATGATAGATTTTATTCAAAAATTTGTGAAAAATCCAAAAGTGATCAGATTTAAAAAATTTTTTTGTTTATGAAACGCTTACATTGAGATCTAAAGAAATTGTGCGTACTTGAGAAATTATCTTGTCTAGTTTTAAAAATATAGACTTGAACATGAATTTTAGTTTACATTTTTGAAGACTACTAACATATTTATACATAGATTGTACATTTTATAATGAAATCAAAATATTTGTATGGGAATTTTATAAATAATTAACACATAAGTCATAAACTTAAAATTGGTTTTAAATATCTCAAGTGGTTTTGTAAATATAAAATTGTAAAGTCGAAATTTTTTTTTAAATTTTTTATTATTTTTTTGCAAAATTGGACTTATTCGCAAATCTCCGTAATATTTTTATTCTTCAGTAACATGTACTTTTGTTATATTTTTTGATAGATAATATTACTGAAAATCTTTTAAACGATAATAATTATCCAAAATATATTTAATTAATCTGACAACACTGGTTAAAGTTCTAAATTTTTTGTTTTACTTTGACCTTCTGCAGAAAAGTTTTCAAAGTCCAAAGTCAAAATTTAAGTACGTAATTTTTAGGACGAATAATTTCTTCGTATTTTTTACCCTTACTTACGAAGTATATGTGCAGGACAGCATTTTTTCCAAAAATACCTATCTTTTAAATACATATATTCTTAAAAATGATTTAATTAAGCATAAGTTCATAAAATTGTTATGTATTTGGTAAAAGTTTCACGATGATAAGGTTAATACTGCCGCACAGTAGTATCAATGCAAGTACATTTTATTAATTTTGTATAGTACATAATACAAATTAATTAATTACCACATTTTGTTTCATTGAATATATCTATATAGGGGATAAAAAAGGGATTATGCTAATTTAACGTGAGTATTAAGTAATATTAATTTAACACGGTTTATCATGCAATTAAAAATTATCATATAAATAAAATATATATATATATATATATATATATATATATATATATATATATATATATATATGTATATTTGTAAGAATCAATAATTATAAGAAATTAGATTGCGATTGGTCTACTACAAAGCCTACATATCATTGGTCATAATTCCGGTACTATGCGAGATTTGATGATGACCATTATAGACATATAATATACCCTGCTCTTCCTCTTTTCATAGAGACCAAATTAAATACATATTGTAGCACTTTATATGTCATGTTTTTTGGCGGGTAGACGTCGAACTAGGCCGATCACAACAATATTTAGTAAAATGTTTTGTTTTTATATTATATGATGTTGGACAAAATTTTAATAATATACCTCTTATATCTTAAGAGTTATATCGTGTTTACTATAAATGTTATATGGCAGTTGACAATAATCGCCCATTGTTTGTAACACGATTTGTACTTAAGACATATGAGTATATACCAGTTTTTATTGATGTATCTCAAACTAATCCAAAATTATGGCGATTTATATACTAAAAAACAGGATTTTCAAAGTTAACAAAAAATAGAAGAAAAATTCTAACCACTCCAAATCAAAGTGGAATGATCTTTGTTCAATGTCAAGAATTTATGTAAATTTTTTCAGAATTTTAAAAAGGCAGTTTTTGGATGCTGTGGTGCAAAACAACAAAAATCGTGTTTTTAGAGTTTGCTAAGGGGTGAAGGGGTGCGTTAAAAAACTGAAAAATTAAATTTAAACTTCATTAACCAATAATAACAACATATTAAAATATGAAGCAAATCGAAGGGGGTCAGGGTCAAAGCTCGGCGAATTGACGTGGAATGCCCCATATATATATATATATATATATATATATATATATATATATATATATATATATATATATATATATATATATATATATATATATATATATATATATATATATATATATATATATATATTATAAATATATATATATATATATATATATATATATATACAGACATATATAGATATATGCAAAATAATAAGAACACAATATTACTATTCATTGAAAATTAACTACTTTTTAATTTTGGCAACTTCTACATGAAATTTTGATAATATTTAAAGCATTTTAATCTGGCAATTCGCTTCACAATAAATGTTTAACGGATATTTCACTTCATTCTATTATGTGCGCTTATTTTTAAAAGAAGTGCTTATTTAGCTTCGTCAAAACAATAGGAACAAACTAAATTTATATAATTTTTAAAACAATTACGAGTATTTTGAAGGGGTCAGGTTAATTTTTTATGAAATTTGCGTTTATTTGTTGTAAAATAAAAATTATTCGTTGTGATAGATGGGCAGAAACTTACATTGTTCTAACGAGAAGAAACGATTGGTTTTCAAACTAAGGAACGACGGTTCTAGTCTTCGTGGTTAAGAAGGACCCATTTAAGTATCCAAGAGTAATTTCGGCAGATATAGATAATGTGGTATCTTCCCGAACAGTGATTCGACGATTCCAACATGTCAATTTACTTGGAAGAGTAGCCAAAAAAGTTCATTTACTTCAAAATAAAAACTTCAAGACGATGCAAGGAATCACATTCATTGGTCTGGGCCGAATGGTGAAAAAAATGGCGAAATGTTTTGTGGAGCGACGAAAAAATTTTAATTTTTTTTGGAAATGATAACGTCCTAAAGGGAAGGAATTCCATGTTCGGTACACTAAAAAAACTGTTAAGCATAGTGGCGGCAATATTATGGTTTGGGGATGTTTTTCTTGGTATCGAATTACCGACACAATGTACAAATATCAGTACAAGGACATTCTTCAAAACAGAATGTTGCCTTATGCTTATAAAAATATTCCACTTTTATGGACGTTTCAGCAAGACAATGATCCAAAACATACTTTCAGAGTCAAAATGTTGCGTTGCTTACCTTACCAAGCCAATCACCTGATATAAATCCCATCGAAAATCTTTGGGGAGTATTGAAGCAACAAATATCAAAAGAATCATTTTCAAATAAAGACGAATTATGGTCATTTGTTCAAAAGTCTTGGTATGAAATACCAATGAAACTTGCCGTAAACTTATATCCAGTATGCCAAAGAGAATGAACAAAATGCTTCAAAATAATGGAGGTTATACTGGGTACTGATGGTATAATAATAAACACATAAAATGGGTTATTAAATTTGAATAAAAATATATTTTTAATTCATATGTACTGAAGGTACTTATTATTTTGTCCAAGCATTTGCAATACCTTATATTCTATTAATGAATATTAAAGAGCCATTGTTGTTAATAAACTTTTTGTTTATTTAAATTGTTAAATAAGATATTAATTATGATATATAAACTGTATTTTTGATCTTTAACAAAATAAAAAAATGTTAATGTAGCTATAAATTATTTCAACATACGTGTTCTTATTATTTTGAACATATATATATACATATATATATATATTGAAAATTTGAAAATTTAATTTTTAGTAAAAAATAGCATTTTTAGTGAAAAATTGATTTTTTTTTGTGGAAAATCGAATTTTAATTGAAAAAATTGGATTATATATATATATATATATATATATATATCTATATATATATATATATATATATATATATATATATATATATATATATATATATATATATATATATATATATATATATATATAGATATATATAGATATATATAGATATATATATATAATCCAATTTTTTCAATTAAAATTCGATTTTCCACAAAAAAAAAAACAATTTTTCACTAAAAATGCTATTTTTTACTAAAAATTAAATTTTCAACTAAAAATTAAATTATTCAACATACAACGCAGCCGCGTTGAACAATTCACAAACCATTGCTGTGGTTTCTGAATATGAACTACGACAGTAATTCACAGCCACCGAACAATAACCGACTACTCGGCTAGTAGTTGTTTGCAAAAACCCGAATAACTACTGTTGGATATTTTGCAACAACCGAACAACGACTATCGGTAGTTGTGTTTGACTGCCACAGCCATACACAAAAACCGAACATCAACTGTTGTCGTAACAATATTGTTACGGAAAGATGTAATTTGCCCCATAGTGCAAGCAATCAACAATAATTAATGATTCGCAAGACAATTCAGCGCACTAAGCATGTGTTAGAAAGAGACGGAAGATCATTCAGCGCACTCAGGCAGTGTGCGAGAAAGAGATTGAAGATCAGCGCATTAAAACACATGAGTGCGAATGAGATGCCAATAGCATGCGTCATTCACGAAACGAATAGAAGGTTCTCGAAACAAGTCGAAGCTTGTCGAAACGTGTCGAACTGATGCATGCAGTATATAAGGGAGCCCCATCTGAGGTACAGCACTTCAGTTGTGATTTGATATTGAACTAGTGCGTCTCGTGAGTGAACATTGTAAAGCTAAATTGTATAAATTCAGCAGTTGATATAAGCGATTATTCTTTAAGTTGTTATTTAAATAAATAAAGTTAATTAATACCAGTTGAAATAATTCAAGTTAAAACCAAATACTTCAGTGTTTTTATTTTGTACACAATCCAGCGATACGAACTCGTAGAGAAGTTTTCCGTAGACTGAATTTTCGTAACATTGGTGTCAGAAGTGGGATTGTGATACAAAATGGTTAAATTGGAACAACTTAATGTCGACCAGCTAAAGAAGGAGCTGGGGAGTCGTGATCTTCCAACTACTGGTACGAAAATAAAGCTACAGAAGCGTCTAATGGAGAAATTACAACAACAACTTCAAGATAATTCGAAACAGCTGCATGAAAATTCCAATCAGCTCAAAGCAGAGCTCCTAGAGTATTCCAACCAACACCAAGTAAAAATCGAGCAACAGAAGCAGGAACATTCTAAGCAGCTTCTAGATGTTTCTAATACACTACATAGCAAAGTAAAAGATCTTGAGGAGCATGTAAATGATTTGGAAGTTAGCGTTGATAATAAAATTAATGTATCGATCAGAAGCTGCAGAAAATGCAAAAAGATTTCGAAGTGTTGCAGATAAATGGACCCTCACAGCATGTTGTCAGTGCTACGAGGCTAAAATCGTCGATGTACGGTGGAACAGCAGCCTTTAACATTTTTAAAGACCACCGCTGTAAGTAATCGATGGAACAATGAGGACAGGACAGCCGCACTTATCGTGGCGCTAAAAGGAGGCGCAGCCGAAGTATTGCAGACTGTTCCAGAAAGTGATCGAAACAGTTAATTAGCGGTTATGGCTGCACTGCAGCGAAAATATGGCAGTGATAACATGAAACAAATATACCGAATGGAGCTGAAGTGCAGAATGCAACGAAATAGCAAAGCTTTGCAAGGTATGCAGCGGACGTCGAGAGGCTTGCTCATTTGTCTTATGTAGATTCAACGTGTGATTTCATAGAAAAGTGCAAAATCGAAGCGTTTGTTGATGGCATACGCGATCAGGAGACAAAACGTGCAACAGTGATTGCGCCCAAGGTTATATTTACGGAGACGGTTACCATAGCTCTAACACAGGAGACAGCAAATGCGTTGTGCCGATCGGCTCCAAAGGCGCGTAGAATTGATGTTGAGAACACACATCAGGCAACAAAGATAACCAATTCAAAGGTAAATGTTGCAACTGTGATACATATGGGCATCTGCAGATGAACCCAGACATGAAGAAAGACAGGATCATGTTCAAAATAGCGCAAATTTTAATCAAGCTTTAAACTAAAACGAGTCTGATCTGCGGGGCATGATCTGACTCCCATAACCGATTGCCCCAGAATTTCCATTTCACAAATCGCTCGAAAGTCGAATAGTTTAACTGTCAAGGGGCTAATTGATTGTGTAGCATATATGGTAACGTTGGATACGGGAGCTTCACACTCAATAATAAGAAGTAACCTTGTTAGGGACGAAATAGAGCCGCTTTTCGGAATAAGATTGCAAACAGCGACAGGTGAAAAGGCTCCAATCAGAGGGAAAATTACCAAGGAAATCACTACAGTTGAACATGATTTTATAGTGGTGGAAATAGTGGATGAATAAATACTTAGCATGGCCTTCATGATAAGGAATGGGTTCACACTGGATTTAACAAGAAAAATTTGAGGTGATGCTAATACGGAGATTCAACTAAACATAGAGTGTGACCAGAGCCCCAAACTTAAATATTGCACACAAAAATAGAAAAATACCACCAAAATCAGAAGCAGTTGTATGGGCGAAATTAAATGGAGATTGTGGGATAAGCAAGTTGTGGGTTATTGAAGCGAATGATGAGCAAATGAGCAGAAGAAATTTTGTTGTCGGAAGAACACTAGTAGAGGGAACACAAGACAAAGTTGTACCAATAAGAGTTCTCAATATGGAAAATTCGTCCAAATTAATTAAAAAGGAAACAGTAATAGGAAAGCGACAAGAGGCATCTGCGATAGATAATAAATCTGCTAAATAATAAATCTGCTAAATAATAAATCTGCTAAAACTTTTATAAAAGAGTGGACCAATGATTTGACTGCGAAAGAAAAGAGTAAAGTACAACAACTAATTGATAAACACTGGTTTGTATTTGCTGCTAAAGGCCAATATGACGGGAGAACTTCCATCGTAAAACATCGAATAGACACAGTTGACTCTAAACCAATTCGCCAAGACCCAAGAAGAGTACCACTTGCCAAACGGGACGAAGTATCACAATTAGTCGAAGAGATGGACAAAAACGTTGTGGTTGAACCATCAGAAAGCCCATGGAGCTCACAAGTGGTGTTGGATAAAAAGAAGGATGGTGTACACGGTTTTGCGTGGATTACCGAAAGTTAAATGATGTAACCAAGAAAGATAGCTACCCATTACCTAGAATCGACGATACCTTAGATAAACTCTCTAATGCAAAATGGTTTTCTACGTTGGACTTGCAAAGCGGTTACTGGCAAGCAGAAATCGATAAGAACGATCGAGAGAAGACTGCATTCAGTACTGGCGATGGGTTATGGTAATTTTCGGTAATGCCGTTTGGGTTATGCAATGCCCCAGCAACATTTTAGCGGTTAATGGAACACGTATTTAAAGGTTTTCACTGGAAAACTTGCCTCGTATACCTTGACGACATAATTATTATGGGCAAGGACTTTGACGAGCATCTAAAAAACTTGGAGGAAGTATTTCTTCGATTGGAAAGTGCAGGACTGAAACTTAGTCCAAAGAAATGCTCACTTTTCAAGAAAGAAGTCAAGTATCTGGGTCATCGAGTTACCACAGAAGGTGTTCATACCGACGAAGATAATATAGTTGCCGTAAAAGAGTGGCCCAGACCACAGAACCTACAAGCCCTTCGAAGCTTCTTGTGGCTATGTACTTACTACAGACGATTTTTTACGGGTTTTGCCATTGTTGCCAGTAGTCCTCACGAGTTAACAAGAAAGAACCGAGCTTTTCAATGGGCCGATGATCAAAAAAAAGCTATTTTGAAACTGAAAGAATTACTGTGCTCGGCACCAATTCTTGCGTATCCAATTCAAGGTGAAAAATTTGTACTTGACACGTATGCAAGTGGATATGGAATAGGCGGAGTCTCTCTCAAGTGATCAATGGCCAAGAAAAAGTGATTTCCATAAATATCTGTACGGTCAACAGTTTCACTTGAGAACCGATCACGCAGCACTGAGATGGTTACTTCAGCTCAAAAACCCAGAAGGTCAAATTGCGCGTTGGATAGAACGATTACATGGAACATCGTAAAAGAGGACATCATGGAAATGCAGATGCCCTATTACGGCGACCGTGTAAACTGGAATGCAGACATTGCTTAAGAGCTGAAGGAAAGGCTGACATACTTGACATTCAACTGGTGAATGTTTTACCTGAAGAAAAAAGGTCTACTGAACAAATTCAAATTGATCAAAAGAGTGATCCCGACCTCACAAAAATCATGAGGTTCAAGGAGCAGCAAAGAAAGCCATCATGGGAAGAGATAGCTTCCGACAGCCCAATAACTAAGGCGTAGGGCACAGTGGCAGAGCTTAAAACTGCAAGATGGTTGTTTATATCGTGTATGGGAAAGTGAAGATGGTACATCCGCTCGAAGTTTGATTATTGTTCCTAAGTCAAAAATAAAAGAGATATTAGCGGAATACCATGGTCATTTGGGCATGAATAAAACGGTAGAAAAAGTAAAGAAACGTTTTTATTGGGTTGGATGCATAGAGTCAGTCGCCGATTGGATTCGCAGTTGTCCGCAATGTGCCAGCAAAAGGACCAACAGTCAGAAGTCGCGGTAGGATGCATCAGTACAACGTAGGAGCACCATTCGAGCGTATTGCCACGAATGTCGCAGGACCGTTTCGGGTAATAAGCATGTCCTTGTCGTCATTGACTACTTCAAGAAGCCACAACAGTTGCAGATGCATTCGTTAACAACTGGGTAAGCCGTACCGTTGGAATTGCATTCAGAGCAAGGATGAAATTTTGAGTCTGTATTGCAGTATATAAGGGAGCCGCATCTGAGGTACAGCACTTCAGTTGTGATTTGATAGTGTACTAGTGCGTCTCGTGAGTGAACATTGTTAAGCTAAATTGTATAAATTCAGCAGTTGATATAAGTGATTATTCTTTAAGTTGTTATTTAAATAAAGTTAATTAATACTAGTTGAAATAATACTAGTTAAAACCAAATATTAGTGTGTTTTTATTTTGTACACAATCCAGCGATACGAACTCGTAGAGCAGTTTTCCGTAGACTGAATTTTCGTAACAATATAAAAAATTAAATAGCAGCAGTAGTCATTTTTAAAATTTGAATTGCTACTGGTGACTGTCATAGTTTTAGTTTTCTGAAATGTGCTAATGGCTACTGCTGCTGCTGTCATGTTTGAAATAGTCCTAGTCACAGCAGCAGCAATTTTTGAAAATGTGAAAATTGTGACAGCACAGAATAGTCAAATATTCGTTGCTTTTGCTATTGTGTTGGCAGCAATTTAAACCCTGGTTCTGTGAGTGTTCCATCGGCCGCACAGTGGTCAAAAAATATATGTTTTCGAAAAAAGTCAATAACTTTGGAACCAATAGAGATAATTGAATGAAGTTTTTTTTTGTATTATTTTTTGTTTTATTGTGGATCATATTTAATATATTTTGCAAATTTACATTTTTTCAAAAAAATGTTAAACCGCCATAAATTACATCTAGTTATGACATTGACATATATTGGGCGTACACGTTAATGAAATCATTTTAACATAATATACTTATTTATGTATGCGCTCAAAATCCAAAGTTTTAAGAATATAGCTCTACTATTTTTCCTCTTAACGTGTTTTCCATTTTTAAGCGGACGGACGCACATTATATGAAATACACCAATTTCATTTAATGTGTGGGCGTAACCGTTAAAAGAATAAAACCATTTTAACATATTTTATACTTACATATATATTTACTAAGAATCAAAAGTTTTAAGTATATAGCTCTTTTAATTCTTTGGATGGACGGACTTTATGTCAAAATTTGAGTCGAAAAATAATGTCCTGTTTTCGCGCATTGCAAATTAAGTTTAAAAAACACTTGAAATCCATATTTTTATTTTTTACCATCTACATAATATTTTTTGGATCGTAATAGACCTAAAATTTCATAAATTTGGAATAAAATCTTATGCTCGTGCATCGTCCTTGATATTGAAAAAGTACAAAAAAATTGACATTTTCCGATAAACCGTTTTAAAATCGGCATGGGTGGTTATTTTGAAATGTTTTTTTTATATATATTATTTTAGGTGTTCTAAATCGAAATTTATTATCGGTCAATCAGCCTTATCGTGAATAAAATTACTTAGGGAATTTTTACCCTTGGTGGAAAATAGGTATCGTGAACAATATTCGAAAAGGGAAAAAATGTTTCCCTAAAACAACGTATCATGAACAACATTTTGGAGGAAAAATTACCTCTGTTTCGCCGAAAAAATTCCGCCACTTTTTCATCGGGGAAAAGAATTAATTAAAAACAAAACCCCCTTTAATTAACTATAATTTTATTTATAATATGTTAACAAATATCTATGTATAGCACCAAAATTATTTAAATAAAAATTATTTACATATTTCTGCACAAATAAATTACAAATATATTCAACCACTGCAAAAACTTCACCGGCTGGGAAATATCATAATTTTTTTTTAACTCTTGAAAAATGAACGCAATCTAATCACAACATTTTCTTAAATGATAAACTACAATTAAGAGTCATTTTATATACTTTTAATTGCTGTTTAACATAATTTTAACTTCAATATTTATTTTCACAACACAACGCAATGTTATCCAACAACACTGTTTGACATTTGGCAAAACAGCTGATTTAGCGTTGCCTGATGTTCAGTTCTAATTGCAAAAAAACCTTTATTGAGTTAAAAAAATGTGAAATTTGTGCATAAAAGTATAGTTAACTGCAAATAATAAAGATCTGTATACATATTTTATATCTGAACTATTATTTTACAGCTTTATTATCTGAAATGATAAATATAACCAAAAAAACGCATAAAAAATATCTGGCCATATTGTAAAACTGCATTCGAATTTCAAACAAAATTCCGGAGGAATTGCTGTTCCTGGGAGATTGACGTTACCAAAAAATTTTACCTGGGAAACTGCAAGTACAAGTGACAGCATCAATGAATGCACAATTGCACCAGCAGACGCGAAACCAGACGATCCAGGCTCGCTTTATATTTGGTACAGTTACAGTTGGTCTCAGTACAGCACATAGCGTAGGCAAGGAATTCACGGAGGCTTTTGTAAAAAAACATGCCAAATTCTGTTTGAAAATCGAAACACTGATTTTTATTTGTGGTTTTTTCACATTAGTTTCAGAAATTATATACTGCACTATGTTATACTCTTTTATTATTAGTATTTTTTATAACACAATTTATATTTTTATTTAATTTACAAATAGCAAAACGACGCGAACACGTTTTCTCAACGAACAACAAAAGACACGTACGCAGAAAATGTCAACTTTATATACAAGAATTAATTTTTTTGTTTGTTTTCAAACATCTGTATGTTTAAAACAGGGCTCGGGTGGAACCGGAACCCGACAAGAACCGTTTCATTTTTATAGAACCGGAACTGGAACAGTTTTTCAAATTTTTATGGAACCGGAACTGGAATCGTTATTTTATTTTTATAGAACCGGAACCGGAACTGGAACAGAAAAGAAGAACCGGAACTGGAACCATTAGTAAATTAATTAGATCAGAAATTAATATATCAAAAAAATAATAATTAAATAAATTTTGGACAATGAATTTGGAAACAAAAACAAATATTAATTAAGTTACACATGTAGACAATGGCATTTTAAAACGTTAAGTTTGCAAATTTTCTTTATACATATTGATTGTCATACAAAATATGTTTTGTATTTTTGACAAATATTTCATTCACTTATTTCTCAAAAGATGTATATTATAATTAATGTTGACGGCACTTACATTTAAATCGTGTCCCCGCGGGGTAACTTAAATACGACTATGAAACCATGCGACTTTATAAATAGTCAATTCTCACATACATATGTTTAGTTTATTAGTTTAGCCCCTTATCATCCTAGGTAGGAATTTCCAAGCTGCAACAAAAGTGCCAGGCTTCTTACAAGCTTGACTACCAAGGCTTGGTATATCGGCACAAGGCTAGCATTATCGTTAGTCACAGACTCCACACACGCCTTGATATATCAAGCTAGACACAAGCCTGGCACATTTGTCATTCCCAGATTTTAAACAAGTCTCGTTAGTTTAGATTAGACACAAGCCTGGGACAAGAGTCACTCCAAGACTTTACACATGCCTTGTTAGTTTATGTTGGATACAAGCCTGGCAAAATTTTCATTCTCGGACTCCACACAGGCCTCGATATACCAATATTGACACAAGGCTGACACAATATTGAGCCACATATAAAAATTATCAAATTATCCAAACCACATATTCTGAAGGAAATTCCAAATTCCGTCTCGACTACTTTTCGTCCCATGCCTAATGCATGTGTACCTACCAGAGCTCTCGATTACCCGGGCTACCCGGGTTTTTCGAGCTACCCGGATAATACCCGGGTTGTTCAAATACTCGAAAAACCCGGGTATTAAATGTTCGAGCTACCCGCGTAATTTTTTCGTTCGTTTGTTCGAGCTATTCGAGTAGCTCGATTGCTCGATCGTTGTTCGAGATTCGAGTTGCTCGTTCGTTCTTTTGTTCGATTGACGATTGTTCATTTGATCGCTTGTTAATTTGTCTGTCCGTTCGTTTGCTTGATGTGGGAGTTGGTCGGAAGTGGTTGGAAAAATGTGGGTGGACAAAAGTGGGTGGGTGGCCAAAAGTGGGCGGAAAGTGATAAAAAGACCGAACAAAAATTTTATTGCAGAAATCGGTAGCAGACATCAAGGGAAATCGAATGGTACCACTCTCAGTGGTCCCTGACCCCCAAAAGGGGGTCAAAAACCACTTTTTGTCCAAAAATTTGTTATTGCGGAAATGGATAGAAGAACTATTTGGTACCATTTGGAGTGGTCCTTGACCCCAAAACTGCATTTATGACCCAAAAATGATTATTTCAGAAATCGATAGCGAACACCATTAGAATGCTATTGGTACCCTTTGGAGTGGTCCATGACCCCCAAAAGGGGGTCAAAGGGTACCAATAGCATTCTAATGGTGTCCGCTATCGATTTCTGAAATAAATTTTGTTGGGTCATAAATGCGGTTTTTACCCCATTTTGGGGGTCATGGACCACTCCAAAGGGTACCATTAGTCTTCTAATGAGGCTCGCTATCCATTTCCGCAATAAAAAAAATTTGGACAAAAAGTGATTTTTGACCCCCTTTTGGGGGTCAGGGACCACTGAGAGTGGTACCATTCGGTTTCCCTTGATGTCTGCTACCGATTTCTGCAATAAAATTTTGTTCGGCCTTTTTATTACTTTCCGCCCACTTTTGGCCACCCACCCACTTTTGTCCACCCACATTTTTCCAGCCACTTCCGACCAACACCCACATCAAGCAAACGAACGGACAGACAAATTAACAAGCGATCAATTGAACAATCGTCAATCGAACAAACAAACAAACAAACGAACGAGCTACTCGAAGCTCGAACAACGATCGAGCAATCGAGCTACACGAACAACGAACGAGCTACTCGAATAGCTCGTACAAACGAACGAACCAACTACCCGGGTTTTGCGAACTACCCGGGTAGCTCGAACATTTAATACCCGGGTTTTTCGAGTATTTGAACTACCCGGGTATTACCCGGGCCTGTTTCAAGACTGAGGCACAAGCTTTGGTACAATCCTGAATAACAGTCTTGTAACAAAGTTCTCATTCCAGCCTTGACACAGTCTTGGCACAGGCCTAAACACAGTGTTGGCACAAGACTGAGAATTAAGTCTGGCACAAAATTTGTCAACGAGCCTGGATACAAGCCTGGGATACAGGCTTGTAACATAGTTATCATTATGTGTCAGGCTTGTGTCGATCGTTAATTCCTACTTGGGTAATACCTAAATCTACATGTTCTGATTATAATTTAAATATTAAGTGTACGCTAAGAAATATTGGCTTGCGGGCAACATATCAATGTTTGCAATCATAAATTTCCTGATTTTAATTAGCTGTAACTTTTATATCCAAATTTTAAAAACTATCTTGGTATTCATTTCATAACTTATGGCTATGTATATTCATTAAAATATTTATTTTAAAAATCTATAAATTAAAAAAGTATTCTTGTAAACATAATATGTTGCCGGAAAAATGGATTTTTCCCTGTGTGTGGTAATGAATTCCAGAGTCGAATGGCGAATTGTAGATAGTTAAATTTTGGCAAAATAAAATAAAGAAAAAGTACGCCATTTTCCTTTTGCTAGTAGTCAAATGTCAAAATACCTCAAAAGTTTTGCTGCAAATGTCCAAGAATTCAGGATGTTTGTTATCAGTAAACTGTAAATATCTCAATTTCCATTGCTGTTGTAACTATCTGCAAAAATAATAATTTAAGAACCGGTACCGGAACCATTTTTTTATTTTTTATAGAACCGGAACTGGAACCGCAGAGAATAGAATTTCGGTTCCTAGCCCTGGTGTAAAATGAACTTATACATACTTCAAACGACGACAAAAGAGACGTAGGTATACTGCCCAACGAGTGCCCACTTCGTATACAAGAATAGTGTTGCAAGAATACATTTATTTAAATCCTATTTCTTTTTTGTTTGTTTTTAAACATCAATATGTTCAAACGATGGCAAAAGATGGTGTAGGTAGAAAATACAACGTTGCCAACTACGTCAGTCGATAAATTATCGAATTAACACGAGCGTGGCGAACATACGTTGTATTTAGATTTGATTAGCATTTACTGTGTTTCGAAACATAGTTTTAACCAAGTAAATTGCCAAGAAATTTTTTTCACCCGCCGTTCGGATTCGGTAATAAACTGTAGGTCCCACCAATTTGAGTACAAATATAACACGCACATCTGAAATGGTGAGAGAGCTCGGCCGAAGTTCTATACAGGACTGTAGCGCCAACCTATTATTATTATTATTCATCAAATTCTTCACTTTTTAAGTAGTAGGAATTTCAATAAACAGGCGAACAGACTAACAGGAGGTCATGCTGATCATGAATACAAGACATCTGCACAAATGGTTTTGAAGTTTCCTCTGCAAATATGCACTACTGCACTCTACAGTTTTGAATTCATTTCACAAATGGCAATCGACAGTATTATAGTGAAGTCTCTTTGAGCGACTTCACTTCACTTCAGTATTTGTTTCATTGGTGTCAAGCACTGTCAAAACATAAAGCCATTCAAAACATTCAATGTTTTGAAAAACACAACAAACGACAACACTGTCGCTGAACATGCAACGAATACAGTAGGTGCAGCGAGTGAACGCAACGAGTAACGAGTGAGAAGACGAACATTGAAAACAAAAACAAATCTGACGCTCGTTCGACGGCAGTAATGTTGTTATTGGTATTTATGTGTAAAATAATTTATGTAAAAATAAAAAATACAACAAAAAATATTTAAAAAAAAAAATTGTTAAAAAAAAATTTTGTACGACAAATACAACGCTTTTGTCGAAAAGCAAAATATCCAAAAAAAAAAATTTAATTAAATAATGAAAAAATTAAATAATGAAAAAAATGTTTTTCGATAAATAAAAAACTTAATATAAAATATTAAGTGATTTTCTTATACCTTTGGTTTTTTTCTATATTTCAATATTAATGAAAATTCTTACTCTATTCCTTACTCTAGTAAGAATGATAAAAAAAATAAAAAATGCACTAAGTACTCGGTGTCATAAGCAGTTCATTTCAGTATTTGAATGTTTATTGCACATCATCATAGACCTCTTCACTTCAGTTTTGTTTTGCTTATGTTTTGTTTTGACAGTACTTGGTTCTTTGTTGTTGTGAGCAAGACATTCATTTGATTTTCAAGCATAGAGTTGACGACAGTAAATGTTTTGAAACGAAGTGAATGTCTTGAAGTGGGTTTCAAATGGACTTGTGCAGATGTCTAATGAATACATATACTTTTCCATACCAGAGATGCTTCCATCTGGGTGTAACAAACGGTGTACCAAATTGAATATACCCTTTCACTCTTAGTGTAGGGGATAAAAACAGTGAACGGATTATTAATATTTGTAGTTTTTGCTACACAATAGTTTGTTCAGTTTTTGAAAACAATATATATCAAAAAGGGACTTTTTCCAAGAATAAACCACTATGAGCAGCCCAGTTTCAGCTCATGTGCACTGTTCACAAACTTGGAACCTCAGATGTCAGCAATGGGCGCCAGTAATCCCAGAGATGCCAATTCAGTTAAGCAACAAATATTACAATGCCATGACTTTAAATCTGTTGCGCACGGGGTCGTGTTATTTTACGCAATCTTGTTTTGAACGTTGTGAAAGTTTGACGTATTTGGTAAGTAAACTTAAATAATTAATATTACTATTAACTTTAATTTTTATCATCTTTAATTAATTTTATTCAGATTTCCAGAAATAAAACTAATTGTTGTTTATAATGTA
Source organism: Dryomyza anilis (assembly GCA_951804985.1). NCBI lineage: Eukaryota > Metazoa > Arthropoda > Insecta > Diptera > Dryomyzidae > Dryomyza > Dryomyza anilis. Next base: position 46,276,923 of record OX638132.1, on the reverse strand, counting down.
GCAATGACGACAGCATACCGCGATTTTGGTAACAATATATACATCCTTTTCTATATAATTTTGTATGGTATATCAGATAATAGATGATCCGTGTTCCAATGTCAACACATTAATGGAATGAAGCAATCATGGAACCTCATTCGCACGCCTGGGTTTAAGAAATGCGGAAAGTGAATCCAGAATTGAGGTGACTCGGTATACAAAATCATCGAGAGATCATCGATGATATCATGATGACTTTTACTGCTGGGGTTTCTCAACAGTCGTAGACGCTGAGCAAATTATAGAGGAGACGCCGCAGCATTATGGAGAAAAAAGGGCACGTATTTTTTGAAGAATAGTTCATCGATTTAAACAGGTATCTCAGAACAGACATAATCTGGATGCGCACACTCGTGATGAAAGCCGATATCGTCTCCCATATTATGGTCTTCGGAGGAACCGTAAAACGCTTTTGCCGTGCATTACGATTTTTAGATTTATTTAAATTTTTTTCAGAAAATCATTCAATGATCAATCATGACGTCAACAAAAAAATCAAAAAGTTGGAAAACAAATTGTGGACATTTTGTTTAGCTAACTGTTCTACATCGTATGTACAGTGTGAAAAATATGTATTCATACAAAAACAAACAAAAAGAAAGTAGCTTTTTTTATTAAACGAGTATTCTAATTGTAAAAAAAAATACGAAGTATATAAAAATGTTTCAATATTTGTTCCATGGTATATTTATTCGATTACTACCCCTTTATCAACGACGAGACAGTAATTAAGTAAATGATAATATATGAGATTTTAATTTTTTGGCACGCTTGTGAAGAAATTATATTATCCGATGAAAAACTTTGTGTATTAGAGGCTCCAAAGCTCACATAAAATGACCGATTGTGGGCAGTGGCTTCCAAGGACATCCCAAATAATAAGATACATGTTCCCAGAAATAAAAAATCGTCTTAAGTTATGGTATAGAACGGAAGCAAAAGTTACCGCTAGTTTACACGAAAAAAAGAGGTCAAAATCATTGCAAAATATTACATGGAAGGAAGTATTGCAGGAATCAGCCTTATCGTGAAGACTTAGGGAATATTCTATTCCCTCGGAATGTTTTGTCCCAGGTAAAATTTTTTGGTATCGTCAATCTCCCAGGAACAGCAATTCCTCCGGAATATTAATAAAGTTGTAAAATAATAGTTCAGATATAAAATATGTACACATATCTTTATTATTTGCAGTTAACTATACTTTTATGCACAAATTTCACATTTTTTTAACTCAATAAAAGTTTAATTTGCAATTAGAACTGAACATCAGGCAACGCTAAATCAGCTGTTTTGCCAAATGTCAAACAGTGTTGTTGGATAACATTGCGTTGTGTTGTGAAAATAAATATTGAAGTTAAAATTGTGTTAAACTGCAATTAAAAGCATATAAAATGACTGAATATGAATGAATAACTTTTATTAAAATAATTTTGGTGCTATCCATAGATATTTGTTAACATGTTATAAATAAAAGTATAGTTAATTAAAGTATGTTTTGTTTTTAATTAGTTCTTTTCCGCGATGAAAAAGTGGCGGAATTTTTTCGGCGAAACAGAGGTAATTTTTCCTCTAAAATGTTGTTCATGATACGTAGTTTTTTTAGGGAAACATTTTTTCCCTTTTCGAATATTGTTCACGATATCTATTTTCCACCAAGGGTAAAAATTTCCTGAGGAATTTTATTCACGATAAGGCTGAATATCTGAAGCTCAGCGTCGAACAATGTATGGTGAATATTATTATTGCTTCCATCAAGATGGATAACTGATTTTATACCCAAGGCTAAGAGGCCTCCCAGCTCCACGGATTGCAATCCCTTGGGCTTTTGCATATGGTAATATTGGTTGCAGAAGCTCGAAGGACACAAATACAACAATATGAATGATTTGATGCATGGAATAGACTTAACCAAGTTGTGGACAAGAAAGAGGCAGCAATCGAATAATTATCCCATGGAACAAATCTTGAAACTTTATTTTATACATTGTAATTTTTTTTACATTTCGAGTATTCCTTTAATAAAAAAGCTACTTTGTTTTTGTATGAATACATATTTGTAACACTGTAATTTTGTAGATAAATATCAAACGTGCCTAAGTCCAACATAAGCACATTTAGGCAAATTGAGTTTTTTACTTTTTTTGCGAAATATTTGATTTTTTGATTGCAAATTTGGTTTATTACAATTTATATTTAATATGTAACCATTGCATAAGCTTAAAATAACCAAGAATTACGTTGAATTTAAAAACCATAGATGTTTTTATATTGGACTTACGCTCATTTGATATTTTCCCTATGGACTTAGTCACATTTGAAAAAATTTCATATGGACTTAGGCAGATTTGAAAAAAACACAATGACAAAAATGAAATATGAAATACGAGAACGTACTCGGATTTCTGCAACTAGTACAATAAAACATAATTTAATTTTTTTTTATTGTATTAGGAAGAATATATATAGTTTCGTTGGCTCGTTTGGTTAGTGCGTTGGACTACTTGCCAAATGGTACCGTGTTCCATCCCTGTGACTGTCAACATCTTTTTCATAGAAAACATTTTTCTGTGCGACGCTACATCTCGGCAGTCAATGGCAAACCTACGAGATTACATCTCACCCTGCCGTTCGGATTGGGCAGTAAACTGTGTAGGTCCCACCACTTTGATAACACGCACAGCTGAAAGGGTGAGAGATCTCGGTCTAACTTCTCCAGAGGACTGTAGCGCCAAACTATTATTTTATTATACTTTTTTTTATAAAGATTATACTTTATTTTATGTGTCTTTTGGTGAAAAAGAATACGCCGTTCGATGATAGTGTTTCACAAGTAAAGCATATCATCAAATGTTATTAAAAAATCTTTTTAATTATATATTTTTGAAATTATTAAGGCCACAAGGGGAAGATAGAATGCGGCCATGTGTAAAAGTATGAAAAGACAGAGACATAAAGTGAATCTACTACACACAATTTATAAATAATTGCAATTTTCTCGTATTTTCGTGTTATTTATGACCATCTGATTTTTTAAAAATATTTTTTAAGTAATTGGGAAGTTTATTGCAATATTGTTGTCCATTTAAACCTTTTTAAAAAATTAAAAACATTCTCCTACGGTACAAGTTCTTTGCAAACTTACAGTGATGACAGAGGCCATATCGCAATGTGATTGGTTCAGAGGGACTTAGGCAAATTTGATTTGGACTTAGTCAGTTTTGATAAAAACGTGAATATTTACGTAATTTTGTCTCCAAAACTAATCTAGTTTGAGTCACTAAACTTAATACAATATGGTTGTATGATGGATTAAGGTATATATGGACAAAAATCTCAAAAATTTTGAAAAGTGGACTTAGGCACGTTTGTTATTTATCTACACAATTATTGAAAGGATAGAATACGTATCTCAGGAAACTGATACACACTAATAATTTCTACACACTAATAATTTCTTGGCGTGCAGTTGTTTCAACGAATATTCATTTGAATCTACTAAATTTAGTCAGCCTCAACTGAAATTCATTTGTGGTAAACAATAGTATAAAGCGTAACCAACTATTAGTTGAAGCAACTGCAACATTGATTGGGTAAACAAACTTTTTATCCATTTTCAATATTTTTTATTTCCATTGCCACGGCAACTATTTTTGGAAGCCAATCAATATTTAGTTGACTCAACAGATACTTGGTTATATTGACTAAATGACATAACATTAGGTTGTAGCAACCAAAATTTATTTGATTCAACTGCGGAATCAGATCTTTTACGATGCCAAAGCAGGACAACATCAGTCGCACAAGTTTCAGATTTTTCACTCGTTTGTATTGTGCTGCAGACAGCGCGTGCCACGTGTTAAACAAAATTTGGAATTCTTTTAAGGCTTCTTCTTTGTTACTGTTCGGTTTTTTTATGCTCAAATATACTTTCTGCAACAAGAGGCATACTATTCTACAGAGTTCTTCCTATTTTGTTTATATATGTTATATATGGCTCCAACGTGTTGCAAAAACGAAATCAGCAGCACAACGAATCGTCGGCAATGTTCGATCTTGGGAACGCTGTTGTGACGCTGACTTCGTGTTTGCAACACTTTGATGCGCTAGGGCTAGGTAAATTGGCCGATTTCTTATCTATTCTAAACAAATTGGTTGTGTCAATGGTATTCATTAGTTGAGTGATCTGATACGCGATGTTGCAACAACTGAATCAGTCGTATGTTGACAGAAATAAATAAATCGGTTGGCCCAACTAATTCGTTCTTTGGGTGTAGAAATATGACCATTCGGTTTCGAGAGACCATCTTCATTGATAGTTAACGTGAATCATGTCGAAAATTAAGATTTATGAATAGTAAATTTGCTGTGAAAGTAAAGTGTAGAATCTAAGCCCAACAATCAATAGGATATGTGGCAAAAAATCATGTATTTCACATTTGCACATTTTTAGAAAGTAAAAATCAGATTTAAATTTAGATCATTTAAAATTCCAAATAAAATTGATCACTTTTGTGACCAAATAAAAATGTTCAATATTGAAAGATTGAAATTTTGTAAAACTAAAAAGTTATAAGAAATGGTGTCCATCGGCTGATCGTAGGCTTGAAGACTAAAATACGAACATTCGTTCTTTCTCATTCAGATATTTAAATCTTTAACTATTTTTAAAAACTATGAAGTATTGTTCTTCCCCTGCAGTGCAACGAACTCGTTGAATACTAGTATTGGTCTAGTTCTCCGTAGACACTCAACTAGCCCGAATTCGACCCCATTTTCATACAATGAACTGTAATTTTTTCAATGCTCATGTCCTACGATGTGTCAATTGACCCCTCTTGCATTACATTTAAGAAGTTTTTAAACTAGCTTCTTGTAACCAGTATATGACTAATTTTTACAGTCAGTCTATAAACTAGTTTATTTAATCCCTCTCTAAACTGGTTACTATTTACCAGTTGAAACACTAGAGCTGTAAGCTATTCGACGACAATAGACATAGTCAAGCGAATCAAAACCTATGTTTTCGCTGCCTAGGTCATGTGGACCGAATGGATGAAATTGCTCCAGTCAAGAAAGCTTGTAAAATGAGACTTGATGGTGGACAGCGTAGGAGAGAACGATTGGCTCGGCTTGTTATCAGCAGCCAAGCCACGGTTCTATAGGTTTTTCAAATATTTTATTTGTTAAATTGTACAAGTCCATGACGGAAAGAAATAAAACAAATCGCACGATGGAACCCACAATAAAGTTAAAAAGAAAAATGTTTCCTGCAAAATAGATAAATGAAATATAATTTGTATTTCATAATTTTTTTTTTTTTTTTGGCAATTTCCTCTACGAACAAATTTTTAAACTGTTTTTCTCTGCATCCAATTTAACTAGCTACCGAACTAGAAATATTGTTACTAATATGAATACTACATATTTATGCTACTAGTTTAGATTTCACTGCAGGGTCATTTGTGATATGAGATAAGAGAAAAAGTAAAAAAAATGTTTACAGCATTATTGAAAAGGACTTTTTTTAAGAATAGACATCACGGATAAGAGACTGGTCGTTTTACGATTCTTACAAACTCGGATCATTAAGTCAGAAAAACAAAAACCGTATTTGGACATTATTTCTTTATATTTTAATTTAATTGAAAACTCACAATTGATTATTAAATAATAAAAAATATTTGAGTAGAAGGCGTATGACACAATTTTTTCTTATAAAAATATTGTAATCATCTGGAATTCGGTGGGAAATAGAGATGGGCGCGTGCCCTTTTTTGATGGCACGGGCACGTCGATAGGTGACACGCACGAGCACAAGCCCGACTACTAAATTTACAGGCACGTACGAGAAGCACGATAAAGCACGGGGTTTAAAAAAACACGAAGAAACACGGAAAAACACGACAAAACACGGAAAACACGACAAAACACAAAAAAGCACAGAAAAACATGAACATGCAGGCGAAACGTGAATAATAATACCGGAACCGTTTAGATTTTTGGAACCGGAATCGTTATTAAAAATGTGTGGAACCAGAACTGGAATCGGAAACCATATATTTTACTGGTCGGAATCGGAACCGCTATTTTAAAAATATCGGAACCAGAACCGGACAAATATTATAGTCTCTGTCAGGGAACGCAAAGAACCGGAATCGGAACCGTTATTAAAATGTATGGAGCCGGAATCGAAACCCATTTAATTTTTTGGTTGGAATCGGAACCTCAATTCCAAAGGGTTTTAGTCCCTGTAATAAATAATTTAAAAAAAAAGTTTGATACTGTTTTATTCTCATAAATCCATAAGTAAAACTAAAACAACAAATTTTTAAGAAAAGGTTAAAATGACACGTAAGGGTTTTTTAAAATTGGGGTAGAAACTATATAAAAAAAATGTTTAATGGGCGCGTGCCTGATTTTGGATTGGAGGTACGGACACGCACGGCACGACAGCAACTAACACGCACGGAGATTTGCACGCACGAACTTAGATTATTTTTTTATAAAATCATTATTTTTGTTAATAAATAAAGACGAAAAATACATGTTGCAACTTTTTTTATGCCCGAGTGCGACTTTTTCAAAATGCTCAACGGTAACAACAACAAGTTAACATAAATTTAAAAAATTAATTAATCTTGTGAAACCTTACCCGCAGCAGTCGACCGCAGCTGTCAAAAAAATCAAAAAAATAAAATGATTGAATATACTATTTCCCTGGGTGCAATTAATTTTAGTAAAATAATAACAAAGTACTTTAAAAACTAAGAAAATGTTTATAATTAATTTTCTGGGTTTTTATTTGTCACATACATGAAAATGTAATTATAAAAATGCGTATATTACACAATATTCCTTTTTTATCAAAGTAATATTTGATAATATACATATATACTTATATATCATATACATATGCATATAAATTAATATCTTCTGTTGTTTCTGTAGTTTCCTCGTTGATTATAATTTACATTTTTGTTATTATAACCACGATTAGATCCGCCGTGTTGATATCCTCTTTGTCCAGAAGATGTACCTTGAGAGTTGAAATCACTATGAACCCAGTTGTTACGAAAATTTGTATTGTTGTTGTGTGGCTTATAGTGGTGATTACTTCTTTCAAATTGGCCTATAAACAAAAAATGTGAGATTAATCGATGAGATCATATTGATAACAATTACAAAAGTATTCTATTTATTACGTTTATTTAACAAATATAATGGCTTTTAAAAATCTCGGATTTGGTTCAAACATTATTTTTTAGTACTTATACGGGGGTCCTCCAGTGTTTCGGTTGTTGATTTTATTTAATTTATTTGAAAATAATACTTTCATTTCCAATAAAATTAATAATAGTTTATTTTAAAACAATTCATTACTTTTGGCATAATTTATATATTTAACGTATGCGGAATAAAATATGAACTGACGCATTAAATGTTCACAACTTTAACTAATTTTGCAAAAAAAAAATCATATCCTCAAAAATTGTCCTTTCTTATATTTTGAGGCAACTCGCGCATTGACTTCAGAATTTCCTCTCTTTATATTTACATAAGTAAACAGTTTAAAATTTTGGGTTTGTAACCATTTACATTAACAATTCTTTTTAAATTTGTCAAAAAAAAAGTTGGAATGGGTCTTATCTGTGGTTCGTTTGGAAGATTTTACTACTTAGGAACAAATTATATATTTAAAATATAAACATGTATCAATATAAACATTAACATTTACTGATAAGCCCGATTTTATGAACACAGGCTCGCTGACGTTCACTTATACTCAGCAACATTCAAACCATCCACGGGGACATACTTTTGGTAATGAAGATGTGTGTTTTTATTTTCCTATTTTACAAGGCTAAAGAATAAGCATATTAAAAAAATAAGTCTTTAAAGTACTTTTGAAGCGGTTAATCGGATACAAGCACATGTAACATGTAAGATAAAATATATTTATTCTTTGGAGTATATATTTGGAGTCTATAGACAAAACAATGTTGTTTCTTTTTTCTTTTCCACGCTAGTTCGTTCGTCGATTGCAATTTAACATTATTATTTTTTTTATGCTTAGGTTTTTTTTTTTGTTAATTGGACAATCAAGAAGTTTTTCTTAAGTTACGTTCTATGTGCATTATTTCATTTAACTTATAAAACCAAAAAATATGGTTTTAATATATGAACATTTTAACAGTGTCCCCCATTTGGCTGATATTGCTTTTTTGTGTTCTTGTTTTTCCACATATCCGCTGATTCGTTTAAAAATGCAGCAAGAATAATAATGCGATACATAATAAAGCAGCATACAATTTGTAGCGGGGAATTTTTTGTACAACAAAGAAAACGCGTTGTTGTTGCCAACAATATGGCTGTACTAGATACATACATGCAGTGTGGTGCCATGCGACTGTACGTTGTCATGCGTCTGTCTGTTGTCATGCGCCTGTTTGTTGCCATGCGATGATACAGGGTAGCAACGAAAAGTTGTAGTTGAAGTGTGTGTATACGCATTGTAATTCATTATTGTTATATTCTCTTTATGTTAGTGTTCGCTTTGTAGCGTTTGAGTTTGTGTTTGCAAAGAAAAATGTTACCCCGTGTTGCAGATTGCGTTTAATTAAAAACGGCGTCGAAATATAAAATTTTGATTAATTATAAATTAAAAAATTAATAATAAAAATATACTTACTTTGTCTTGCCTTATAATATTTTCAAACGCAAACCGAATGAAAAATAATTTTAAGACAAAATAATTACAGATATTTTGATATAAAAAGTTTCTTATAAAAATTAAAAAAACAAAGTGTAATTAAAAAACAGGTTGCAATAAATCACACCCACCCCTGTGAATTTACCAAGGGGAATTCACCATCAATAAAAATAAATTATTCAACATCAAGTACAGCTCGTTTAGATACCGGCCACTTCAAAGTTCCGACAATAGTCTGAATTTGAATGTAATTCAAAAAATCCTTGACTCTATGCAAATCTTTATCTGGCCAATCTCCTTCACCTTTTAATATATAATCTGGCCCTGTTTTCCATCTACTTTTTGGTCCGAAGCAAATCGGAAATTTTGCTCGCGTTGCATCGTCTGGCGAATTTATATTCTGATTTATGTCTGAAATGACTTTATTTAGTGAAAACTTTTCTATTTCTATGGCGGGATCGAATCATCTAACGTTGACACATTAGCGCCATCATCTACGAAGGCGTATATATCTATCGACTTACTCTTAGAGTAGAGTCTGACCGGTATGATTTTGGAAAAGACCAAATCGTCTTTTTGATTCGATTTGGCTAGACAGCTTCTTCTACGTTCAGGAGACTGAAAGTGTTGTGGCGAAGTTTCAAAATTATTTGTTTCTGAGTGTAAAAATATATGATGAAAATGTGGACATCCATTTTTTTCACACCGCCGTTTTGAAAAACATTTTGTAATTTGATGCCCATATTTGAGGCACGAAAAACAGACTCGCATATGTTTAGCCATTTTCCATTCATCTTCTACTGATGAATTTAAAAAAGTTGAACATACAATGATTTACTGACAGTCTCCATCACATATGTAGCAATTTTTCTTCGCCACAGTAACACAGACAAATTTCGAGTGGCTTTCATCTGGCTTAGATAATCTTTGTTGCTCATTTCGATCTGTCTGGAATGTACAAGGCTAACATCGATCTGTAACCATGTTTATTAATTTGCGTAGATTACATAGCCAACTGCTGAAATCCAGAATGGTTAGTGCCTTGTCTAACCTCAAGCATTTTTCGGCCCACTGAAGCTGTCAAGATATTGGCAATTTTTCAACGAGTTCACTTAGGAGCATTGGATTTGAAAGATGACGCTCTCCTTGCACAGATTCAAGAAACGAAGCCATGTTTTTTTACTGTGTTGGCTATGCTAATGAGCGCAGGTAAGTCCCTTTCAATAGCGACAGGAAGAGATCGAACCTTGTGTATTTGCGGCTTAATTAATTGTTCAGGTCGCCCGAACGTTTCTGCCAAAGTTGTGATAATAGCATCCACATTTCGGGATCTACTTAGAAGGGATTCAACGCATTCTCTTTCGAGAGCTTC